>CM040625.1:943789-1062849 GCA_022817965.1 Solanum lycopersicoides | reverse complement strand
ATATGCGCTTCATCTGATGATGGCCTCCATTGAGTTGTATATTATGGTGCCTATGTCACAGATTAAACTCTCACAAAATCTTGTTGCACCTTCCGGAAAACTGCTTATGTTGCAATCTCCACCCGTGTCAGCAAGGCTTACTTCCCTCAACAATAACGTTCATTTAGTCAAAGAATCTTTATTCTAAGTGCCTATAACAAAAAAAATTTTTCCAGAGAATGAGATCAGAAAATAAGTTATAAACACTGTTGGAAAAGACTAAAACTTGCTTAAGTGTTCAAAACCTTCTGATACAATGCGTTTTACGTTGCTGAGCCAGGGAATAGAGATTCATAAAGTTATCTTTGTGAAGAATTCTCTCCCTTCAAAATGTTGCAACTGTTATTGGAAAAGACAAAAGAGCTTAGTACATAAACATATTATATTTGTACAATTAATAGATCCACTTCATGTGTTCCATGACCGGTGAAGTCAGTAACCATGAATCAGAATAACACCCATGTTTTCCACAAGAGCAGGAAAGAAAAAAGTGAAAAATTAATGATATGCTTGAAGAAGGAAAATGTTGACTCTATAAGTAACAGTGATTTTGGAATGTGGTGCATCTCATTTCTACTTCCCTGTAGTGAACCACATCATCTGTCCTGCTGAATGTAAAGAGAACCTGGCGTTAACAATGCTTCTTTCACTAGAAATTTAAAGAGGGAAATTACACAAAAAGAATAGAATTAGTAAGCAAAGAAGGCATAGGTTCCACCAGTGTTAACTCAAATGTATTCCTTGATGCAATGTTCATGTATGTCATTGGGAGGAACTTCCACTTCTGTAACTTACATTTGGTTATTCTATGTTTTCTTAGGTCTTTACATTCAATCATCCAGAGGACTCAACTAGGAAAAGCAATTACCGGTATACAAAGCTACGATTTGAGATACCGACTGACACTGGATCAGCTCTGGTTCATGGTATTTGTTATGCTCATATACTGATTTCATGTGCTTTACTTTGTCTGGGAACTCCATAAATATGAAGAATGATATTTGTAGTTACTAGTCAGCTACATACTCAGAAATTTGTAATCGTGGGTGGCGAAGAAGAGGGGTGTCTAAACACGCTCACATTGTGAAATTAGTGTTGGATAATATAGTCAAACTGTTGCCTTGGTCTTGAATAATGGTGTAAAGATAGATACACTAAAGAAAAACGTGACATTTTAGAGATACACATTGAACCCAGTCTAATATCAATCCAGAAGAAAAATTATGTTCCTGTGTTACTAGTTTCACAATTTACTCAACTGTTGAACCATAGCTTTATTTATTTTTGGCAAGTGGGGGTTGGTTTCACTAGTACCTAGTTTACAAGGAATGTGTACTACTTGTGCTCAATTGTTTCCCGTCTGTTTTTTCTTGTAAGTGAGGAGAAGTCGTTCATCCTTGTGACTCTATTTTGTTGATGCCAATGGTAATCTACCGATGAACATATAGCGAAAAAGGTTTCCCTTTTAGTGTTTAATGCTGTCAAGTATTATCGTCTAGTTTAAATGTTCAACATGTGGAATTTATCTTCTTCCCATGAGCAATGGGAATGGTAGAAAGTAGTACATAGTTCTGGGTGATCTTTTGAACTGATTGGTGTTAGATTGTTGGTTTTACCAATGCTTGGTTTACTAAAGTTTTATATAGGAACAGTTTCTGTTTACTCCTTGACTTCTCATTGATTTTTCCTATGAATAACAGGTTTTGCTGGTTATTTTGATGCTGTACTTTACAAGGATGTTCATCTTGGTATTGAACCATCAACAGCAACTCCTAACATGTTCAGCTGGTATGTTATTCTTTATTCTGCCTGCTTGTAGAGGCATTTGACCTACAATTTTTTCAATTGTCTAATCTTGTCTATTCGAAAGTGATAGTTGTATATTCAAACACCATCTCTATAGCTATTATTTTGGTTTAGGGTTTAATTATTAACAATTTCTTACTCATTCTTATCAGGTTCCCTATATTTTTCCCATTGCGAACACCTATGTGTGTTCAACCGGGCATTCCTCTAGAAGTTCATATTTGGCGTTGTTGTGGTACTTCAAAGGTAATTACTTCCTTGCATGTTTGTCTACTTTCCATTATGTATCTATCACCTAGAGTAATGGTTTTGAGGATAACTACATGAAGTGATTTGAATAAATTTCGAGCTGAAGCGAGTTTCCCCAATGATCAGCTGTTGTAGAAGCATATATCCATACTCAAGAACCCCATCTTCATTGAAGTATGAATTTGCTACCATCTTCATTGACTTATTGCTTGATGTAAAATAGGTTTGGTACGAGTGGGGCGTGACTTCTCCCAGCTCATCTCCTATACACAACTGCAATGGTCGCTCATACTGGGTTGGATTGTAAGAGTTTCTTCAGTGTGTTTTGAGCTTTCGAGATAGCATGACGTGATATTGAACTTCAAATGCGTAACAAGTCTACTGTTGCTTGTTAAAACTGTCGTAATCATGGTTTCGTATCGCTTATCTTTCGATGAAAGTTGCTGGAAATGCCAACTGCTGCTCAACATGCCAAATTGATTGACTGTGCACTTCATAGTGCTTTAAATTTTTGTTCAGTAGAAATTTTGTAGAGTTTAGGTTCAGATAAAATCTTAAACTACTGTACTAAAAACAATCCTTTTCTTTTAATGAATGTATTTTGGGCTGTGCTATATGTGATCTTTTTTATGTAAAATCCTACAATATATCGTCAGTCAATACCATCGATAATCATTTAAAAATTTTAAAATAGTTTGTTGATATAATATTAGATCAATTTAAATATAGATAAAATAAATAGTCTTTTAACGATTTAATATTCATATTCCAATACAAACATCTTAATAGTTAGATGTGCATTTAGACTTGGACGATGTCCATCTTAATATTTAGATATGCAGATTCAAATGTGATAATCTTAATAAATATAAATAAGCACTAAATCAACTTATTACTAAATTTCGATCGTACGTTGCAGGATTTATTTGGGATGGCTTTCAATATAATTTTTTCTATACTCGAAATTTAAATTCAAAATCTTTAACTAAAAATAAGCATAGGAGGACATCTTTGGACCTTCTCAGAAGATATTTAAGTTAATATAAAGAGAGACAAAATGCGCATTGATTATAATTTATAACGATAATGACTCTAATTTTTTTTCTTTTATTAAAAAATAAAATAATGAATCTACATTTTTTTCCTAATATTAAAAAAAAAAAAAAAAAGTTAAGATAATGACTATAGATATTTTTTTATTCTCACAAGAGATCATCTTACATTTGTCTTCCCTAGAAATCTACTATGATAATTTTTGGACATGTCAAAAAAAAACATTTTAAGCTAGCGGTATCTTTGTTCTTTTGTAATAAATAAATATAATGATGGGTATGAATTTATACATAAGATATTTTATTTATGTTAAAAATTAAACTCACATATTAAAAATTATAATAAATAAATATAATAAATAAATATAATGATGGGTATGAATTAATACATAAGATATTTTATTTATGTTAAAAATTAAACTCACATATTAAAAATTATAATAAATAAATATAATAAATAAATATAATGATGGGTATGAAAAAATATTGTTAGTGAGAAACAATAATTATGTGTTTAATAGTAACATATGTTTGTTAATTACTACTAAACATATATTTAATTTATAAGAACTTTATCTATCAATCCAAATAAATAATACTGAAAGAATATTCATGTGAAGAAAAAACTGACCAAATCGATACAAATTGTTAGGTTTTGATAAAATATTGAACCAAATCGTCCCATGTACTATCGGTCCATTATTTTATCAATATCTGCTATTTTCATCAATATATTTGTTGAATAACTCAGGTCTCTACTATATGAAAGCCCGAGTTCGAGGCACAATAGCAAACCAAACAATGATTCATCTTACATTCTTAATCTTTTCTTAAAGTCGAGATAAATATAGATGACAAATGAGAGGATTGGATTGAATTTAAGCAAAATATTAACTCAAATTTTAATGAACAAAAATGAATTGAACTGAAATTGATCAAGCTAATAGATAAATGGATCAATAATGAAAACCGATTAATTGATCAGACATACTAAGGATAGTAGACTTATTAACCAATGCTTCCAATTATAATATTTATTCATAAAAGAATGAATTAATTTTATAATAATAAATTACAAATTATTTTATTATTAATCTGTAATTGCATTCCTCGATTTAATTTTGAAATTTATACAACTCAAATTCATTTGATTATCAGTTGAGTTTCACATGATCATGATGTCACGACTTAAACCAATGATACATATTAATTACTTTGAATCTAGGTTTATACAAATTCGATTTTGGGGTTAAGTTACACCGAACTCCAAAAGTGCATGTTTACCATATAAACTTGAGTTTTTCCTTTCTAAGCCTTTTAAAAAAATCTCATTTTCGATCGGGGGCGGAACCAACTTATGGTTCAGGGTTCATCTGAATTCCTTGATTGGATTGAATAAGATTATTATTTATGTCTATATAGTAGGTATCGAACTCTAATCAATCAATTCACGCATTTATTTTTTCAAATTTTAAATCATTTAACAAAAAAAATCTAAATTTTTCTAATATTTTCAATATGATATTCGGTTAAACTGTCACGTGTCTGAAATATCAATGTTGCATATAAGGTCATGTAACTTTCCATCTCTCACTCCTACTTACCCAAAACAAACTAGAAATGCAACTATTTTATTTCTTTCATTTTCACACAAATTCCATAAAAATAGAAATAAATTGAATTGTAACTAAAAAGAATATTTTTTTTAGATAAACTCCAAAAGAAAACAATCACTGCTGATGAAATAAAAAAATATTATATTTTTACAAAAAGAGGACCCCTCAATCACTAATATAAGGAGGACAAAAAACATATGGTACCATATATACATATAGCCCATTGTTTTTCTCTAGAATTATGTGTTCTAATAATTAAATTAATTAGCTGGAATTTTTTTTGATGAATATTAATTAATTAATAGATCAAATAATTCAGAATACAACTTGTGTATTCATAACAAACCTCCAAAATATTGGCTGTGGTTTTTGCATAGAGCCAAAGATAATAACATAATATCACATGGGTGCCTATAATTTCTCCTATTTTTGTATATTATAACATCAAAGTAAATAAAGTAAGAATAATATATTCTACTTTTGGGCAATTTTTTTTTAACATAATAATAAGGATTGTGCCTCAATCTCTCAAGCAAATTTGAGTCGATTATATAGTTTTGCTTATATTCATGTCATTTTATTTAATGCGTAAAATTAAACAAGAAATACTAATATTTTGAATCGACAATCAAAGTTTTAGTCATTGTTTCAAATGTAATTAGAAAATAATTATTTTTCCATCCAGAAATAAAACTTGAACAATAATATTACAGGATAAAACATGGAATAACTATTGTAATTAATGTTAGAGTTGGAAATTTGAACCTAAGAATTGACTAATTTTGTGAATTCACTTGGGAGTATATATTACCCAAATTATAGCTTGTTTTGGGTAAATGAAATTAGGTTAAACTATTTTTATGTGACAAAACAAAAATACAAATTAAAAGAAAAGTATTACACTAGTGAGTGTTTGACTTTTGTAACGTGCATCTAGATTTAATCGGACTCTAATATAGGTATCAGAACCCGATGAAAAACAAAAAAAACAAATATAAGTTACAATTTACTAGATTACTCCTATTTAATAATGGTAAACTAATTTTGCTCTTAAATATTGTGCATATTTCTTTAAATTTTAAGAGTATAGTTGAACATAATTATCAAACTATTGTCTTTTGAACTTTTAAAGTGATAATTAATGTGAGGAATTTATCATAATAATATAATTGTCGCTATATTAATAATTAACAGTAATAATAAATATAAACATACATCTAAAATCAATACTCTATATAAATATCGTCATACTTAGAACTCTGAATGTAATAACATTAACTCAATCACCGTTAAATATTTTTACGATAATATATAATACCACTAAAAGGAAAATACATTGTCACACTACATATCTCTATTATTATAATATCATGATACATTCTTGAAACTAAAACGACAGTTAAAACCAGACAACAAAAAAGTAAAATAACTATGTATATATATCTACTATCTCAACCCTATAAATACCTCCATCCATTCACCAAATCATTCACTCACCATTTCTCCAAGAATACACAATGGCTTCCAAGAAGTTTTTGTCTACTTTTGCTCTTTTCCTTTCCCTTAACCTAATTTTCTTCACATTTGTTTCAAGTTGTAACACTTGCCCTAAACCTAAACCTAAACCAAAGCCATCATGTCCACCACCACCATATGTACCAAAATACAAAACTTGTCCAATTGATACCTTAAAATTAGGTGTTTGTGCAAATGTTCTTGGATTAGTTAATGTTGTTGTTGGTTCACCACCAGTCACACCTTGTTGTAGTCTTATTTCTGGACTTGCTGATGTTGAAGCTGCCCTTTGTCTTTGTACTGCTATTAAGGCTAATGTTTTAGGGATTAACCTTAATGTCCCTATTTCATTAAGCTTGCTTCTTAATGTTTGTTCCAAGAAAGTTCCTTATGGATTCCAATGCCCTAATTAAATGAATTGTTTGATATTTAAAGTTTTAAGATAGAAACTCTATAAAGTCAGAATCGAATCGATCTTTCTGTTGACTTTTTAAAAAAATTCATTCGTGAATAATAATTTAAGGGTGCTTCCCTTTTCATTTGTTTGTATTTTGGTGGGAGTGGGGATTGTGAGTTGTGCCTAAGTGTTAGATTGGTAAGTGTCTTATTTATCAATGTTTATGGTTGAGATTGTATTCAAAGTTTATTTTCTTTGGAGAAAGAATAATAATTTAATTTCTATATATTTTGCATATTGACTATTGTACTTTTTTATTTTTATTTTAATTTGATTGTGATTTGAGTTGAGAGGTTTTTGTATTAGACTATAAGCTCTATATATTGACGGTGTATGAATATATTTATAGGATCGATCAGTTTTACTTAAAAGATAATTATATTTAATTTATTAATTGATAATTTTAAATTTTAAGAAAAGGAAAAATAATATTTTATAATAGATCACATTATACTATTAGTGTAAAAAGGGATAAAAGGTTCCTAAGAAAGAAAAAAAAACATATCATACTTTTCCAAATTAGTTTAATTAGAGAGGGAATTAAAAAGAATAATAGTTTCATCTTAGTTTAAAGAAACTTTGAGGTTAATTTATAAGTTAATATATTAAATGGAAAAGATTAAATTAATCTTCTACTATCAAATATTATTTAGTTTTAACCTTATAACTATTCACACATAAAATCACTCACATCATTATCATTCGTTATAAAAAAAAATCTATGATATCTCTCACTAAGAAAATATGTACCATAAATAAGTTTAAAATTATAGAAAAATAAAATAAAATATGGTAAAATAAAGAAAGAAAATACGAGAGTTTATATACCACATAAGATATTTTTTTAAGTTTGACAACTAATCTTAATTTGAGAGGAAAAGTAAAGTTTCATTTGTGAGAAGGAAAAAATAAAATTAAGATGTTATAAATAATTTAAAGTTTTTTCTTTTTTTGGCCATAATGTGAATTAAGTTTCTTTACATATAACAAATATATTTTGTTCCCATAATATATTTCCTTATTCTACTTTTTTTTTTGTTGATAGTTCTTTGATTCTAACTTTTCACATAACATATTTAAAATTATAAAACTAAAAAATATTATATTACATTTGACATATCTTTATTTCTAATACTTGACGGATAAAACTATATTTTATGAAATTTCCATTATTATATTCTTCAATATTAAAAATATATATTGTGTTCCAATAAAATACTAAAGATCTCCGTTGTAGCAATGGCAATTCTCATATGGACCATAGTGTTGGTCACTTGAAAATCAGGGTTCAAATCCCGGCAGCAGAATAAATTTTTTTCGATTCGAAATCCAACGAACAAATAGTTATTGGTTTATTAGTAATGGTTTTAACGGTTTAATTTTTTTTTTTTATCATCGATTGTTAATGGTTTAAGATTTTTTCTTAATAGATTAGATGATAAAACGATAGTAAATTACTCTCTCTGTCTCATATTAGATAAGTATCTTACTAAAAGTATTTGTCTCATATTACTTGATAACTTATCCCTTCGATTAATATGACTTTTGAAAGTTTAAACAAATTTGAAGATTTTTTTTTAAGAGACTAATTAATATGGACAAATGGCAAAATAATAAAATTGATCAACCTATTAACGATTTCTTAATCATCGTGTAAAATAGAAAATACTCATCTATTATGAGACATAGGGAATATAAACTACATTATAGGTAAAAGTTAAAATTTTGATATGTTTCTCATTTTATATAAGTTTTAATTTTTGCAAAAAGTAGACGTTCCAGATATCTCGAAACAATGAACCTACTCAATTGACTAGAAGTTTAACCTTTTAAGTAAAAAAAATAGAACTTATTGAAGCCCAAAAAGAAATTGGGCTGTCCTTCACCATAAAATAGTGGGCCTTCAAATTGGTTAAGCCCAGACAATCGTGAAGATAGGCCCACTATATATATATATATATATATATATGTAGTTTTTATATATGATGTCTAAATTTAATTTTTAAAAACTCCAACTTCAAATATTATGTCTGCAGTATTATATAGCTGAAATTTAATTACTTTTTTTTGACTTAAGTTATATGTACATTTTACGCAAAAATAATCAAATTTGAATGTGATTTGAGTTGAGAGGTTTTTGTATTCGACTATAAGCTCTATATATTGACGGTGTATGAAAATATTTATAGGATATATCAATCATCAGTTTTACTTAAAAGATAATTATATGTAATTTATTAATTGATAATTTTAAATTTTTAAAAATGTAAAAAGAATATTTTATAATAGATCACATTATACTATTAGTGTAAAAAAGTATAATAGTTTTCCAAAAAAAAGAAAAAAAAACATGGAGAGAAGAAAACATAATCATACCTTTCCAAATTAGCTTAATTTGAGAGGGAAAAAGAATAATAGTTTCATCTTAGTTTAAAGAAACTTTGAGGTTAATTATGTTAATATATTCAAGGGGAAAAAATCAAATTAATCTTCTACTTTGAAATAGTACCATAAACTCACTCACATCGTTATCATTTGTTATACAAGAAAAGTAGGGTATGTGCGAGATAGAGGTGATTTGAGTTGAGAGATTTTGTAAGTATAAACTCTATATATTGATAGTGTAAAAAACTATGTATAGGATCGATCAGTTTTACTTAGATAATAATTATATGTAATTCATTAATCGATAACATAAAAATTAAAAAATGGAAAAATATTCTTTTATAATAGATCATAATGTACTATTAGTTGTTAAAAAGTTGGAAAAATAATCTTTATTTGAGAGGGAAAAAAGTTTCATTTATGAGAAGGAAAAAAAATAAAAATGTTATAAATAATTTAAGGTTATTTTGTGCCTTAATGTGAATTAAGTTTGTTTAGTGTTACAAATATATTTAGTTCTCACAATAGTATACAAAGGTTCCGTTGTTACAAATATATTTGGTTTTTTATTTTACCCATGGTTCGGAATCAAGATTCTAATTAACATTTTATTTGAATGGTAACGTGTTATTTCGTAATATATTGTATTATTTTACATTATGTTAAATTATTTTAATTAATATAATGTTTGAAATGAATTGTATCATCCTCCACCGTTACATAATGTATTTAGAAGTGGAAAAAAAAATGTCTGAAGTTGTCTTTAGCTAATATTTATAGGGATGAGATTTTTATTTAATCTAATAAGAAAATGACAAATAATAAATATTCTTTTTTAATAAAAATAAAAACTGGTTGTTAGTTATAAATGTATAAGTTAGTCAGAATGGTGAATGAAAGGGTATAAGCGAGCCAAAAAGGTGAATCGAAGGGTATATGTCAGTTAAAAAGGTGAATGAAAGGATATTTTTATACCAAAACATGAATGAAGAGTATTTTTAAACTTTTTGCTATAATTTAAGTGTAATTTTGGCCTTTTTTCGATATTATATGCTTGAAGTCACATCAAGAAATTGTAGGGATATATTTGATCACAATTTGAGAGAGAAGATAAAAAAGATGTCAAGTGTGTTTAAATCTCAAAAATTCAAAAATTTATTTTTTTACCAAACTCTGCATCAAATCAAAATATGACAAACAAATTGAAATCAATATACTTTACGGTTTAAGATTTTTCCTTAACAAATTAATTGAGAACACGATAATAAATCACTTACCCCTTCAATTAATATGACTTTTGAAAGTTTAAACAAATTTTCAAGATTTTTTTTTTTTCAAGAGACTAATTAATATGAACAAAAAGCAAAATAGTAAAATTGATCAACCTATTAACGATTTCTTAATCACCATGTAAAATAGAAAATACTCATCTATTATGAGACATAGGGAGTAATAAACTAATTTATAGGTAAAATTAAAACTTTTATATGTTGCCTATTTTATATAAGTTTTAATTTTTGCAAAAAAGTAGACGTCCAAGATATTTCGAGACGATGAATACTCAATTGACTAGAAGTTTAACCTTATAAGCAAAAAATTGAACTTAGATAGAACTTATTAAAGCCCAAAAAGAAATTGGGCTGTCCTTCACCATAAAATAGTGGGCCTTCAAATTGGTAAAGCCCAGACAATCGTGAAGATAGGCCCACAGTCGTGAGAGGATATATATATATATATATATACATGTATATATCTATTTTAATATATAGTTTTTATATATGATGTCTGAATTTAATTTAAAAAAAGTCCAACTTCAAATATTATGTCTGCAGTATTATATAGCTGAAATTTAATTAATTTTGTTTGACTTAAGTTATATGTACACTTTACGCCAAAATAATCATTATATATATATATATATATATATATATATATATATATACATATATACATATTT
This sequence comes from Solanum lycopersicoides, assembly GCA_022817965.1. Lineage (NCBI taxonomy): Eukaryota > Viridiplantae > Streptophyta > Magnoliopsida > Solanales > Solanaceae > Solanum > Solanum lycopersicoides. The sequence goes on along the minus strand of CM040625.1, from coordinate 1,051,773 downwards.
ATTCATGCCAGTCGTTCATTAAATTAAATACAACATTAGATCGTGTTTTCAATACTTTCTTTCAAATTTATGTTTATTAGGTAAATGAATTTTTATATAATAAAAAATTATATTAAATAAATATTATTCTATTAAACATAATTTATATTAAAGAATATCCAAACAAACAAAAACATCATATAATATGCATCGATTGATGTGAATAAATTTTATTTATTTATAAGATGCAATATTTATATATATAAATTTATTCTTCCTATGTCTCTCAACTCCCATTTCTCCACTAACCTTTTTGACCAATATTTTTTATTCCACCACTTTGATTTTATTGCTTTTATATAACCACCACCACCTTATGTATTCATTATTAGTTTCACATTTTTCTTATAATAAAAAAATAAAAATATCCAACCCCATATCTCCAAAAAAAAAATAAAAAAATCTTGATCTTAATTAGGTTTAATGGATTCATCAATTATAATTAATGATGATGATGAACCTCAAGTAGAAGAAGAAGATCAATTAATTAATTATACTTGTTCATCATCTATGGTTGAGACAAGTACAAGCCTTGTTTCAAGAAGTACAACTAATTATTTTGTTATGGGCAAACATCGTATGGCTGCTGCTATTTCTTCTCTTGATCAACAAATCCAATTTATTCAGGTTTTTTCTTTGTAATATTTTCATTTTTTTCGACTTTTTGAAAAGGTTGGCTTTATAAGATTTTAGGAAAGATAAAGATAGGTCGATGAACTTGAAGAGTTTACTAGAGGTATAAAATATGACATACCTTTAGTTTTCTAAGAACACGATTCTCGATGCGATTGGAGATAATGATGTTGGGGATTAGGGTAGAAAGGTGACATAATTTAGTATATTAGTCAGTTTTACTTAATCTATTGTTCCATTTACTTTGCTTATCTTGTTATTTGTCGTGATTATTTTCATTTCGATGTTGATCTGATTATACTTCTTTTGAGAAAATAGCTATTGGAAAAGACTTTTTTACCCTACAAAGGTAGGTTTTTTTTTTGTTTTTTTTTTTAGTTTTCTAGTTATAAATTAATATTTTTTGTAACAAAATACTTGTAATTTCTTTATAAAATCTAATTGATTTATTTTTATTTTTTTTAAAATAAAAGTTTAAAGTTGAAGTTTTATGAGTGGTAATGCAGGAAGAATTGGAGAAACTTGAATCATATGGAGAGGCCTCCATAGTATGCAAAGAGTAAGTTTTAGTCTATTCATTTCTTTTTCTATTCACTATTATCTCAAAGGGTTTTTATTTCATGTTTGTCAAATTCGTATCGAATTTGAGTTATAATGAAATAATTGAGATATTTTTAATTAGAGGTTTTGAGTTGAGAATATTTTTTTAATTGGAAGTGTTGCCTCAGAAATAAACACTGCATTATGTGAATTCAATATTAAAAGGACTCTAATTTGAAAATTGACTTTATTGTACATAATATTTATTATACCCCAACACTCAAATGTACACTCAGATCAAGAATTCAATTTCTAAATTCATATTTGAATTAAATAGTCATACCCAAATTTAAACAACATATAATATCGAACCTCGTATCAAAAAATATATATTTATTTATTGCAGATTTATTTCAGTGGTGGAATCCAAACCAGATGCTCTGCTTCCAGTGTAAGAATTATCACAATTTTACATTTTTCTTTTTATTTGATGTTGCTTTTGTTTTAATATATTACTAATTTTTCAAAATAATGATCTATTTTATTTTCAAAAATAATTTATAAGTGTGAAATATTAGTACCTACCCAAAAGATTTTATTTTTTTTATATAACTGGAAGTCAATAGGATAAGTTCAAAATATATAAAAGAATTCGTCCTTTATTAAGTATTTTCTGAGTGGTCACAAAAAATCATTATTTTTTTTGCTATTTGATTTTAAAAGTAACCTATTTAGCTTTAAAAGGTAAAAAATTATCTCTTTCATTTTGCTATTTTCTAGTATCGTTAGTATCACGTAAAATACGAAATAAAAATACGAAATAAACACACATTACAAATTTGGAATCCATCATAAATAAAATTTAAAATAAATGAAGAGATAGCAAAGGATAAATTATTCGTGAATCGAGTTTCAACTGTACTTCACTAATTTTCGAAAAATATATTATTTAAAAAAAAGAGAGCTAGCATAATGAAAAGAAAATATTCATAGGAATATGTATTCCATCAACCAGATCAATCAACACATGATAGACAATAAAAATAAATTCATTGAACTAATTAGTGTGTGATACAACATTTTAAAAATGTTTTTCCCCTTCTTTTCCTCTTTTTAAAGAGTTAAACTTATCGATAGACTATATAATTTATATATATCGATCGAAAAAAAATAAATAACGAATTTAATCAATTAAATAAATGAATTGAGTAATGTGATTTGTTGGTTTGGTTTTACAGGACCAAAGGCCCAATAGATGTTAAATGGGATAGATGGTTTCAAAGAGCCAATGGGTCAAAACGTAACAAACGGTGGATCTGAATTTCTATATAAAAGAAAGAGATATTGCTTTTGTTGATTCGAATTAAATAATGATATTATAAAATTGACTTATATTTATGTAAAAATATAAATTCAAGTAAGTATAAAATGAAAAATATACAATCAACAATTATGAGTCGTGTTTATCAGCATCATGATCACGAGAAGTGAATTATTTAAAGTTTGGTTTGTTATTTGAATCTGCGATCAAAATTATTAAAAAGAACCTTATACTTAATTTTATAAAATTTATTCAAATCCGACATAAAATAAACTGATAGATAAACTTCAAATACATGCAAATCACCGAATTTGCTTCATTAGTCTGATATTGAAATCATATGTTTATAAAATACGAACTATACTAAAATAATCTGTCTGTAATCGCATATCTATCATAGAGATACAACTTTTCAAAAAAATTCTAATAATTATAACATAACATTATGATGTTCACAAGTACAAGTATCTCCAAACTTTGAGTGCTCACAAAAAGCTCTTACCAATTTAGGCCCCCAATTTTCTTTGCATAATTTTGTGCAAGAATCTTGATCACATTTATAAATAATAATTTGACTTTCACCTTCTACAAAATAATAATTTCCTCCATTCACAACAAAAATCATCAATAGAACCAAATGAAATATCATTTTTAGATCCATTTTTATTTTTTTGAAATATTGGGGGAAAAGTTCTTGTGGTCTCTCTATATAGATAAAAATATAGATATATATAGTAATGTATTTATTGTATACATATTAAGATTAATAATTAATTTCTTACCATTGAATGAATAGAGAAAAAAGATCCACACATAACCAAAAGAAGAAATGGAAGATTATTAATAAATTGCCAAGTTTATATAATTTTAAATTGAATTTTTGATCTTATTACTTAAATTACTTTTATAGAGTCAAAGTTAAATGTTTTTCTTATTTAAGCAGCGTCTAGTCAAAATCAAGTTTGAAAAGTTTTAATATTTTTTTTCCTCACATAATTACAAATTACAAATAAGAGAGGGGAGATAGAATGTTGAAACAAATTTTTATCTTTAATTTTGTAACAAAAATGTCAATCACTTATAGGAATCATATTTATTTTTTTTGTTTGTAAGAAAAAAGAAGTGATTTTGTTATTTATCATATCACACCAAATCTCTTTATATATATATATATATATGATGTAGGACTCTTCAACACCCCATCATACACTTAAGACTGGATATTTGGAGTATGTTTAATTTAATATGGGGGGCAACATTGTAAATATGAATTGCGATGATTCTTGCTCGAAATTGAAAAGATTATCCAAAATCATATAAAGAGATCACAATTTATTAGTTAAGTTTATCATCCGTTATACTATATGGCTATATATATATCCCTACTGTTATTAAATTATTTTGAAACACTCCTTATTTGAAGGGTCAAAAATACATTTTTTTATCCATAAAATGATTTGAAAATAAATAAATAAACATACTCTTAAACTTTATAATTTATAAGAAAATGATATATTCTACCCTCGTTATCTAACAAATGATAACAAACAAACAAAATATGAAACAAAACTAATTAAACCTAGGTTGAATCATAGGTGAAGGCATCAACTTTTTTTTTGACATGGTTAGTGAAAGCAAAAAACTAAAATAAAAATAAAAATGATAGAGGTGCACAGAGGTGGAGCTCGGATTTTCAATTTGGGGTTCAATTTTTTTGTAGAAATAGATAGTTGAATAGGGTTCGACATGTACTACGTATACATATAAATTTATTTTAACCAATATATAATATAATTTTCTGCCAAAGGAGATAACCCCCTTCATACAAGTTAGCTCCGCCCTTGGAGGTGCAGGTCACCTTTAGCGCCTTCTTTCTTTAAAGAATTTACTTTCAAGAAAAAACTAAAAAGACATTATCACCTTGCGCCTTGTCAGGGACATAGAAATCCGCGTCTTACGTTTTGCTATTTTAATTTACATGACGTTTACCCTACCATTTAAATGCTGCCTTTTTGGTTAGAAACTTATTTTTGTTGTTTTTTTGAAATTTTTGATCAATTGTTTTTAGACTCCGGACTCTATAAATTAAACATTAGAAAGTGCAATAATAAAAAATAAAAAAAAACATGAAAAAGAAATAATTTTATTTTCTTTATTTCATTTATAACATATGTAAACTCTTCCTTGATCCTTTATGGATGATTGGATTGTGTTCACAAATACAAACATTTCCAATTAATGTCTCCTTACAATAAGATTTTATTAATTTGGATCCATAAGCATCTTGGCATTTTTTTAAGCAAGAAGCTTCATCACATGTAATAGTAATTGTTTGACAATTTGCAGCAATAACAAATATCATCAAAAGAACCAAGTGAAAGATCATTTTTGGATGCATTTGTTCTTCTTTTTTCTTATACCAATAAGATAGTAAAATTTTTGGAATGTTGAAAAAAATTATTGTGCTCTATATATATAGTATATATTTGATGTATCCATTTTTACATTTTGAGATTAATAATTAATTTCTTATTGCCATTTTTTAAAAGAAAAAGTCTATTATAATTTTAGGACTCTTCCTTTGTATAAGAACATACTAATATGATCAATAATCTTTTAGAGTTTGTGAGTTTTGTTTAAGAGATAAGTTTTATTTTTTTTACATTGTGTACTTTTTATAATGTAGACGATATATTCTCTTCCTTATTTTTTTAAAAACTTAAATACATAGATAGTTTTCTAAACTAATTTAAAAATTTCACTTAGACATCTTAATCGAGTCTCTTGTCACCGAGACACTCCAAGAAGATATTTTCAGCCAAACACAAATTGTTTGTGCAATTTACAACATGAACTTTAACTTAAACAAATAAGAAAAAAAAATCCATCTTCTCATCTATAACCATATATCTAAAATAAGAAAAAAAGAAGAATACTTTGTAAAATCCCCCCCCCCCAAACCTCAAATACCCCACCTATATATCATTTTTGGGTCAAGAGAAATAAAAATAATAATTCAATACGCGTATATTTGACTCTGTATTTATCATTTAAATATTAACTTGCAATAATTTCGATGAATATGATAATTAGAGACTTCAAATTTGTCTAATTTTCTTAATGAAATCAAAACAAACAATAAACTCTCATCGATTTTTCTTATGAATATATAAATTAAACATGAAAAAATAAAATAGTTAATTCAGAAAAATCAAAATAAAATAATAGAAAGTGCAATCATCAAAAAGACATGAAATATAAATAGTTTTATTTTTTTTATTTCATTTATAACATATGTAAACTCTTCCTTGATCCTTCATGGATGATTGGATTATGTTCACAAATACAAAAATTCCAAAGATTGTTTGCTTACAATAAGCTTTTATTAATTTGGTTCCATAAGCATCATGGCATTTTTTTGAGCAAGAAGCTTGATCACATTCATTAATGACTACTACACCATTTGTAGCAACAACAAAAATCATCAAAAGAACTAAGTGAAAGACCATTTTTTGATGCATTTTTTCTTATACCAAAATAATATTTTTGTAATGTTGGAAAATATTAATATTGTGCTCTCTTTATATATAGTTGTGTCAAATGTATATACCTTGTACATATTGAGATTAATAATTAATTTTTTATTAGCATTTATAAAATGTCTATAATAATCTTAGGACTATTTTAGGAATATTTTGAATGGGTTTTCAACATGTTTATAGTGAAATCTTCTTTAGTTGTTTAAAATTATTTTTATGGAGACAAATTTAAATGGTTTTGCTATTCAAGCAATGTATAGTCAACAGTCAACACTACTAAATTTTGGATTATTTTTCTTACTTTATTAGGAATAATAATTTGTTTTTATAGAGAAAAGAATATTAAACTATTATCATGAATGGTTTTTACTTCTAATTGGAGAATTAATTATTATTATTTTTAAAGAAATTGCATAAATTGAGGATCCTTCTTTCCACAAGAAAAGAAAATAATAACCATTTGACTTTGTTTTCCTTGTTAGGTAAAAAAATAAATCATTCTTTTTATCATTCATATTAGGGATTAGGGGTGTCAAATGGGCGGGTGTTGTTGAAATTTAAAATATTAAAATGGGTTGAAAGTCAGGTTGGTTTTGACCAGCCCAAGTTTACTTTGGGCTCAAATGGGCTAAAAACGGATTGAGTCTTGACCCGCCCAATTTGACCTCATTAATCTCAATAATTTAATGTATTGATATTTAATTTTTATAATCACAATTTGAATTTTACTTCAAGATTTTTTTTAAAAAAAATAAATAACAAATGAATAGATAAATTCTAAAAGATGTTAAATATATAATAATTCATACCATAAATATAGGTATCTTAATAATAGATAGACTTTAAAAGTGGTCCAATAAATTTAAAGTATATTAAATAGTTTTTTACTTTTATAGAAGGACCAAATTTGTTTTATATTATATTTAGAATTAATTAAAATTAGGCAGATGGAGAAATTCAATCATACTACTTTATAAATCGACTGTATTGTTAATTACAAATATCGTACATGATTTAATTGAGAATCATATGTCTTTGTTAAGTATGAAAATAAAATTAATCGTTTATTTTATATAAAGGATAATGTTTTCATAGAAAAAAGATTGAACTATATTTCCAAAAAAATGATGGTTTGATAGACTTTAAAAGTGGTCCAAAAAATTAAAAGTAATTTGTGCAAGCTTGAGTTTAATCATATAATTATTGTTTAGTACTATTAGTACTGCATCTTTAGAATTAATTAAAATTAGGCAATATTATTATTATTGTGTAGTAGCATATTTAGAATTAATTATAATTAGGCAGATGTAGAAAATGAAGGAAATTAAACTATGTCGTCAGAATTTAAATTTAAATTTCATATAACGTCCATCATACTTCATGAATCACTATGTCACACAATTAGTATAGTCTTCTTTACTTTTATACTGAACATTTTTATCATTCTTCACCGTTACATCAGTGCACGATCACACCAAATCGATTGTTACATAAAATGGATCTTTTCATCATTATTATACTCTCTTTTTTGTTGTTGTTGATAGTTCTTTGATTCTAACTTTTCACAAAATATATTTAAGACCACAAAACTAAAATATATCATAGTACATTTGACATATCTTTATCTATAACCACAAAAACTCTCCTTTTAAAAAAGATCTGTGTCAAATCAAAATATAAAACACAAATTGGAACACTATAGCTAGGATCCAGTGTTCAAATAATTTTTTTTAGAGATCTCGAGATTATTTTTTATCGATCTTGCAATGCACTATTCAAATTTTTTCATATAAAAAGAAACATTAAAAAAAAGCCTTTTTTGACCAATTTCAATGACCTTCCATTTCACTTTCCTAATACTTGATAGATAAAAACTATATTTTATGCAATTTCCATTATTATATTCTTTAATATAAGAAATATTTTTGTTTCCAATGAAATGCTAAAGGGAATCCGGGTTCAAATCCCGGCAGCGGAATAAATTTTTTCGATACAAAAACGAACTAACAAATAGTTATTGATTTATTAGTAATGGTTTAACAGTTATAATTAATTTTTTATCATCGATTCTCAACAGTTTAAGTTTTTTTTTAATAGATTAAATGATAACACGATAGTGAATTACTCTCTCTGTCTCATATTAGATGAGCATTTTACAAAAAGTATTTGTCTCATATTACTTGATCACTTACCCCTTCGATTAATATGACTTTTGAAAGTTTAAATAAATTTTTAAAATTTCTTTTTAAGAGACTAATTAATATGGACAAAAGGCAAAATAATAAAATTGATCAACCTATTAACGATTTCTTAATCATAGTGTAAAATAGAAAGTAATCATCTATTATGAGACATAGGAAGTACTTAATAAACTACATTATAGGTCAAAGTTAAACTTTTCATATGTTGCCATTTTTATATAAGTTTTAATTTTTGCAAAAAATAGACGTTCAAGATATTTCGGACAATAAATCTACTCAATTCACTAGAAGTTTAACTTTATAAGCAAAAATTAGAACTTAGATAGAACTTATTAAAGCCCAAAAATAAATTGGGCTGTCCTTCAGAATAAATATGTGGGCCTTCAAATTGGTGAAGCCCAGACAATCGTGAAGATAGGCCCACAGTAGTGAGGAGGATATATAAATATATATACACATGTATATCTATTTTAATATATAGTTTTTATATATGATGTCTGAGTTTAATTTTAAAAAAGTCCAACTTCAAATATTATGTCTGCAGTATTATATAGCTGAAATTTAATTAATTTTGTTTGACTTAAGTTATATGTACACTTTACGCCAAAATAATCATTATATATATATATATATATATATATATATATATATATATATATATATATATATATTTGTTCATGCCAGTCGTTCATTAAATTAAATATAATATTATATTGTGTTTTCAATACTTTCTTTCAAATTTATGTTTATTAGGTAAATGAACTTTTATATAACAAAAAACTATATTAAATAAATATTATTCTGTTAAACATAATTTATATTAAAGAATATCCAAACAAACAAAAACATCATATAATATGCATAGATTGATGTGAATAAATTTTATTTATTTATAAGATGCAATATTTATATATATAAATTTATTCTTCCTATGTCTCTCAACTCCCATTTCTTCAACCAACCCTTTTGACCAATATTTTTAATTCCACCACTTTGATTTTTTTGCTTTTATATAACAACCACCACCTTATGTATTCATTATTAGTTTCACATTTTTCTTAATATAAAAATAAAAATATCCAACCCCATATCTCCAAAAAAAAAAAATAATAATCTTGATCTTAATTAGGTTTAATGGATTCATCAATTATAATTAATGATGATGATGAACCTCAAGTAGAAGAAGAAGATCAATTAATTAATTATACTTGTTCATCATCTATGGTTGAGACAAGTACAAGCCTTGTTTCAAGAAGTACAACTAATTATTTTGTTATGGGCAAACATCGTATGGCTGCTGCTATTTCTTCTCTTGATCAACAAATCCAATTTATTCAGTTTTTTTCTTTGTAATATTTTCCTTTTTTTCGACTTTTTGAAAAGGTTGGCTTTATAAGATTTTAGGAAAGATAAAGATAGGTCGATGAACTTGAAGAGTTTACTAGAGGTATAAAATATGACATACCTTTAGTTTTCTAAGAACACGATTCTTGATGCGATTGGAGATAATGATGTTGGGGATTAGGGTAGAAGGGTGACATAATTTAGTATCTTACTCATATTTACTTAATCTGTTGTTTCATTTACTTTGCTTATCTTGTTATTTTGTCGTGATTATTTTTATTTCGATGTTAATCTGATTACACTTCTTTTGAGAAAATAGCTATTGGAAAAGACTTTTTTACCCTACAAAGGTAGTTTTTTTTTTTTTTTTTTTTTTTAGTTTTCTAGTTATAAATTAATATTTATTGTAACAAAATACTTGTAATTGCTTTATAAAATCTAAATGAATTTTTTTTTTTTTTAAAAAAAAAGTTTAAAGTTGAAGTTATATGAATGGTAATGCAGGAAGAATTGGAGAAACTTGAATCATATGGAGAGGCCTCCATAGTATGCAAAGAGTAAAGTTTTAGACTTTTCATTTCTTCATCAATTTCTTTTTCTATTCACTATTATCTCAAAGGGGTTTTATTTAAGGTTTATCAAATTCGTATCGGATTTGAGTTATAATGAAATGATTAAGATACTTTTAATTAGAGGTTTTGACTTGAGAATATTTTTTTAATTGGAAGTGTTGCCCTAGAAATAAACACTGCAATATACGAATTCAAATTTAAAAGGATTCTAATTTGAAAATTAATTTTATTATACATAATATTGATCGTACGTCAACACTCAAATATACACTTATAATTCGATTTCTAAAATTATATTCGAATCAAATAGTCATACTCAAATTTAAACAACGTATAATGTCGAACCTCATATCAAAAAATATATATTTATTATAATTGAGTGAAGTATGACTGTTTATTTCTCCTTCTATTTTTGCAGATTTATTTCAGTGGTGGAATCCAAACCAGATGCTCTGCTTCCAGTGTAAGAATTATCACAATTTTACATTTTTCTTTTTATTTGATGTTTTTTTTAAAAATATATTACTAATTTTTCAAAATAATGATCTGTTTTATTTTCAAAAATAATTTATAAGTGTGAAATATTAGTACCTACCCAAAAGTTCTTTTTTTTTTTTTATAATTGGAAGTCAATAGGATAAGTTCAAAATATATAAAGAATTCGTCCTTTATTAAGTGTTTTGTGAGTGGTCACAAAAAATCATTTTTTTCGCTATATGATTTTAAAAGTAACCTATTTAGCTTTAAAAGGTACAAAATTTCATTTTGATATTGTCTACTGTCGCCAGTATCACGTAAAATACGAAATAAACGCACATTACAAATTTGAAATCTGTCATAAATAAATTCTAAAATAAATGAAGAGATAGCGAAGGATAAGTTATTCGTGGTTCGAGTTTCAAACTGTACTTCACTAACTTTCGAAAAACATATGATTTAAAAAGAAGAGAGCTAGCATAATAAAAAGAAAACATTCATAGAAATATGTATTCCATCGACGAGATCGACCAACACATGATAGACAATAAAAATAAACTCATTGGACTAATTAGTGTGTGATACAATATTTTAAAAATGTTTTTCCCTTTCCTTTCTTCTTTTTAAAGAGTTAAACTTATCGATATACAATATAATTTGTATATATCGATTGAAAAAAATAAATAATGAATTTAATCGACTATTTGAATAAATTGAGTAATGTGATTTGTTGGTTTGATTTTGCAGGACCAAAGGCCCAATAGATGTTAAATGGGATAGATGGTTTCAAAGAGCCAATGGGTCAAAACGTAACAAACGCTGGATCTAAATTTCTATATAATTGAAAGAGATATACTACTTTTGTTGATTCGAAATAAATAATGGTGTTATAAAATTGATTTATTTTTTCGTAAAAATATAAATTCAAGTAAGCATAAAATGAAAAATATACAATCAACAATTATGAATCGTGTTTATCATCATCATGATCAAGACAAGTGAATTATTTAAGATTTGATTTGATATTTGATTCTGATATCAAAATTATTAAAAAGAACCTTATACTTAATTTCATAAAATTTATTCAAATCCGACATAAAATAAACTGATAGATAAACTTCAAATACATGCAAATCACCGAATTTGTTTCATTAGTCTGATATTGCAATCATATGTTTATAAAATACGAACTATACCAAAATAATCAGTCTGTAATCGCATATCTATCATAGAGATACAACTTTTCGAAAACGTTCTAATAATTATAACATAAAATTATTATTTTTCTATCACATAAGCAAATTCTTTGTGTTCATAACATTATGATGTTCACAAGTACAAGTATCTCCAAACTTTGAGTGCTCACAAAAAGCTCTTACCAATTTAGGCCCCCAATTTTCTTTGCATAATTTTGTGCAAGAATCTTGATCACATTTATAAATAATAATTTGACTTTCACCTTCAACAAAATAATAATTTCCTCCATTTACAACAAAAATCATCAATAGAACCAAATGAAATATCATTTTTAGATCCATTTTTTTTTTTGCAATATTGGGGGAAAAGTTCTTGTGGTCTCTATATATAGATAAAAATATAGATATATATAGTAATGTATTTATTGTATACATATTAAGATTAATAATTAACATAGAATGAATAGAAAAAAGATCCGCACATAACCAAAAGAAGAAATGGAAGATTAATTAATAAATTACCAAGTTTATATAATTTTAAATTGAAATTTTGATTTTATTACTTAAATTACTTTTATAGAGTCAAAGTTAAATGTTTTTCTTATTTAAGCAGCGTCTAGTCAAAATCAAGTTTGAAAAGTTTTAATATTTTTTTCCTCATATAATTACAAATTACAAATAAGAGAGGAGGGTATAGAATGTTGAAACAATTTTTTTCTTTAATTTTGTAACAAAAATGTCAATCACTTATTGGAATCATATTTTTTTTTGTTTGTAAGAAAAAAAAGTGATTTTGTTATTTATCATATCACACCAAATCTCTTATATATATATATATAATCACTTATTGGAATCATATTTTTTTTGTTTGTAGGACTCTTCAACACCCCATCATACACTTAAGAGTGAATATTTAGAGTTCAACACCCCATCATACACTTAAGACTGAATATTTAGAGTTCAACACCCCATCATACACTTAAGACTAGATATTTAGAGTATGTTTAATTTAATATGGGGGGCAACATTGTAAATATGAATTGCGATGATTCTTGCTCGAAATTGAAAAGATTACCCAAAATCATATAAAGAGATCACAATTTATTAGTTAAGTTTATCATCCGTTATACTATATGGTTATATATATCCCTACTGTTATTAAATTATGTTGAAACACCCCTTATTTGAGGGGTCAAAAATACAGTTTTTTATTCATAAAATGATTTTAAAATAAATAAATAAATAAATAAATATACTCTTAAGCTTTATAATTATAAGAAAATGATATATTGTACCCTCGTTATCTAACAAAATGATAACAAACAAACAAAATATGAAACAAATCTAATTAAACCTAGGTTGTATCATAGGTGAAGGCATCAACTTTTTTTGACATGGTTACTGAAGGCAAAAAACTAAAATAAAAATAAAAATGGTAGAGGTGCATCGTGGCGGAGCCAAATATTTTAATAAGAAGATCAAAATCTGTAGAAATAGATAGCCGAATGAGGTTCGACATGTACTATGTATATATATAAACTTATTTTAACCATGTATATATAATATAATTTTCCGCCGAAAGAGGTAACTCCGCCCTGGAGGTGTAGGTCACCTTTAGGGCCTTCTTTCTTTAAAGAATTTACTTTTAAAGAAAAAACTAAAAAGACATTATCGCCTTGCGCCTTGTAAGACACATAAAAATCCGCGTCTTACGTTTTGCTACTTTAATTTACACAACGTTTACCCTACCATTTAAATGCTGCCCTTTTGGTTAGAAACTTATTTTTGTTGCTCTTTTGAAATTTTTGATCAATTTTTTTTAGACTCCGAACTCTATAAATTAAACATTAGAAAGTGCAATTATAAAAAAAAAATGAAAAAGAAATAATTTTATTTTCTTTATTTCATTTATAACATATGTAAACTCTTCCTTGATCCTTTATGGATGATTGGATTGTGTTCACAAATACAAACATTTCCAAGTAATGTTTCCTTACAATAAGATTTTATTAATTTGGATCCATAAGCATCTTGGCATTTTTTTAAGCAAGAAGCTTCATCACATGTAATAGTAATTGTTTGACAATTTGCAGTAATAACAAATATCATCAAAAGAACCAAGTGAAATATCATTTTTGGATGCATTTGTTCTTTTTTCTTATATCAAGATAGTAATATTTTTGGAATGTTGAAAAAAATTATTGTGCTCTATATATATAGTATATATTTGATGTATCCATTTTTACATTTTGAGATTAATAATTAATTTCTTATTGCCATTTTTTAAAAGAAAAAGTCTATTATAATTTTAGGACTCTTCCTTTAAATAAGAACATAATAATATGATCAATAATCTTTTAGAGTTTGTCAATTTTGTTTAAGAAGAAAGGTTTTTTTTTTTTGACATTGTGTACTCTTTATAATGTAGACGATATATTTTCTTTCTTATTTTTAAAAAAAATTAAATACATAGATAGTTTTTTAAACTAGTTTAAAATTTTCACTTAAACATCTTAATCGAGTCTCTTATCACCGAGACACTCCAAGAAGATATTTTCAGCCATACACAAATTGTTTATGCAATTTACAACATGAACTTTAACTTAAACAAATAAGAAGAAAAAAATTCATCTTCTCATCTATAACCATATATTTAAAATAAGAAAAAAAGAAGAATACTTTGAAAAATCCCCCCCCCCCAAAAAAAAAAAAACCTCAAACACCCCACCTATATATCATTTTTGGGTCAAGAGAAATAAAAATAATAATTCAATACGCGCATATTTGACTCTGTATTTATCATTTAAATATTAACTTGCAATAATTCCGATGAATATGATAATTAGAGACTTCAAATTTGTCTAATTTTCTTAATGAAATCAAAACAAACAATAAACTCTCACCGATTTTTCTTGTGTATATATAAATTAAGCACGATAAAATAAAATAGTTAATTGAGAAAAATCGAAATAAAATAATAGAAAGTGCAATCATCAAAAAAGACATGAAATATAAATATATTTTTTTTATTTCATTTATAACATATGTAAACTCTTCCTTGATCCTTCATGGATGATTGGATTATGTTCACAAATACAAAAATTTCCAAATATTGTTTGCTTACAATAAGCTTTTATTAATTTGGTTCCATAAGCATCATGGCATTTTTTTGAGCAAGAAGCTTGATCACATTCATTAATGACTACTACACCACTTGTAGCAACAACAAAAATCATCAAAAGAACTAAGTGAAAGACCATTTTTTGATGCATTTTTTCTTATACCAAAATAATATTTTTGTAATGTTGGAAAATATTAATATTGTGCTCTCTTTATATATAGTTGTGTCTAATGTATATACCTTGTACATATTGAGATTAATAATTAATTTTTTATTAGCATTTATAAAATGTCTATAATAATCTTAGGACTATTTTAGGAAAATTTTGAATGGGTTTTCAACATGTTTATAGTGAAATCTTCTTTAGTTGTTTAAAATTATTTTTATGGAGAAAAATTTAAATGGTTTTGCTATTCAAGCAATGTATAGTCAACAGTCAACACTACTAAATTTTGGATTATTTTTCTTACTTTATTAGGAATAATAATTTGTTTTTATAGAGAAAAGAATATTAAACTATTATCATGAATGGTTTTTACTTCTAATTGGAAAATTAATTATTTTTTTAAAAGAAATTGCATGAATTTTGTTTTAGAGAATTTTTTTTTTGTTTTTGATAATTTTATTTTCTTTTATAACCATTTGACTTTGTTTTCCTTGTTAGGTAAAAAAAATATCATTCTTTTTATCATTCATATTAGGGATTAGGGGTGTCAAACGGGTGGGTCGGGTTAAAATTAAAAATATTAAAATGGGTTGAAAGTCAGGTTGGTCTTGACCAGCCCAAGTTTACTTGGGGTTCAAATGGGCTAAAAAACGGGTTAGGTCTTGACCCGACCAATTTGACCTCAT
The DNA here is from genome assembly GCA_022817965.1 of Solanum lycopersicoides. NCBI lineage: Eukaryota > Viridiplantae > Streptophyta > Magnoliopsida > Solanales > Solanaceae > Solanum > Solanum lycopersicoides. The sequence goes on along the minus strand of CM040625.1, from coordinate 1,035,938 downwards.
TAATCTCAATAATTTAATGTATTGATATTTAACTTTTATAATCACAATTTGAATTTTAATTTAAGATTCTTTTTAAAAAAAAATAAAATAAATGAATAGTTAAATTCTAAAAGATGTTAAATATATAATAATTCATACCATAAATATAGGTATCTTAATATTAGATAGACTTTAAAAGTGGTCCAATAAATTTAAAGTATTTTAAATAGGTTTTTACTTTTATAGAATTAAGGACCAAATTTGTTTTATATTATATTTAGAATTAATTAAAATTAGGCAGATGGAGAAATTCAATCATACTACTTTATAAATCGACTGTATTGTTAATTACAAAATATCGTACATGATTTAATTGAGAATCATATGTGTTTGTTAAATATGAAAATGGAATTAATCGTTTGTTAATGTTTTAATAGAGAGAAAAAATTATACTATATTTCAAAAAAAAAAAAAAAGGTTATGGTTTGATTGACTTTAAAAGTGGTCCAAAAATTAAAAGTAATTTGATGAGGTCTACTTGTACAAGCTTGAGTTTAATATTATTATTATTGTTTAGTACTATTAGTACTGCATCTTTAGAATTAATTAAAATTAGGCAATATTATTATTATTGTGTAGTACTGCATATTTAGAATTAAACTATGTCGTCGGAATTTAAATCTTGATTTCATATAACGTTCATCATACTTTATGAATCGTCATGTCACACAATTAGTGTAGTCTTCTTTACTTTTATACTGAACATTTTTATCGATAAAAGGAGAAAATCTCTTTTTATAATGATAAAATTTACCTTGGTCTTTTTTCTAGAGAATCATTTTTCGTAATATTTCAAAATGATAATAAATTATTACTAAGAGAATATATAGTGAACTAATTGCATAAACTTTAAAAAATAACTTGATGTATATGAATTATATAGTCAAGTAAACTTTTGAGATTTTTTTTTAATGAAAAATCGACTAAATTTATTATTATATTGACTAACTATTTTTAATTTAAAAATTAATATAGCTTTCCCTAATTTAATTTAAAGGCAAAGTGGTGAATGAGACTTTTTAGATGTGAAATTTAGGGTAGGCATTAAAAGACTTTTTGAATAACTTATCTCATCAGTATAAATAATATTTTATAATAGCAATTTATTCAAAAAAATTTTTTTGTTAATATATGAAAATTAAAATTATTTATATTAACATATAATATATATTACTTAAACTCTTCTATATATATAATTCATAGCTCTTAGTATGTTCAAGAATGAAAGTGACAAAATGGTGGACAAAATTGTCAAGATTTTCATCTTATTCTTCATTGTTGTTATTTGTTGCCTTGTTCTTAATTATCATTCAAACACATACATTTTAGAATTTTTTCCAAATTCAAACAATTTTATTTTGTCTAAAAATTTATCAACTTATGAATCCAATATTAGTGGGAAAAAGAGCACTAGACAAGAAAATTATCTATCTTATTCAAAGGTGAGTTATATGTTTCTTTTTAATTAATCAAAAGTAAATTCAAAAAAATTATTTGATAGATTTAATATTTAGATTCTTATCGCAAGAAATTCAGTAGAATGGATGATTATATCGAAAACACAATGGTGTATATCATTTTTTATTTTAAAAAGGAATGATGTGTATCAAAATATGTACATTAATTATATATTGAGAAAATATTTATGTCAATTGACTTATAATTATTGCCTAATTTTGTTTTTTATTTTTTCAGAAGCAGAAAATTAAATTAAAAAAAGTGTTAAAAGAGGCAGCCATGGGTGATAAAACAGTAATAATAACTACACTAAATGCAGCATGGACAGCTCCAAATTCAATTTTTGATATTTTTTTGGAGAGTTTTAGAATTGGAAATAATACAAAATCATTATTGAAGAATTTATTAGTTGTAGCTTTGGACCAAATTGCTTATTCAAGATGCTTGTAGATACACACATTGCTATGCATTAATCACCAAAAATGTTGATTTTTCTGGTGAAAAAAGATATATGAGTGGTGATTATTTGAAGATGGTGTGGAGGAGAACTGATTTTCTAAGACTTGTTCTTCAAATGGGATATAGCTTCATCTTTACGGTACACGTTTTCTAGTCTGTTTGATCAAATTTTTAGATGTTAATTGTTCTCATTTTCTTATAAAATACTCTAATAAGTCTCAATTCGTGTGATATTTACCACAGTTAATAATCTGTTTGATCAAACTTTTAATGTTTATTGATCTGATATTCATATAAAATATTCTCTTTGATCTGTCTCGAGTTATGTGATATAATTTTTGCTGAGAAGTAATTTGAGTAATCTTTTATGTTAATTTGAATTAGATCAATATAATATTTTTAAATTAGATTTTGGACATTAGAAAAAACTAAAAATAAGTATATTTATTTTCATGTCAATATGATGAAAAGTTATATTATTATAAAATATTGAACGAAAATTACATATTGTGAATCTCGAAATACAAATAGTGTTATAGTGTTATTTAAACTGGAACATATGAACTAGTTATTTTAGAGAGTTGATGTGTTTGATCATTCTTTTAAGAAAAGAGTTAGTGTCCGCCTTTGAGTAGTAACGTAACTTGTTTCTTGAAGACCGAAAAAAATTACTAATTGTTTTCCAAAAGCATTCTTGAAATCTTGAAAAAATGACATTTTTTTAACGAATTAAAAAGGAAAGTATGACGGTTCAAATAAAGTATATAAATACTTTCAATTTTCCAAAAGTTTGGCCAAACAAATTAAATGAAAACAACTTAAACAAGTGTGTAATTTGTATCTCTTAGTGATCTGATGAATTTATTTTATTTTTATTTGTTGTTTCTTTTTAGGATGCAGATATATTATGGTTTCAACAACCATTTGCACATTTTTATTCACATGTCGATTTCCAAATTGCTTGTGATTATTATCTACACAACTCATCGAACCCAAATAATGCTCCAAATGGAGGATTTAAATTTGTGAAGTCAAATAATCAGACAATACAATTCTACAAATTTTGGAACAAATCAAGAAGAACTTATCCAGGAAAAAATGAACAAGATGTGCTCAACATAATCAAATATAGTCCTTTTATTAAAAAAATTGGATTGAAAATGAGATTTTTTGATACTTTTTATTTTGGAGGATTTTGTGAACCTAGCAAATATATTAATTATGTATGCACAATGCATGCAAATTGTTGTATAGGTCTTGATAACAAAATACATGATTTAAGAATGGCAATTAATGATTGGAAAAATTATATGGCTTTGACAAATGATGAAAGGAAGTCATATAAATATACTTGGACTCTTCCAAGAATATGTGGATAAATGATATTTGATCATCTCAATAAACAAGTACTTTTTCTATTTTTCAATTTTTTTTGTTATTCTAGGCGTGTCTTCTTTTCTTTTTGTATCGTGCAGATGATTTATCGAAAATATATGATTAAATTAATAAAAATATACATTCTTTAACGATGTAATGATATATAAATTCAACCTCATATATTGCACGTACAAATTTCATCATCATCTATTTATTCAAAGAATTCAAAGGACGAAAGTTAAACATTATTGTAGTTCTTAATTTTTTGTACTATCTTCATTCTTCGCGTTTACTAGAGATCGAGGGGATGATGTTGGTGGTAATGAACCTTGAATGGAGCAAAAACTCTTAAGTGTTAAAGGGAAGAGTGAACTAAAAGGAAAAATCTTAGGCCAACAACTGTAATGAATGTCTAATACAGCTCTGCAACATTGAGGACCAATTAATCGAGGTTGAACTCTTAAGAAAGATGTTATAATCTCTTCAACACATCCAGGAACATTTAATACTGATGTGACACATTTGGAGATATCCGGGAAAAGAACATTATCGACCTGACCTTCCGAACCTGGCAAAAGGCCTCCTCCTCCTCCTCCGTGTAACTGTGAGATGCTCGGAGAAATCTTAATGGATATACACAAGAAAATAAGTATATACGTATAGACCGAAGTCATTTTTCTTATTGAATATATAATTTAGTTGATTTTAATTGTATTTGGGGTTGAGAGAATTAGGAATTCGATGGAAATTCGAAAAGAGGATATACCATATTTATAATATTATTGTGGTGACATTTTTCCCCCTTTAAATGTCTTTAATATGAGGACTTTATTGTACATTTAAATAGTTGTAACTTGCAACTTGTAATTAATTGTCTTTTTACGTTTTAATTGGCATTTAATGGGATTTTTTACTTGCCTATATGTAACATTAAGAAGCAATATTTTTGATATTTATCAGTAAATAATTTAATAAATAAATGGCATTCTGTTTATTTAATAATAATCGTTCACTATTAATTTGATATATATCTTAACAAACAATTAATAATAGTATTAACATGCCTATATTACCCTTTGAATATATTAAGTTAAATGCTTTGAAAAATTTATAATATATTGAATTCGGACTGATTAAAATCAGTTGAGTTAATAAATAAACGAATTATTGATCCATCCAAATGTTAGTTGGCTCAAATAAGCTAACAAAAAGATAAAAATCCAACCCGTCCATTCATCATTAAATTTTAATTGCTTTATTTATTTTCCTTTATATATCTTTTAGAACATAATAAAATTATATTTTTATTATTATTATAGAAAATTAAAAATAGTTTAACAATTTTTTCATTTATTAATTTGGATAAGATATTAGCCTCTAGGCTAATTTTTTTTTACTAAAATAGTTTAAGGGGCTAATAAATGAAATGTAACTATAACTAAATTATATAATAGGGGCCTTCAAATTAAAACTTCATGTTCTAGTCAGAGGGAGTATATTTTTATGTTTCCATTTCATTTATAAATCAAAAAAATATTTCTTAATGACAAAATTTTATTCTATTCGTTTCATTTTAATGTATTATATTTTGATTTTTTTTCTTTCTATTTGTCATATTTTCACTCTAGAGAGTCAAAGTGCATAAATATGGATTAATATTGTAAAATATAATTTTCATCATGTTAATATGAGAAAGATTGCAACTTAAAGTGATTTCATATAGTTTTCAAATAGAATAATTTCAAAAAGCTCTCTTCGGATTTCACTTTATTACACTCACCTCCTTTAGTTTATGATATTACGCATATTTTTATTATTTTCATTTTCTTGTTACCATTCTTCAAATCTATCCATATTTAGTATATATCTTTGATGAGTATAGTTAGCTTCGTGTGTGTTAGATTTCCTTTTAAAGACTCCGTTAGATGAGTGAGTTATTAATAATTGAGTGACTTTCTAAGTAGAATATCAATAATTAAGTGACTTTTAAGTTATAATATAAAGTTTCGTGACTTTCTAAATAAACTATTCAAAACTGAATGACTTTCAGATATTAACACTCAAAAGTAAAGACTCTCTGAACTAAAATTATTTTTATGAAAAGTAACGTGAATATTATATTAAAAAGTTATTCAATAAACGTGTAACACATATTATAATTCTTAATTACTAAAAGTTACTATTTCTATTTTATTTTATTTTTTTGAGTTAGGGTCTGGACAAGGCATGGATCTCCTGTAACTTGTTTTATATAGATAAAAGTGTTTAAACTTGTGAACAAAAATAAGATCTGTGATAATTATAATTAAAGACTTCAGGCAAGAAACCACTAATTTTTCCAAATTTCTAATTCATTCATGCACTAAATAATATATGAAAAAACTATTTCCTCTCCGATAAGGTGAAAACACAATCACTAAATCTTGATTCAAACAAGATATAATTCAAGATAAATAACTTAAGTTTTTTTAGAGTATCGGTGTAAATAACTTTTTGTCTGCCTTGATTGGTGCAGCTACGGAACGATCTGGATCAGGTTCACCAAGAATAACTATGAAAAATTTTTGTCTGACTTGATTGGTGCAGTTACAGGACGATCTGGATCAAAAATCATACGATATGAAAACTTTTTGCCTGACTTGAATGGTGCAGCTACAGGACGATCTGGATCAAAAATCATACGGTATGAAAACTTTTTGCCTGACTTGATTGGTGCAGCTACAGGACGGTATGGATAAAAAATCATACGGTATGAAAACTTTTTGCCTGCCTTGATTGGTGCAGTTACAGGACGATCTGGATCAGGTTCACCAGGAATCACACGGTATGAAAACTTTTTGCCTGACTTGATTGGTGCAGTTTCTGGATCAGGTTCACCAGAAATCACACGATATGAGAACTTTTTGGTTGACTTGATTGGTGCAGTTGCAGGACGATCTGGATCAGGACGAGGAATCACAAGGTATGAAAACGTTTTACTTGACTTGATTGGTGCAGCTACAGGACGATCTGGATCAGGTTCACCAGGAATCACACGGTATGAAAACTTTTTGCCTGACTTGATTGGTGCAGTTACAGGACGATCTGGATCAGGTTCACCAGGAATCACACGGTATGAAAACTTTTTGCCTGACTTTATTGGTGCAGTTACAAGACGATCTGGATCAAGTTCACCAGGAATCACACGGTATGAGAACTTTTTGCCTGACTTGATTGGTGCAGTTGCAGGACGATCTGGATCAGGTTCACTAGGAATCACACGGTATGAAAACGTTTTACTTGGCTTGATTGGTGCAGCTACAGGACGATCTGGATCAGGTTCACCAGGAATCACACGGTATGAAAACTTTTTGCCTGACTTGATTGGTGCAGTTACAAGACGAGCTGGATCAGGTTCACTAGGAATCACACGGTATGAAAACTTTTTGGTTGACTTGATTGGTGCTGCTGCAGGACGATCAGGATCAGGTTCACCAGGAATCACACGGTATGAAAACTTTTTACCTAACTTAATTGATGCAGCTGCAGGACGATCTGGGTCAGATTCACCAAGATTCAAACGATATGAAAACTCTGACCCTTGCGAGAGATCAATCAACTTTCTTGAAATCTCATGAACCGCTAGAACAGATTGAGAGTTTTTTTCACTCTTTGTTATTACACTATCATGTTGTTGAATAGCGTGAACTATTTTTTCACAACTAGGAACAAAAAGAGCAACAAGAATGAAAAAGATTAAGTAAAAGAGATTCATTTTTGTAGATGTTTTTTTGCCTTTGTTTTTTGTATTTTTTTCATAGAGGAATGGTCCTTAAATACTTGTTAAAATTTCCCAATTAATTAATGCAGTATTATCTCCACATATATTCATAGAAAATTCTGGAAAACAGAAGTTATGAGGATGTAATTACAAAGTAAAGTTTGGATTTGTTTCTTTAATTTCAATTAATTTTAACAAATCTGAAAAAATCTTTTTACATCTTAAGAATTTGAAAATAAGGATCCTTTTGGAGCCAAGTTTTATTTGTAAATATTTGAAAAAAGAAATTGGAAAACTGTTATGAATGGACCTAGACCAATATTGACAAATCAGCCCAAACCAAATTAATAGGGTTGTTACCAAAAGTTCTTTGGCGTTCAAGCACGTTCAGATTTAACTGCATCTTGAGCTGATAAGTGCGTCATAGAGGAGGTCGTCCAACAGGAAATTGGTTATGCTTTGAACGAGGACAACTTAAAAACTCCAGAAATTCTGAGGTCTCTCGTCCGATGTTAGTTCACAATTCAAGTCTACACCCTTGACGTGGCCGGCACTCAAGAATCATTGTTCGTCCCCAAGCAAACCATCATCCTGGTTGTCTACAAGCGGAAGACTAACTTAAGCATACAAATTAAAGCTTAAAACTGAATAAAAATTCATGTACACTTAAATACAAAGCTTTAACTCAAAAGAAAAAAACTCTTAATAAAATAATACTCCCTCCGTCCAGAATTGTTTTTTCATGTTGCGCTTTTCAAAAGTCAATTTGACTAATTTTCAAAGTTAAATTAGATCACATTAATTCGATATTTTAAACAAAAAAATTAGATATTCTAAAACTATATGAAAAGTACTATAAATTGTAATTTTTTGCATATTAATATGATGAAAAAATACATCTTAAAATGTTAGTCAAAGTTTTTATAATTTGACTCTAAAAATAGAATATATGACAAACAATACCGGACGGAGGGAGTGTATTCAACTTGCGATAAAATAGGCAACTTATTCTTTAAAATATTTAACAAAATAAATGAACAGACTTCTGAAACTCTACTAGACATTCATGAAGCCTCTAAATGACAAAGATGGAAGTCGGGACAAGACACACGACTTCTTAACAACTGATATAACTAAAAGTAAAAGTGGAATCCTTTGAAAGCAAGGAGGCTCACCATAGCTAACTCGAACTCTCGGATGTATCGAAGCTCCTGTTGATGATCCTGAATATATGTGTCAGCATAAATGGCTCAGTACATAAAATGTACAAGCATGTAAGAGAATTTTAAAGCATAACATAAGCTCAAAGTTGATAAAAATGAAACATACTTAACTCTTTTCAAACTTACTCAACTCAAGAAATACTCAAGGATACTAGTTTATATCGAAATGACATAAGATGTCACAAAAGAGAGGCGAAGAGGCTGGTTTGTATTGCCTACAACCAATTTTTTTTTAAAAATTTAGAAAATATAGTTCGTAAAATGTTTTAGTCACCCTTGTATAAGTAAGTAAGAGTAAAATAATAACATTAATATAATCTTATTGGATCATCAAAATCATAGAATCAAAATCGAACCGATAATCCAATAAATAATTTTACAAAACCGTTCAAAAACTACTCAATAATCTAATAATGATAAATCATTAAAAAAATAATTCAATTTATTTATTAATTCGATTTTTACACAACCATCGAATATTGAATGTGTGCTTTTTGTCAGCACCATTTTAGAAAGGGCAGACCTTATACTCTACTATATTATTTCATTGACAACTAAAATTTATTTTTAAAAAATTCTGCCAAAAATCCAACTTATTTTATTTTTTTAACTTTTATAATCATTGTAGCTAAAATTTGTATTTTGTGAGGAGAATTATATTATTGACGTGGTCTTTTAATTATATCATATAACCTAGCTCTTTTTCAATTTCTAACTCGAATGTATTATTTATGTGAAATTTTGTATACGTCACTCAAATATTGATTGATAAGTACATATGGTGTTCGATATTTATTTGTTTTTTGCAACTTTTCATTTGTAATATTTATGTCCACTTAACTTTTTTGTGAGTGTGACTCATCAGCCAAAATTTTAATATTTAAAAAAAATATTTTTCTCAATTTGCCATTATTTTTCACAACCATACAATTAGGTGATTGTGACCCACAAGGGATGTTGATTTGACTTAAAGAGGGGTTGAGTATAGTTGGAAAAGGGTGGGGTTGCATGGGGGAATTATTTCTTGAAATTTTGAATGAAATAATGATGGTAAACAAATTAAAAGTTACGTGATCCGTTTTAATTTGTTTGATTAATTTTATTTACTCACATAATTTAATTTTAAGAATTTAATTTTATATAATTTTAAATTAAATATATTTAAAATGTATCAATATATTCTTTAATTTTATGATATTCAATATTGTGAAAAGTTTTAGAATTAACAAATTATAAAAAAAATGTTCATTTTATATAATTTTAAATTAAATATATTTAAATGTATCAATATTGTGAAAAGTTTTAGAATTAACAAATTATAAAAAAAATGTTCATTTTAAAATGGATTAAATAAAATAAATAAATAAATTAAAACACGGAATATTATTATGAAAGGGGTTGAAAATTGGCTAAATTATTATACTTATCTTCTTCTTATTTTATATGATAATATTTGATTGATCACAAAATTTTAAAAAATAAATAAATAAATAAAACACATGCGAAAACAAGTTCTAAATATTTGTTTAGATATAAATTATCTTATTAAATCTTAAAAAATAATAATTAAGTATCTCTATATAAATATAACATTGTTTTAAGAACAATTAAACTAAAAGAATCGATATGAATTGTAGTATAATGGTGAAACTATTTCACCCTTAATCAGAGGTGTCTAGTTTAAGTCCTTAATATAAAGAAAATCATATTATGAGCACCATATCCAAAATGAGTCCTACAACATACGATTCGAATTCAATTAGCGCTTTAACAGGAAAAACTAAAGTTTTTAAAAATTATAAAAATTGAGAAAGATCAACTATTATTTTAGTAAATGGAGTTGGAGCTAGAAATAGAATTGTGGTTTTTATAATCTCTTAAGAATTTTAATATAGAACCAAAATAAATAAAAAGAGAAACGTAGTGGAGTTGACTAATATTCTAATTATGTTTTTGTGATCACACTTATGAATCATCACAATAATTCGAATTCCTCTCTCGCAAAATCCGAATTTTTTTATTTAATGAGTTGTTTGGTAATAGGTTAGAGTTATGTACCTGTTAATATTATAAGGATAAGTTATGAGTGAATTTATATATTATTTTATATATTGATTATACATGTATTAGTGTCACTATCCAAAAATGGACGTGATGACACTCGTCTTATCCCACCAAGACAAGTCAGCCTAAAACTCGACCATCACAATAAAATGCGGAAATTTCATAATTTACTCAAAAATACCCCCAAAATCTGGTTGTCACGTGTATAAGCCTCTAAAGTATTACAATTGATTCAAAAAAAAAAGTCTCAAATGACATTGTTTCTCGAATAGAACAAGATCATAAATAGGAGTAAGAAGGTCTGCGGAGGTAATAAGCAGCTACCTCACAATTCTCCACAAGAAGTGTCGAACAAGGAGGAGAGAAATATCACAAAGGTCCAGGCTAATAACCTACAAAAAATTTTAGAAGCAAGGGGTGAGTACCAAACCACACGGTACTCAACAAGTAAACCTCTAAACGCGAGTTAAGGGTATAAAATACGGGTACTCCTTACACCCCAACCGGACCTCCACAACTACTACCTGCATAAAACCAGCCCAACCTAACAATTCACCATATACAAACACATATCTCAACAACAATATTCCAACAATCACATATTCTCAACAACAAGCTCAATATTCATCAATTACAACCTTCACAAAAAGGCACTCATAATATCAGCAACACACAAATCAAGTTCATCAAATAGAGATAACCACATATCAAATACTTTACAACCACCAATAAAATACACATATCATAATGAATGAAGGATGTAATGGGATGCAATTCATATAACACCATGAAATGATATGCCTCAAAATACCAAGTACTCTCTCAACTGTATATACATGATACTCCTCGGAAATACATCGAGAGTTCATGACCCATGGGGGACTCACGAGGTCCATATACCGACACGGACGATCTCCACGTGTCTGTGCGGACGATCTCAACGCACTATCATAAATCAAATAAAATTCGCACGAACGATCTCCACGTGCCCAAATCATAATCATAACTTTTCTATCGCATGGACGATCTGTACGTGCCCAAATAATCATAACTTGATCTCAACACGGACGATCTCCACGTGTTAGACCTTTACTCATACCCAGTCTCATGTCAATGCATGTGCACAATATGATATCAAATAAAAGGTATGATGCAACATCTCAATAAATCAAATATCACTATGACATATAATCACCTCAATATCACAATTATACGGGTTCAGTAAAGAACAAAATCGCACATAATAATTCAAGCCAATAATATATCAGCTAATGCCCATATGCTTTGGCATTCTCGGATTACAATCCACATCCTATAGTAATAAACTTTGCTTTAATAACACCGACACTCATACCATTCTCAACCCACACACGAACAATTAATCATATTGTCTTTTATTACCCCTTTTCATCATTAGAATTAATCAAGATGGACAAGTCTAACCCTTCACCAAGTCCCATTACTCCCAAAACACATACCACAAAGAAATACACGCATTTCATACACTTAACAAGAGTTTAAAAATCCACTTACCTCAAATAACCGAACAATCACTCCGAGACTTGAGTCTTCCACTTTCCTTGAACTTTCAAATCAATGCAATCTGAAAGACGTGCGGCTGCTCTTCATCTTGGTGCAGGTATGTCTCTCGCCTAATCCCTTATTTTTTCTGAAATTTTTTTGTTATGTATTAAGAAGTTATGGGCTTAGCCCATTAATTACAAATTTAATTAATTATCTAAATATTATTAATCTATTAATTAACTATAATTATCGAATAGTTTTAAAAAAATTTAAATCACCATCACGACTGATCATAAATGACATCACTATCAGGAGAGGTAAAACGATAATTTAATAAAAATAATTATTTTCGGTTCATTACATTATCCATCACTAAAAATCATGTTCGTCCTCGAACATAAGAAAGAAGAAGGAAGAATAATTGATTTTATCAAAAGTTTGGGTTATGACCTACTAGTCAATGTTCATAGTGAGCTCTTTTTTAAGACCATTCCATTAAGATCAACTACTAAGAACTGAACCTTCAAATCAAACTTAGTAAGGTCTAAATATTAAGAGCTATTATCAAGCCACAAACTAACTCATGAACTCAATTTTAAACTCAAACCCATTGGACCTTAACACAACCATCATGACGAATCTTTTCTTGCATAACTAAGATAACCTTCTGAATAAATACTGGCTACAACCAGAAGTGAACCTCAAGCAACCACTGATACTCATAATGCACAAACCATCATGAATCTTATCAAGATTCTCTTTTCATAACATAATATTTTCACGAACTTAAGTTTAAAAAAAAAAAAATCTTATCTTTAGACATTGGGTACTCATCAAGGGAGAATAAAACTTATCGAACCCAAAGAAGAACAAGATCAAGTAAGCACCCAACATGTGGTACACTCTAAGATGCAGAACCTTTAACAACACTCTTAGACAGATTGTAACTCTTTATGTATAGTAGCTCTTCTATAAATTCTCATAAGTAAGGTTGTGCGTGTAGAACTACTTATATAACTTCCAAACAAAACAAAACCTATCATAACTGAAATGATCAATTCTGCCCAAGGATCTCATCATATTCAGGGACATAAGAGGATCGGTTCATCTGATCCACCACTAAGAATTCACCCATAGATGTGGAAACACGCGTAATATATGTAGGAATCATACTCCAAATAGTGCCCAATACGAAGAAGGTGGTTACACAAGAATATACAGAACCAAAGTCGAATAACACTAGATACTTCTTCCATAGCGTCCATGTCAAACATTTTCATTCATATGACTCTATCTCTTTAATTTTCTATCTACCCACAATCAACTAGTCTGATCCTTATTACAATCGTATACATACTTGATTTATAAAACCTTACATATTCTTATAGTTGTTTTATCTTCCATCATACATAAAATAATACGTTAATTTCTCCATAAATCATCATCAAATATTTATCGAAACATACCGTAAGTCTGTAACTATCAATTGTTCACTTTTCTATACGAAATATCATCATTTCAAGAAAAAAATGAATAACTAATAGTTGAAGTGTGCTTCGATAAACATTTCGTGATGTAGCATAAATTAAATAAAAAACTCCTATAGTCATAATCAGATACGAAACACAAAAAGTTTGAGATATTATAAATTCTTTTAACTCAAAGTTAAAGGGTCAAAATAATATTGTACAAGTTAGTTATAACTTTTAAAAAAAGATTAATATATAAATTTTTTTTGAAAGATGAATTACTTAAATAATATATGAAAAATGTTTTGTTTAAATGGAAAAATTAACTCAATACGTGACAAAATACTGAGATAATTATTTAAGCTTATAGTCCTTTTCATAATGGAAGAAAAAGTCATCAAATCTTTAAAAGGATATATAACCTTATAAATTACTGCTTTGATTAGCATAAAATAATAGTTATATAGTCAAGAAAGAACAAATTTGTCTCATCCTAATATTATTTTGGAATAAAAAATTTATCAGTCAAAATGAGTACTTATCATTTACAAATTAAATAGGAAAAAAATAATTTTTTCAAATATTTTATTATAAATAAGAATATTCAATAATACTTATATTTGTATCATAATACACCACTCCATATTAATATAAAAAATAATAATTTCTCAAATAGTTAGTCATACTAAAGAAAAAAAAACTTTTGTCATTTTTTGCCACAATAAAATTATCTAATCAAATAAGAGTATTAAAAATTACTATTGCCGGCCGGAACTTAATTAATTAATTTATTATTATTATTATTATATTATTATTATTATTATTATTATTATTATTATTATTATTATTATTATTATTATTATTATTATTATGGAATTAATATTTAATCCTTCTTAATTGTGTCAAGAGGATAGATTAAAATCAAAACAAAAAGTCCACTTTGGTCCCTTTGTGTTCTTTAAGGTTGATTTCTTTTAGAAAATTATCTTCTTTTCAATACCAAATTTTTTAAAAAAGAAAATAATGTTTTACTATAATAATTATTAATAATTAAGTAATTATTCAAATGTATATGTTGTTGAAATATTGTAACCACCTCTATTTGTTCTTATTTGTGAAAAAATCATTTGACAACTTTTTGCTAATAATAGCATATAAAATGAATGAAAATTTCCATTAGAATGGTTAACTTAGTGCAATAAGTAGTATCTCGTAAAAGAGGTTAACGATTGATTTTGGATTCTCTACTAATGTTTTTTAACAGTTAAGCTCGTCCTGCAAAACTTGTTTAGTGCGTTTAACATTTTTTTTAATTTTTTTTTTCCTCAATTGAAAATGGTAGCAATTTGTCATGTACATTTAATGACAAAACACATATAGTAGGAATAAAAAAGAGCTTGAGCATTTTGTGATAGATTTCTTGTTCACATTGTTAACATTTAATGAATTTGATTTCTTGCAAAGTTGTCAACAAGTTGATGGACTAGATAGACAATGTGAAAAGGAAAAAAAAAAACACAGTATTTTCAATATTTTTATAAGTTTAAGAATCTTGTCAAAAAAATTTTATTTTACTTTTTAAGTCACAATTATAAAATTATTTTTCTAATTAATAAAACCATGTAATATACTTAAGATATTTTTTTTAAAAAAAATTATCTATCTATATATACACCCTTAAATTTGGTGAAAATTATTACTTTCGTCCTTAAATTATTGGCAATCTTAAAAGCACCATTTTATTTGATTAACTAATTGAGTAATGCTAAATGACCAGAATTTTGCCTGAAAATTAAAAAGTTTATGATATATATTTTTTAATTTTAAAATAAATTAAATGTTTTTCCATTTTTTAGTTAAAATAAAGTTAAAAAAACTAAAATGTTCAAAAAGGTAAAATAATATACGTAAAATACAATTCTGATCAAAAAGGTTTTTTCTAACTAAATTCTCAACGAGATAATTTAAAGTCACGCATATATCTCTGACTTGTTTTACACTACAAAATTTCAAAATATCGTTTCTTCATTAAATTTCATATTAAATCAAATAATATCATCTAAATTGAAATAGAGAAAAAATACTCAGTAGTTAAATGTAATTTTTAAAGAATAAATTATAAAATTATTTTAATAAAATTAATATGAATCGAGTAAAATAAAACGGAGAAAATATATCTTAAAAGGAGGTCACATACATGGAATATTATTAGTTGGAATAAAAAAACAAGAAGAGAAGGTTAAAAGAGGCAGAAGAAAAGAGAATATTTGGTAGAAAAAGGGGTGTACCAAAAATGCTACTTTTTAATTAAAATACAAACTACCTTTTCTCATTTATTATTACTCTTTTTATTTATAGTGAGTATTTATTATCTCATCCATATATTCAATTTATTTATTGTCTCCCTATCTAACCTCTTTATCACAAGTATTGATTGCAAAAAGTTTTAACCATTTAATTAGTTGTATCCACAAATTTCCTAATTTGGTGAGTTACTTTCTTGCCCTTCTTTTTCTTTAGTATTCTCATACATACCACATTCGGGGCAACAATCATGATACTGATATTTGAGTTAGTTTATACGCATCTCAACGATATTTGAGTCAGTTTATATGTATTTCAGTTATTCTATTGATAAACAATTAGTAAGTGCATATGCATATACCAATTTATATATAGATCTCGCATAAGAGCATACAAGTTATCTCCACAAAGTAGAAAATGTCTGTAATATTCTAATCTATTATGAGATGTATGATCATTATACTTCAATAAAATTATTCTATTCCATTTTTAAAAAAAAAAAGTATATTTGACGTCATTTCGTGAAAGAAGTTTAGAAGAAAAAAAAATTCGATAGGAGATATTTATGTTTTAATAAAAGTCGCAGGACAAACACAAATAGAATAAAGTCAACATTCTAACTAAAGATTCAATCGAATCAAATAACTTTTACATAAACTTTTTTCTCTTAAATTTAAAATCTTATTTCAAAATTTCAAAAAAACTAATGATTCATGCATAGCAATGACAATTTTTCAACAGATAATAAGATTCCTTGTGGGTTCGATCTACTTGTACATATCCTTCTAAAACAGTCACTAATAATTGATTAAATTATAAAAACAATTTAAACATACTTAATATAGGTTTTGCTTGATTTAAACATTTATTACTGAACCTAGATTTATATTAGAAGAATTCATTAGATTCTAAAAGATATATTTATATTGAGTGAAATATAATTAAAAAAACAATAACTTTAATATGCTTTCAGGCTTTGAAAAATTTCTTATAATATTCGTAATAAAATATTTTCACAATATATATTCATTATGATAATATAATATAATATAATATAATACAAGAGGTCAAAAATCTTATTTCTGATAATGAAAAGAACTTTTATCTTGGATAAAGTTTATGGAAATTCAAATACCGGTAAAAAATTCTAATATCAAACATACACCAATAAACTAAACATTAGATAATCAATCAACTAAACTACTAAAATTTTCGAAAAATAACTAAAATAAAAAAGTTATTATAAAAAGGAGGAAAGAAGTATTGTTATTTTATATACTCATAATAATACTTTCTCCGTTTAAAAAAGAATAACCTCTTTTTTTTTTGGTAATAACTTTCCACGTGGCATGTTTAAGATCACAAGATTAAACGACAATTTTGTACATTTGATATAACTTAATTTAGGGTCACATGATCAAAAGTCTTCTTTATTTTCTTAAACTTCGTGTCAAGTCAAGCTAGGTTATTTTATTTTTTTGAAATGGAGAAAGTAGTAATTATAACTTGTGTCCAATATTTGCCTTTTACTTCACACTATATGTCCACCACATCACTTTTTCATTTCTATTTATTTATCACACATATCTCTTCACTTTCCTCTTCTTAAATCCAAAAAAAAATAAAATGAACAACTCTACCACCGCCTGCGCCGCCGTCAACCGCCGCAAAATCCTCCATCACCGCCGTCATCATCAATCCTTGATACCTGGACTTCCCGATGATATTGCTCAAATTTGTTTAAATCAAGTACATCCTTCTACACTTTTCTCCGTCTGTCATTCATGGCGTAAGCTTATCTATTCACCTTCTTTTCCTCCATTTTTGTCTCTTTACGTTTTGTTATTATCTACAAATCAAGTTGAATTTGCTTGTTTCGATCCAATTTCATCGAAATGGCACCTTCTTCCTCCTCCTCCACCAGATCCACCACTTCGCATCCTCGTTAAACATCCTTCGTTTATCTCCAGAAACCTTCCGATTCAATCGGTAACCGTTTCCGGTAACTTAATTCTCCTCGCTGCAACCGCCGATCAGTTCCTCCCGGCGATTACTCGTCCGTTGATATTCAATCCGACGGTGAAAAAATGGAATTACGGTCCCCGTATCACTGCTCCTCGCCGGTGGTGCGCTGCAGGCGCGTTGGGTAATTCGGTGTATGTAGCGAGTGGAGTTGGGTCCCATTATAACCTGAACGTAGCTCGATCAGTTATAAAATGGGACCTGGATAACAGTAGTGGGCCCGATTTTAATAATCGGGCCCATTACTACGATCGTTATCGTAACGAGCGGAAAAGGAGATGGAAATGGGAGGAAATGAGTGGATTAAAAGATGGGAAGTTTAGTAGAGAAGCAATTGAAGCTATTGGATGGAAAGGTAAATTATGTATGGTGAATGTTAAAGGTGATGCAGCTAAACAAGGGATAATTTATAACGTCGAAACGGACACGTGGCACGATATGCCGGAGGGGATGTTGTCGGGGTGGAGGGGTCCGGTGGCGGCGATGGAGGAGGAGATACTATATATGGTGGATGAATCAAAAGGAGTGTTGAGAAGATATGATGAAGAGAGGGATGTTTGGGTGGAAATATTGGAGAATGAAATGCTTAAAGGCGCGGAACATGTGGTGGCGGACGGTGGTAGGGTTTGCGTGGTGGTTCGTGGTGGCGGTGGTGGGATAGTGGTGGTGGATGTGGCGGTGGAGAAGCCGAGGTTGGTGGTGGTTGAAACTCCGGTAGGGTTTCAGGTTTTGAATATACATGTTTTGCCTAGGATGAGCCATTGATAATAATTTTTCTCGCGAAAAGTATATACATTGCACATATGTTTTACGTAACAATTATACGTTTATAACATATTTATGAATTATACTTTTGCGTAATTTGTGCATGTGTTTACGTAAAAATTCCCACCATGAAAGCTAACATGATTTTATGATCTCAAGTACATTATTTATCTTAGTTTTAGCTAATTATACCGTTTAAGTCTTAATCAAACACATAATGATAGATTTAGATAGTCTCATTTGTTTTGTTTGTACTTAACAAAAGTCTTAATTAATCTTTCATATTGTTTCTTCTAACTCAATCTTAATAATTAGGTACATTTATTTTCATAATTTTACCATATTACTAATTAATGAGTTTGAATAAATAAGATCAATTACAAAGTTTTACTAATATCATACTACTTCATTGACTTTCCCCGCTAACTATCGCATGAGAATACTGTTCATTATTATGTAGTATCATCGTTATTGTTACGATCACCAATCATTAAGGACAATCATTACAATCAATAACTACTATTAGAGGCTAATCTAATTTTTTTAAAGATGGATAAAGATAATAGTAAAAATGTATCAAGCGGAAATTGATCCATTTTTAACTTTGAATAAATAACTTAGCTTTTCAACCAAAAATACACCATTAAGCCTATTTATAACATGAGTGTACTAAGATAATATTAAATTAATTCAAGAAAATATACATATAAAATATTTTGTTTTGTGGAAAGACCAGGAATTCACTTGCACCTTCAGCTTTTAAAATTAATTTCAAAAGTCGAAAGAACCTAACACAAGATAAAAGTAATGAGCTTCACGGGTTACCCTTTTTTTCTTTAATATTCGTACAAAGTATATATATATATAAAAAAAAAACGTAAATACTAACAAACATGTAAAGTTTATTAGTATATATTAAATGTTTAGAAGTTAAAACTTGGACTACTCTATTTTAATTGAAATGTATTTTAAATATAATTAATCAACAAAAGGAGTTATTTATACATTCTTTTGAATATATATATCATGTGTAATTTGTCAGTATGATATAATTGAGACTTTTTTTATAGAAAAAATAAATTGTAAAGTCATAATACTCTATTATACAAGTATGTATTAATCAAAATTGAATAAACTATGATTACCGATTTACTATACTGTAAAATATTGAAATCGAACTTCAAAATACCTAACCATACTGAATTAAATTGGTATGATAATGGTAATGTATAATAGTAGTTCATCCCTAGTTAAGATGATTCGAGCATGTAAAGAAAAGATGCACAAATATCTCAAAGAGGATGTGTGTGAGATTGACTATAGTAGGCATAAAGGGAGGTAGAAGTAGATTGTATAAGTCGGGAGAGGTAAATTGACGAAACGTGATACACCTATAACTTATTGAGGACATACCATAGATAGGCTGATATGAAGGTCAAGAATTATGATAAAATGTTGGTAGGTAGTGAAGTGTTGTCTAGTTTTCTTATTTAATGTAGTTATCGTATAATCCGTTATTATTATTATTATTATTATTATTATTATTATTAGGGAAAATTACGCGGCTAAGCAAACTTATACTATTTAATTACTCATCATAGCTATAGTTTGCTATAATTACCACTCACGACTAACATTATACATTAATTACGTGGGCTGACTTCGAGTTTGTATAATTAGTCATGTTTGTATATGTATAATTCACCAAGATATACAAATACATATGTATAATATACAATTTTTTAACCTATATACATATACAATTCACCTCTCTCCCACTCTCTACCCTCTCTCGCTCGCCTCTCTCCTCCCTCTCTCAATCTTGCTCGCCTCTCTCCTCCCTCTCCCAATCTCGCTTGCCATTTATACAAATGTATATGTATAATATACAGTCATATACAATTATATACATTTACAATTCACCTCTCTCCCACTCTCTGCCCTCTATCTCTCGCCTCTCTCTATCTCTCTCGCCTCTCTCCTCTCTCTCCCAGTCTCGCTTGCCTCTCTCCTCCCTCTCCCAATCTCTCTTGCCATATATACAAATATATATGTATAATATACAATTATCTAACCAATATACATATACAATTCACCTTTCTCCACTCTTTTCCCCTTCTCTCTCGCCTCTCTCCTCTCTCTCCCAGTCTCGCTCGCCTCTCTCCTCCATATAACATGTAGCTACAAATTGTAATTATCAAACTATAGCTATAGAGAGTAATTAATTATTTTTAAGTGACTATATGTGAAAGTTTCCCTTATTATTATTATTATTATTATTATTATTCTCATACTATCTTATCCTTCGAGTTGATCAATATTATATGGTTTTCCCTTTGTTGCCATTGTCCTATTATTTGTTGATTCTATTGTTATTTTTCATTCTGTATTTATTTTAGATATTTGATATTTTTATAGGCTTTGCTTGAGTTGAAGTTCGATTAGAGACAATCTCTCACTTTTCCAAGGTAAAGGTAAGACCACCACCTTCTCTAGTCACACTTTATGAAATTACACCAAATATATTATTATAGTTATATAGTACATAACTATTATTTGCAATATCAAAATTTAATATTATTACTTTCTCTATTTTAATTTATTTATTTTGTAACCCTCCTTTTTCATGTGTTTTAAAAAAAAAAATCTTTTTTCATAACTCTTTAATTTTAACTTTTCACGTGACATATATAAGACACAAAAATCAAATGATATTTTGATACATTTTTCATATCTTTAGTTTAAAAATCATCAATCCCAAAAATATTATTTACTTTTTAAAATTTCGTATCAAATCAGAAAAAAGACAAATCCATTAAAACGGGAAAAAATTCCCATAATTAATTATTTATAATCACCTAACCCAAATGTCCCTTTGAATACTTCAAAAGGGCTTTCGATTTAGGGCACATAAAACGGGTAATTTTTTATCCGACCCACCAAATATAAACCCACAGCTCAAATTTTTGTCTTCACTTTTGCTGATTAGAGTCTTGCAAAATTGCAATCTACAGCTCAAAGGTACATTTACTTTTTTTTTTCTTTCAAATTTGTAATTAGTTATTTTGTTAAGCTTCTGATTTGCATTTTTTATATTTATGTATAAAGGGGATTTATTGATTGAAATTAGATATTCTTGTTTGTGCCTTTGATTGTTAATTAATTGCTGATGAAAGATTCATAAATTCAGAGACGAAGTCAGGATTAAGAGAGAGAACCTTTTGTAAATAGTGGGATTCGAACCCACAACTCTAGTGTGGAAAGTATTTCCACGGCCCCTTCCTTACCACTCAGTTGTTCACAAGTTAGTATACATATATACTACAAATACAGGATCTACGAAAAATCTATTGGGTATTGTCCGAACCCATGAACCCCCACTTAGCTCCATCCCTGGATCCATTTACCATGATTTTTTGATAGATTGGTTGAAAGTGAATATGTTGAGGAAGTAAATATGTGTGGGTTAAGCGTACGTCATGGGATCGAACCCTGCACAGACAAAAGATTGGTAGTTGAGAAGGATAGAGGGGTAGGTCCATTATCCATTGAGTATCGAACGGTGTGTCCATGGGGCTCGAGGATTTCTCGATTATAAAAACTAAAAATAAAGCTTGAGCTATATTAGTCCCTTGTTAGTGTTTAATCAGGGAACTCATCCTTTGAAGATATAATATAATCCTTTGGGCTCATACCCTATTATTTGTTACAGTTCTAGTGAATTTTTAAACATAATTTTTTATGTTATGTCGAAAATATTGGGTTCAGATGTGTGAGTATCGTAACTGTGGATGTGGTTCCGCCCCTGATTCCTTCGTATTTGTTTTTTCTCTAAGTTTGCAAGAATGTTGATTCATTTTTTGTTCTTAAGGGCGTTATAGCATCTCGAACTGGCCATTGAAGTGTTGCAATTCTGCATTTGCTTGAGGTACATGGCTGACAGACATTCGGTTGATCAACAGCAAAATATTGAACCACAGATAAATTCTTCTGCTTCAAGGGATGACATGACCGCCTTTGTAGTTGCATTAGAAGCTGCGTTACTACCCTGTTTGCCAGCACGAGAACTCCAGGCAATAGACCGTTCAGCTCATCCATATCATCAGAGTGAGTAATTTCTGGCATATAGTTGTATGTATCTAGACGCTCAGTTACAAGTTCACGTGAATCCAGTAGCTTTTGTCCCGCCCTTTTAAATACACTTATTATTTTAGTATTAACAAGAGGTGATGTTAGGAACTCATAAATTTCAAATCCTGGTTCCGCCTTTGATGCAGCTCTTACCAGTTTGCTTGAATAGGTGCAAATGTTGTGTCTTTGAAGGTTAAGCATAGTGATAAATCAGAAGAAAGCAATAAAAACAGAAATATTATACTTATATCCTTCGTATTCAAAACTTCGGGTTTGCTTTAGAATCTCCTCTATCAGTGTTATTTTTGAAACCTTTGTCTATCTTTTTTGCCTTTATTAAGATTTGAATTATGGTGTTCCATTGTCGATTCCAGCTTCATATGATGCTAGGCCACACCCTTGAGTGCAATATGAATCCAGCCAGGGTTGGAACTAATAAGGATGATATTTAACCAATTTCGTAGAAGAATTATATTTGTCATATATGCTCAACGCGACTTGTATCTACAACTAGTCATAAGTCGTTCTTTTGCTTTGAATGAGTAGATAACATACAATGTTTTAGATTTGAAGCGTAGTTACTGTTGTTGTTTGGGTAGATGACTACGACTAGTCATCAATTGTTTCATGCTCTTCAATGTACCAAAGATTGCACATTTATGTAAATCATTCAGGCTTCTCTATATTGATGAAGCACAGTCTCTTTCTCTCATTCTAAGATCCCTTTCTGATAAGCGTAAAGCAGCAAAGTTATCGTAGCACTGCATTTCCCTTGCGATGTTATAGGAAATGGCAACACTGAGATAAAGTTTTGTTGCTTTACACAGTTTGTATCTTTTGGCTTATTGAGGTTCAAATTTTGTTTTTGTTCCACAGTTGATGTTGAGAGACATGCTAGAGATTTCATGGAAGCTGCAAAAAGACTTCAACTTAATTTAGTCGGGCTGCAACGTGAAGATCTGCCCACAAGACCCGAGATGCTTCGGAAGGTAATCTGTAGGAAACTCTTCCATTGTTAGAATTAGTAATCTTTTTACCATTGCTAATGATTTATAATTTATGTAATTTGTTACCTATAGGAGATAGAGAAGATGGAAGAAGAGTTGGAAACAAAAACTGATCTCATAGCTAAACAAGAGAGATTGATCCAAGGATGGAGAAAGGACTTAAAGGACCAACTAGATAAACACAACATGGAGTTAGAAAAGGTGTAATCCATAGAAACTTTTTTTTCTGTGTTATTTGTGATTCAATTTGAATACTTAAGTTGGGATGACATGTATTGACAGAACAAGTCTTATTTCTAAATCCATGTCAACAATTATCAAAAGGGGTTCTCAAACAGGTATGAAAAATGACTAATCAGCAACCATACAGGGAAGCAAGATAAACTTCACATCACTTCTGAGTCAAACAAGAACAGCTCCAAGGCAAATTTATTTAAAACTCACAAAACCCACAATCATATTGTATAGTTTACACATATGAAATGTTTTCTTGACGACATGTCACACAGCTATATAGCAAATGGTGAACAGAGAGAGATTATTTACAGTGACAGAGTCACAGTAACAACTACTTGGTAAAATACCAAACACGCAAACCACAAAGATAGAGAACATATCAAATTCAAACGCAACACTTGAGTAGACTGACGACAATACTTAATATCTAGTAGACTACATTGAGAGGAGTCCATCCCGAACTCTACACACCGACACACTTGGAACGCATTCAATTCAACCTCAGTTTTCCGAGCTGTAGGAGGCCTCGCCAGATGATGAACTCTCTAGCTGAAGCAGCTTCATCTCCTCATATGCCCATTCAAGACCAGGACAATAGTGAAGTGGCGGATTGAACCTGGTGTCAGATATGTCATCTGGCAAAAATGCACCATTTCTGATCAAGAACTTAATCGCTTTCTTCTTTTTCTCTTTGGCAGCATGATGGAGAGGAGTCCCTGAGCAAACAAAGCGATATAAAGATAACTGTAAGGACTAGAAAAGAAGAAAGAACATAGCCTTATGTTAGATATTACTAAGAATAATTCAGGCACTTACATGCACATGCACCCTTGGCTCGAGCATCGATATCAGCACCTCTCTCAAGCAATTCATCCATAACTCTCACGTGACCTCCCTTAGCAGCAAGATGAAGTGGGGTCATACCAAATGATTTCGGCCCCCCTGCCATCACATTTGCATTCATACCTTCATTAAGAAGCCTTCTGACCTGTCCCAAGAAAAAGAAGAAATACAATCAGAAAAAAATGTAAAGTCTAGACCAAAGTAAAGATGGCGGAAGATAGAATGCATTCAAAGATGCATCTGTCTGATGAATTCTGTAACACCAAAAACATTTATAGCACAGGAAACTTGTCATAAAGAACTTTTATAAAATAAAAACCCAGTGAAGCTAAGATACTGTGTATCCAACTTTTCTCCCAATCTAAGCTTTTGTCTTATGTCCCAATGACCCAATCTATAGGAGGCAACAACCACAGAGGTTTGTGACATTTGACAACCATAGGCAAGTAGTGGTGACAAAGAGAATTGAAGGATACAGGAAAAGGCAGGGGAAGGGAACTCATACGTACAATAAGGGGCCCTTAATGTGGTTATGATCTGTCATAAGCACAGGATAGGAACGAACAAACATAATTTTGCTTATATGCTAACAAAACTCATAGGTCAATGAATTGCATCACAAGCCACAACCATACTTATATACGACTTTAGAAGGTTAGTTGTGTTCAGTTTTCTTTTCCATTAAGTACCCCTAGCCCACTAATAATAGGGCCTTGGTTCACCCGACCCCACCTCAGACAAACAAAGCCAAAAAAAGAGAACCTAACTCATACTTACTCTCCGATCTGCCCATCCCCCGAAGTCTTGTTGGAGATATTGATTGAAAGAGAGACTGATTTTGTGGATTATGAAGTACTCCATTTGTTACTACAGAGAAAATACATGCGCTATAAAGGGGGAGAAGAAAAGAACCAAATTAACTTCGACACTAAAGAGACAAGAAATAGATGTCAATGCAGTAGCTAAGCACAACACCAGGACCATACTGATTTTTGAGTCCTTTAAATACAGTAGGACTATTTTTGCATTGACCGACAACCTACCACAACCCTTCCCCCCTTAATAAAAACCTATCATACAATGAAAAGGCTTCGATGTTAGGCCTATCTCCTTAGTTATCATCTCAAAATCCTTATGTTCCTGTTAGTATATAACTCAATATCACATAACGTACATTTATAACAAATTGTCCAATAGCAAACCATAATCAATAGACATATCCTACTATTAAACAACAGTAATTGCACACAAAATTAAGCATCTGATACATGCTACATACATGAAAGACAAATTACCTGTTTCAGGTCACCTTTCCGAGCAACAATGTGAAGTGGAGTCCAACCGCGATCATCCGTATCACCTGCAGTCACACGCATTCTTCTCGATCGTCGAGTTGAACCAACCTGATCCTCCTCCATTTTCCTCTTCTCCACTTCCCTAATAAGCAAAGCTCCAAAATCCAATCCTTATTGCCACAAATTGAAACAAATATTCAATCCAATTCTATTCTTTCTTGCAGAATCTTCTTTCACCAGTATCCAGAAGAGAAATTTCGAAAAACCTAATCAACAACAAGTCTAAAGACTCTACTTGTATATCAGTTACTGAATCTCAATACACCAAAACAAGACCCTTTACATAAAACTAACAACTTTGACCAACAAGATTGATCTGTCTTCCGACTATGAGAAAAACCCAGAAAAGTCTTCAATAGACAAGAACCAAAACAAGTGATAATCTTCTCAAACAACCTTCAATTTTACATGATCCAGAGGCAAACAACCAACCAAGAAAAAATTAGGGGGTTTAGCGAGAGGAATGATTAGCCAAGTTGTAAGGACCAAAAGGGTTCAATCCAGGACCAAAAACACGAAGATTTGTAAGCTTATTGAACACACAAGATGAAGTGAAACGAAGGAATGCAGAGATTATCATTATCAATTCAAAAAACCACGCAAACAATATATATATATATATAATAGCTGTTTTTTTACGGGTAAAAAAAGGGCTATTATATGAATCCTTGATGAATTTGGAATATGTTTGGAGGTTGCATATGTATTGATAAAGGGATTTTCTTGTTTGATTAGGTTTGGGGTTTGAAGGAATTGGGAGGAAGAAGGAAGAAGAGAAACCCTAGAATTTTTGAGGAGGATATTGATAAATGGATGGTTTAGGATATATATTGGGCTTTTTTTTGGGCTACATTAGGAAAGAAAGAAATTACTCTAATCTTGAGACTCGAGACTACCTCAACCTTGAGACTCAACTAGACCTTACTAGAGACTTGACATCGATTATGAGATCAGACCCCTGTCTGTAGATCTGACCTCTATCTCGAACACCAACCCATTAATTGGTCAAGTTTGAGATTGAAAGTTTAATTATGTGTCAATTTAGGATTGAGTCCTACGCCAGTTTAGTATTTGGGATTGAGTTACGATTCATGGTGAAGGTTAGGGAGAGTCTAGGACTGACTGTCACATCTGAGGTTAGGGTTGGTTTTGATCCTAAGTCGGGGGGGGGGGGAGAGGGGATCTTGGATCAGGCGAAGAAGTCAAGCTCCGAGTTGGTTGAGGACGGGGTGAGGTGTGTTTATGAGGTGGTAGGATCATAGCATTCAACCTGGTGATTCATTTAACATTTTGTTAGATCAATTTTCAAAAGTATATACATTTTCTCCAGAAATTCATAAATTCACGTGCAATATAATTTTAGCTTAAATCCGCCCCTAATCCTTAGTGATTGTCCTATAAATGTCTAGCAATATTTGGCTTTATACATTTTCTTTTATAGTGCTCGACTTCGATGTATAGAAAGTTCTCACTAGATAAAGCTCAAAGAAATGCACATACCAATGATGTTAGGTTAGCCATAACCATCTTGGTTTTAGATATTTGGAGTTTAAGTTTTTAAAATTATATTGCTTTTGATAGGATGCATTTTATTTTCTCCTCACAATCTGACTTTGCGATACAAATCCGAATTATTTGATAATTTTGTGTGTATAGTTGTCACCGCTATTGTCTATCCACAACCACTAGCCACCACATTTGCCATCATTACTACGACAATTACCATCGCCATCCACCACCCACTTCTAATATCACCAACTAAATTTAATGCAACCGCCAACATTGAACTGCTTTTGCCAGTCACTACGCAATTATAATCTTCATCATTGTGATTATATTAATTGTCGCTATCATACCATCATTACCATCGGTCAACCACCACACATACTTCAACTATCACTATCGATACGACTAACTACTAATATCAACCAACCTCACAATCATAAACACCATTAGCAACCAACAACCTTCACCACATGAATCCAGTGCAACACCAACCAGCTTTACCATCACAACTATTAATGATAAAGACGTGCATTCAAATTCAACTGTCGTAATCTTAATGAAGTAAGTAAACCCTAAATATTGCGTTGGTCGATACATTTTTAAGAAAATGTCCAAATTACCCTTTCAAACCAACCATTATACTTTACTTGTCTATTAAGAAAAAAAAAATGTCAAAAATATATGACTTTAATAAAAAAAAGTCTTTTTCTAATTTTGACCCTAAAACTCTCATTTTTGCTCTTTTTGTTCCACTTAAATAAACCAAACCCCTTTGCCTTTTTCCAAAAAATTAAAATTTATTAAAGAAAAAAAACTCAATGTTTGGTGGAAGCAATGAAAATCTCGGTCCATTTACCCAGCGTTTGATGCTTCCGCAGCACCCCCTCCACCTCCTTCCCGGCGCCGGTGGTTCTTCCGGCGGCGGTTTAGGCGGAGACGATGAGTTTCCTAAGCGGGACGAGCGTGTTCCGCCGTGGAGTAATCAAGAGACTAGGGATTTCATAGCAATTCGAGGTGAGCTTGAGATGGAATTTTCTTCAGCGAAGCGGAGTAATTTGAAGAATCTATGGGAGATTGTAGCTGCTAGGATTAATGAGAGGGGATACAGGAGAAGTGCTGAACAATGTAAAAGCAAGTGGAAGACTTTGATTAATCGTTACAAGGTATTTTTCATCTTAATCTCTAATGAATTTAGTAGCTATTCGATCCGTTTTAATTTGTTTGTTTGATTTTTACTCGATAGGAGTTTTAGTAATAAAGTAATTCGATTTGTTTGTCTGATTTTGACTCGATAGAAATTGAGTTTAAGTAATGAAGAACTTTGAGAACTTGTTGTATTAAATTAATGGTAGGTAGAATGTATCCATATGTCCTTTAATCTTGTAGTCTCAAACATGTTGGCGGTAAAGTTAGAACTAAGGCCTTGCCAGAATAGTAAAAACGCACTCTTTTGTTGAAGAGTTTGGTCTAATGACCACATCCATCGACCACCAGACTTAGTTCCTCGTCTCCTTAGAAATCAACGATACAGTGGTACGAGCCTCTAGAAATTGAAATGGGGTGAGTATGTCAAAAGTATCAAATATTATTTCTTTTGTAGTTTAAATTATCTAAAAGAATGTTATACAAAGTTCCAGGTGAAGAGAACACCGTTTGGTTCCTCAAAATAGTAGTTGCACATGACAAATTGGAACAGAGAGGGTATGTAGTGCAAATGGAGTCAGATTTCTTAGTTTATTTGTTCATTATGGTCGATTGTGATCTTCCCTTGGTGGAATATAGTATATAGCACCTAAGAGATGTTTTTACCCAATAAAGAAGTCATATCATTATGTTCATATATTTTGGATTTTGTAGCTTGTCATTTGGTATAGCCGAAGGATAAGGAAGTTGAATGTATCTTGCACTTTTGTGTGTTCAAGACCATCTACTGACTTTGTAATCCCAATGAGGTTTAGATATATGTGTGTCAAGACTGCTCCTTTTGGGAGAAGAGAAGGGACAATGGGCTTTGAAAAAAAAAAGAGGATTATAATAATACCTAATTTAGTTGTCGTTTTGGTTTAGATTCTTTAACAGTCTACTTCACAACTATCTGATGCTTTTCTAACAACTATATTTCAATGCTACTTGCAAATTATGCGTTTTGGGGATGGGGGTGTCAGCAAAGAATGAAAGAAAATCTCATTCTTTTCTGAATTGGTTGTCAACATCGAGTGATCTACTGTTAAATTAAGAAAATATCAAGATAGAGAATAAACTTCATGGTTTCCAAATGGCACATACTTGCTGTAGACTAGTGATAATAAATGGTCAGAAAGGAGGTAGCTGTATCTTGCCCTTCTTTTTCATTTTGCAATAGTCAGATTGACACCATTTTTGTTCTCAGAGAGACAGAGAACTCTTTGATGCTTCTCCTGTGAGAAATATTTACCCTACCCTTCAAGATGTTCCATAAAACTGGAAGGATAGGGGAAAAACATTTACTTGCTCCTTCCTTTCCAACTTTGCAGTCGTTAAGAATGCTAATGTTGAGGGATAGTATTTTCTGTCCTCGTACTTTCTAACCAAACAAGGGAAATATCAACATCTTACTCTGTCCTTCTTAGGGCAAGGTATATTGCATGAGATCCGATAGGGATAAATTTAACTTATCTAGTATAAATGAGTTGGTTACCTGGGATCTATAGTGATAAGCTTACATTTACTCCTTTGCTTTAATCCTTCATTACTGTTGTAGGATAGTACAGTTTAATACTCCTTCAAAGAAGAAAGCCAAACATCAGACCTTCAAAAATTCATTTTTCTTTCATCTCCTTCGATTCAAATAACTTGACTAATGTGTTTTCTAGACATATCTTGCAACTTGGTGGAAACAACTCGAGAAATAGTATGAATGATTTGCTTGCTGGAGTTGCAACATGTATTCGTGTATTAGAAGTACAGGAAAGATCAACATGCTTCTTGATTCTCAACCCCCCGTCCCTCGCACAAAAAAAAGAGAGAAGGAAAGGATGTTTTCATTGTTCTTCTTATGAAAATTGAGAAAAAGGTGGGGTTGGGACAAGAGCGAAGTTATAGTTGTCTAAGGGTGGTCAGTTGGACATTCTTCGCCGGAAGATAATAGTTTTTGTAGGTCCAGTATTAGTACTTTTTATGCATATATATTGAAACTTGGACAGCCTTGGGCGTTGACCATTTGAGAGAAGTAGCCCAACGACAATAGGGTATTTAAAATGACTTGAAAGTCACAGGTGTGATCTCTGTGTCAAACAACAGTTTTTTGGCTGCATTGACCTACTTTGAAAGAAACAAAACAGACCAAAGCAACATCGTTTGGTTTGTTTGCCTTTCCTTAAAACTAGAAAAATTGGGTGTTAACAAATCCGTTAAAGTCAATTTTAAAAACCCTCGTCGCAAATGCGTAGAAACTGCAAGAAGCTAACTTCTCTGAAGTCTAAAGACCCTTTTGTCTATGCTGAAGCAGGTTCGATTCTTTTCTTTCTCTTTTTTTTCTTCTTCTTTATTTGTTTTTAATAAAACTGATTTGTGTTGCCTATTACCATTTGGATTATGATTTTGAGATGAAAATTCAATAAGCTTTGAACATCCGTGCTTTCTTTTACCTTTTGTTGGGGTTTTGATTTTTGTGTTGTGTGACTGTTCTTCTTATTACAGTACTTAATTCATTTTGAAGTTACAATGGACAAATATTCCCATAAAGTACAAAAAGCAAATTTGGTATCTCAAAATCCACCTTACAGAGAAGAAAATGTTGACCAATCAGACATGTCTCATTCTTGTCAAGAAATTGATTTAAAATGCTGTAAAGATTAGAACTCCAATTTTTATTATCATCCAAATCACCATAATGAAATAAGAATGATGTACACTAGAAAATGGTCCTTACCAACCTCGAAATTATGACCCTCAGTCTGGCTTTTGAATTAAAAAGTTCTATTCTTATATGGTTTGATGATTATTGTTAATGGTTGAAGTATGTTTTAAGTATAAATCATATTATTTGTTTTGATATTTATTTAAAAGCGAAAGATCTATGAAGGTTCAAGAATTAAAGACAACTTTGAAAAACATATAGGTGTGTCAAATAATTTCAATACCAAGCAAAAAGAATTTGTGAAAAATATAATGCAAGTGTAACTACAATAGTTGATTCATGTTGGAATTGACATATAATTTGGATCAAGTTAATCATGAATACTGTCTTCGCTTAAATGTTTCGGTTGATGTGATAAGACTTCTCTTGAACCAAAGGTTTGATATTTCATGGTCATGATAAAAGTGTGTCATTATTGAATAAAGGTAATTTTATTGAAATTGTTTCATGGTATGGGGATAGAAATAGATAAGGTTGAACTTTTTGTATTGAAATATGCTTCAAAAAACAGCAAGTGACTTCTATAGATGTTTTAAACAGAAATTATGTTCGTATGTGAGGCTGAAACAATTAAATCTGTTAGTTGATACTTAATAGATCTTCAATGTGTCCCTCAAAGAGCAAATGACTATAGTTTTATGATATGAAAATAAAAAGGGATTTGAGATTAGAGTTGTTCATGTTCAAGATACTAGTATTTTATGTCTAAATAAAACAATTGGTAAAACTTTACTATGATGTTCAAGCTTTACTATGTTTCATCTCAAAATCATAATTTGAACAACAAGGGCTAAAACAATCAGTTTTGTTGGAAGAAAATAAGCAAGAGAAGAAAAGTGAACCAGTTTCAATGGACACTGTCGGAGTCAGACAAAAAAGCCCCGCAGAATTAGGTCAAACTGCAATTCAGGTGGCGCCACACGGTGTTTAGCGCCATCTGAAGACAATGCGAGAGGTTCTGTTGCCAGTCAGAAAGCTAGAGAAGAGAGGCTTTTGAGACTTGGCAGAGACTCTTCTGGTTTCTGTGTGTTTTAGAGGAGTTCTATTCTTGAAATTTTAACTCTTAGAGATTTTCTAATTACCTAATATTTAATTAAAAAAAGTCAAATTGACCAAATGAGGCCATTTTGATCTGTTATTTTCTTAGAAGTAGTTTAATGTAGCAAAATTACAAGGTTGGTCAATTTGACTTTAAATCATGAAACCCTTTGTCATTGGGTTACCTCTCTCAATTGCGTCAAGGTTATTCAAGATTTAATATATCTACATAAAAGTAGTATCTGACCTATATACACGTATAATCGTCCAACGAAGTTATTCAACTAACCAACCTTAAGCCACTATAGCTTCGTCCGTTGTTGCTTATTGCCTTACGTAGAAAGAAAAATGCTTAGTATCGTTCCTAATGAGTTTATTGTAAAAGAAGTTGAGACCAGCAGAATACAATTGTAATAACATATTTGAATTTCCTAGTCAAATTTCTTTTATTGACTTGGGTTAGTTTTGATTTATAGAGCTGTTGTTCTATTACACATGTTTTTATGATGAAGATAAATATTATGCAGTTGGATTAAAAATTTTGGTGCACCCATTGCCAATATTTTTTCCTTTTATACTCCAAATGTTGAACACCCTTAGTGAAATTTCTATCTTTCCGGCTGGTTGAGGGACTGAGGAAAGA
This sequence comes from Solanum lycopersicoides, assembly GCA_022817965.1. Lineage (NCBI taxonomy): Eukaryota > Viridiplantae > Streptophyta > Magnoliopsida > Solanales > Solanaceae > Solanum > Solanum lycopersicoides. The sequence goes on along the minus strand of CM040625.1, from coordinate 1,002,816 downwards.
GGTGTATAATATGATATAGGAGGCATACTTTGTACTTCCACTCGAAGTTCATTCTTGTAACCTAATTTTTAAAGAATTGAAATGCATCCTGAGGGTAACTCTGATGTAGTCTTTTTCTATATAACACAATTATCCTGCCTGGGTAGAGAGATGACCATGTCTTGGCTTACTTTTCGGTGCAGGCTAAAAGGTATTTTTCCCATCATTGGAAATATAAGTTGGTCAAAATATTATACAAAAGATAAGTGGGGGTAATTACCTCTAGTTTGTGTCTAGAATTACCACGATAACACCAATTCTACAACAGTAGGATTTTAGAAAAGTTAGCATATCCAATAATAGTACCTGCTTCATGGCCTTCTTATGACATTTTAGCCACAGTTGGCCTGCCTGCGAGGCATATGTCAGAAGGCAAATGGATTGAATCAAGTTAAGTTCACAATGGGCATTGATCCGATTTGAATATGTTCCATCTATTTGGATACTTATTACTGTGCTGTAAGAAGCTCAAGGAAGAGCAGAACCCGGATCAAAGCTAATGTATAAACTATAAAGTTGGTTTTATTTAAGTAGCAGCCTTCATGAATCTCGAAATTTTCTTTCTTGCTGCTGTATACTCTGTTTTCTTCTAAGTTAGGTTATTGGTAAGATTCAGTGTCATCTTATTCTGTTTTGGCTGAAAGGTACTCCCACACTGTGTCTTATCACATCTAGAATTCCATGGTTTTGCTAACTCGAAACACAGAGAACCCGACTCTTGGTCATGTATTAAATTGGTCCTATTAGTACAAGTCTGAAATGTGCAACTCCTAAGCCCTTCATTATGTCACTTCGTTTTTACTACTCTATCAACTATTGATTTTCAACTCTGTAGGAGTCTCTATTTATTATTGCATTAAAAAAAAATTCCAAAAGGTTCTTTAGTTTCATCAAGGTCTTGGAAGTTGGTTCCTATGGCTTTCTTGTAGTTGAGATGAGTCAAGATGATTTATAAGAGGATCACAATCTTATCATCAGATTTTTTGATCTCTTAATAAAGAGCTTTCACAGTGTATATTACCTACCAGATTATCTCATATGCTCTCGAGATTCGTGCCTTCTCTTTTAGATTTTGTTTTGATGGAGGCTGTAAATTTTCACAGGGTAAGGAAACATCTGATCCAGATAATGGCGGACAATTTCCATATTTTGATGAGCTTCATGCACTCTTTTCATCAAATATGAATAATGTACATCGAGTACAGCTCGAATCTGAGGCTGGTTCCCAACAGGCAAGGAAGAGGCCTCGCGGAACAAGTAGGGACCGATCTTCAGAGGAGATCTCACAAGATGAAGAAGGTTATGCTTATGAGAGTGATGAAGTAAAATTAGGCAGAAGCAATGTTGCTCCCAAAAAGAAACCCGAAAAAGAAAAGCGTCCAAGAACAAGCAATGCAGAAAAAGCTTCAAAACAAGCCAGCTTTGGGAGTAGCATTAACAACACTACTGGTAGAGCTGTTGATAATATTCAAGAAATGCTTAAAGAATTCTTTCAGCATCAGCTGAGGATTGAAATGCAATGGAGGGAGACAACAGAGAAGCGTGCTCGTGAAAGAGAAGCATTCGAGCAGGAATGGCGATCATCAATGGAGAAGCTTGAAAGAGATAGGATGATGATTGAACAGTCTTGGAGGGAGAGGGAGGAGCAAAGGAGAACGAGAGAGGAGACCCGAGCTGAAAAGAGGGACGCCCTGTTGACAACACTCCTGAACAAACTCATCGGTGAAAATCATCCTTGAGATGATTCGTCGTGTACTCTGTTTGTTGTTGATTCAAAAATATTTTGGTAAAATTATTAGTTTGGCTTACATAGAAATAGAAAATTTCCAATTTGTATAATGTCACAGCTAGATAGATATATGCAGGCTTGATGATACATAGTTCATGTTCTCATTGAGCTTTGGAGTGAATTTGTTTGTAATTTAATCAAATTTAATGGTGTATTGTAAAGCATCAATAGTGTTGGCTTCATTATTATTATTATTTTTCGATGATTGTGGTGTTCGGACTAGTTTGTAAGGATCTCCATTAATTTCATGAGATATTTACTACCCCCACCAGAAACATGTACCAGGTAGCTCTATCATCAAGGCTACTATATATGAAACGTATTCACCTAATGGCTAGTACTTTGTCTAGGTTGTGATATCAATCCGAGACCTCATGGTTCTTAACCCATTTTATTGACCACTAACTCACACACGCCGTTGGTTAATTGATAGAAAACATAGATGGATACCTTTAACTTGATCATTTTTCAATGCTTGTAAAGTTTATTGCAAAATACAAACTTTAATGTTAGACTAAAATTTGTAAAATAAAAAAAAATTGTGAAAATGAAAACAAAATAATGAGTTTTTATTTTTTATTTTCAAGGGCCTATTGACATAGACATCTTTTATCTCTATATACCAACTACAACAGTACACCTACTCATTATTTGTTTTTTAATTTATTATTCGGATTATCGATTTTTAATAGTTTGAGATTTTTTTTAATTGGGCAATTAATGATCTGATAGTAAATTATAGGGACGATTATATTTATAAATTTAGAATATAAGGTCCTTGACTAAGAGTTTTGTTTTATACTTTTATTTTTGGCTATCTCAAACTTTCGGTTACTCTACAATGTGTCATTGTTTGTCAGCTGACGTGCATGATTCATTTCGTTTTTTACCTTATTTCTAAGTGATTTTCAATGATTTTTGTCAGTGTCTCATCTTACTTGTTAAATCGATAACTGAATCGATTACGATTAGTAGCCGATGAACCAATAACAAATAAATCAAAATTTTAATGATCTTATAACAATTTAACATATCTATAAATCGATGACCGATAAATTGAACCAATAAACTTGAAAATCGAATCGATCGCCAGACAATTTTGAGACAATTTATTTCAAGTGGATCCCACTTGCCCCACCTCATTTTATCACACACTTTCCTTTCTGTCCATTTTCAACGTGTGTTGTCTTTTATATTTTTGTTATCTCTCCTAATCAATATGTCCTTCGTCTCTCTCATTTATATGATATAATTTAGTAGATATAAAATTTAAATATATAAGAAACTTTGTAATATTTCTAAACTTAAAAATAATATTTTAAATGAAAAATGGTTAAAATTGTCCTTAAATTATGTGAAATAGATCACTTATATTCTTCTTTACATTTTGAGATCAAAAATGCCTTTACTGTTATTATAAGAGACCACATATACCCTCAAGAGTTAACACCCGATATTTTTATTGACTTGGCAAGCCACGTGGGACTAATCCTTCCACCTAAACATTGCCAACTAGGATTCACTACAAAAGAGCTAAACCTTTAGAGGCGACAATAGTCGCCACAAAAACTCAAAAAATCGTCATCTAAAAGTTTTTAACATTAAATTCTAATTTTTTGTTTTTTCTTCATTGTTTTTTTTTAAAAATGTTATCGATTAAGTAAAGTTTGAAGACACTATATGTTTTATTTTTATGTTATATGTAAATGTATAAAATGTACAATGATGCATTATATAGTAGGAGATGTGAATCGAGAAGTAATTTTCATGATTTTTCGTAATAATATTGAGTGTTTTTAATATTGATATTGCAAGTTATTTATTTTAAAAAATTAGGTTGCAATCAAAAATTAATTATCATATTTTTTTGTTGAAAAAAATAGGTTTTACGAGCGAATGGTTGTTGGAGCCTTAGTCGTCACTAAAAATCACTCATAAGCTGGCTATATTTTGGTATTTTGTGGCGACTTTGTTTCCACTAAAGGTCAAGTTCTTTTGTAGTGAATCTTAGTTGGCAACGCTTAGGTGGAGGGATTAGTCCCATGTGGCATGCCACGTAACAAATTGGGGGTGTTAACTGTTAAGGGTATTTGTGGTCTCTTAGGATAACGGCGGAGGTATTTTTGATCTCAAAATGTAATAAAGGATATAAGTGATCTATTTCGCATAGTTCAGAGATAATTTTGATCCTTTTCCGTATTTTAAATAAAAATTGTATGAATCCAACATGAATAAAATATAAATAGTACTATTATTAGAACAGACTTTAAAAAAAAAAGTACATCTCATTCATGTGAAAATAGAAAATATCGAATCAGTATTTTCAAAGGCAAATTACAGAAATCACATATTTTTAAGGCAAAATTACAATCAATCCCTTAAAAGTTTATAATTACTAAAATTCCTCAAAACGGATACAATAATATAAACGCTGATACATTAATCTAATGAGCGAGATACATTAATTGTTAAATAAGATACATTACATTTTATACATGATACACTAATATGCTGTACATTTTATACATAATACACTAATTTGATGTGCGAGATACACTAATCTGATGCGCAAGGAACATTTTATACATGATACACTAATTTGATGCGCGAGATACATTAATTTAATGCGTGAGATACACTAATGTGATGCGCGAAAATGAGAGATTTTGGAAATTTATAAAACTTATATGGGATAATGGTAATAAATAAAGTAAAAGGTGAAATTTCCGTAATTAATCATATTTTCAATATCATACGATCCTCCCCCCCCCCTCCCCCCTCTAACCCTAAATCATTGGCTTAAAAGATCACTTCATTGGTTATTACTCCACACTTGAATTATCTCCTTCTTCCTCATAGTTTTTCTTCAAAAAAGAAATGGAAAAAATTCAAATCATTTCAACTTGTTTGATTGGAGCAACATCAAATGATGAATCAATTTCATACAAAAACACCCCTAAAGTTTCTAAAATTGAAATGACACCATGGGATTTACAACTCATCCTTCTTGACACCATCCAAAAAGGTATCATTTTCCACAAACCAAAAAAAGATGAAAATAATATTCACAAATCATCATTTATTGACCACTTAAAAAAATCCCTTTGTCACACTTTACATTTCTTTCCACCCTTAGCCGGTCGATTTTCGATCGTTAAAAATTCAAACGATGATAAAATTTCTTTTTTTATAACATGTAACAATGCTGGCGTGGAATTCATCCACGCCAACACGCCAAAATTAACTGTATCGATAATTCGCGATTCTACTCACATACCGAGTATTATTCACTCTTTGTTTCCATTAAATAACACACGAAATTTCGAAGGTGTTACTAAGCCTTTATTTGGGGTTCAAATAACCGAGCTTGTCGATGGTTATTTTATTGGATGTACTATGAATCACACATTAGTCGATGGGACTTGTTTTTGGCATTTCTTTAATTCTTGGGCTGAAATTTCTCGTGGACATAAAATTATTTCTAGAGTTTCAATTTTCGAACGTTATTTTCCGGAGAAAATAGATGTTCCAATTCATTTTCCCATGAATTTAGATGATGAGATATTAATCGAAAAAATCGAAGTTCCAACGTTGATGGAAAGGGTATTTCATCTTAGTAAAGAAAATATTAGAAGATTGAAGAATAAGGCCAATGATGAAATGAGTATTAATTCGTTTTCTTCTTTGCAAGCTTACTTGGCTCATCTATGGCGATGTGTTACTCGATGTCGTAAGATTGATGCTGGGAAACAAGTCATCATCACCATTCCTATAGGTGAGTTACACTTATAATTTGAGATCGAAAACGTATTTGAACTATCGTTATCTATATGTTACTAAAAATATGTTTGAATTGACTTTTAACTTGAAACAACTTAAAATAAGTCAATTTAAACAGGCTCTAAAAAACACATAGTTGAGTCGATGGTGATGGTTTTAAGTAGGAAAATAGAACAAGAATAAAAAGGGAAGAACTAATAGTTGAGGTGTGAGAATTACAAAAAAATATATGATACTTTAGTTGTATTTTTGACTATTAATTATTTTGATTTATTGACTATATATTGTGGAAATATTCAAATATGTCATTGAATTCTGGGAAAGGGCATATCATCTGTTAATACTCCCTCCGTCTCTATTTGTTTGTCAAATTTGACTTGACATACTTATTTAAGAAAATAATGATTGTTATAGTGAGCTTACTATTTGCTTATTACTCCCCCGTCTCATTTTATATGAGTTAGTTTGACTCAACATCTGGTTTTAAAAAAGATATGAAGACTTTTGAAACTTTCGGTCTATAATAAGTGATAAATATTTATGTGAATAAAGTGAGTATTTTAAAGATAAACTATTATTTAATATAGAAATATGTCATTCTTTTTTGGACTGACTAAAAATAAAAGTATACGTCATATAAAGTGAGACAGAAAGAATAATAGATAGTGTCTCAAACATATTTACTCACTATATTTTTTAAATACATTAACTCAATATTTGTAAATTGAGAGTACAATAATAAGAAGAAAAAAATTATCCTTCTTCGACTTTTCAAAAATAACAAATAAAAAAGAAATAAAATTAAAAAATATTTGACAAATAATAGAAACGAAAAGATCCAAATATGTATCATTCAATATTCAATAATGAGGAAAACTCAATAATTGAACTTTTTCCTTTATGTATATAAAAACACGTTCCTCACGTGTAGTCTTTTAACTCTTTTGTTTGATTGCTACAAGTAAATAAATTTTAAACTTAATGATCGTTATTCTGTTTTGATACTATATTGAATTATATCATCACTGTATTTAAAAGTTTAAATTATTAAAAAAACTTATACTTTGAATGACTTAATTATGTTTTCCATAAGTCTTAGCAGTACTTAATTATGTCTTGAACAGGGGGGAGATCGAGGCTAAATCCTCCTCTTCTAGAAGGGTATTTTGGAAATGCAATTCATTTGAAACAAGTAAAGACAAGTGTTAGGGAGCTACTAGAAAATGGACTAGGATGGGTTGCAATGCAAATAAATAAGATGGTTGTTTCTCAAAACTCTAAAGAAGTGGTGAAAATATACAAAGAATGGGTTGAAAATCCAATTATATTAAGAAAGGGGTCAATATATGAGGAGAATAATAGATTACTTATTAGTAGTTCACCAAAATGATATTTATGGTAATGATTTTGGTTGGGGAAAACCAATTGGTGTGAGGAGTGGAATAGCAAATAAAAGTGATGGGAAAATTACTTTATTTCATGGTGAAAAAGAAGGAAGTGTTGATATTGAAGTTTGCATTTTGCAAAAGACTTTGGAAGCATTGGAGTTTGTAACCTAAGACTTAGAACTTCTTTACTAGGATTAACTTTGTTGTGTTTGTATTGCCTTTTTTATTTACTTATGGTTAAAAAGTATTGTATTCGTTTTAATTTATGTAATGTGATTGATTAAGTACGCAGTTACGTTTAAGATCATAGATGAAAAGAATTTTGAAATTTTGTAGTCTACAATAAATTTCGTAAAGATTCTGCGAAAAGATCGACTGAAAGTGAAATCACTAAAATATTTATGAGCTAACACGTATGAAAAATTATGACAAAATCGTTGAATTCCTGTAAAATGACTCATAAATGCCTAAAATATGTCCAAAAAATGGTGATGCTTCACGTACTTCTCCTCCAGCTCTCATAGAGGATTCCATAAATTTTTGCAAAAAAAAGTCGATTGAAAGTCATACCATCGAATTATTCATGGGCTAACACACACATTTTGTTTTTGAGAAAATAGTTTAATTCCTGTAAAATGGCTTCTAAATGCAAAAAATATGTCTAAAAAGTGATGAGACTTCACGACTGCTCCACCAACTCCCTACAGAGGATTTTGTAAAAGTTTTGCTAAAAAGTCAACTGAAATTCATATCACCAAAATATTTATGAGCTAACACACAAAAAGTTGAGAAAATCGCCTAATTCTAGTAAAATGACTCCTAAATGACCAAAATGTGTCAAAAAATAACGAAGCTTCATGTATTGTTCCCTACTCCCTATGGAGGGTTTCGTAAAGGTTTTGCAACAAAAAGTCTACCAAAAGCATATCATCAAAATATATATTTATGGGTTAACATATACGAAAAACTGAGGAGCTCGCTTAATTCCAATAAAATGGCTCGTAAACGTCCATAATATGTCCGAAAAATGGCGAGTCTTCATGACTGTTCCACCAACTCCCTAAGGAGAATTTTGTAAAAGTTTTGCTAAAAAGTCAATTAGAAGTCATATCACCAAAATATTCATGCGCTAACACACAAAAAGTTGAGAAAACCACCTAATTCTTGTAAAATGACTCCTAAAATGATCAAATGTGTCCAAAAAAAAGATGAATTTTCACGTACTGCTCCCCAATTCCCCGAGGAGGGTTTCATAAAGGTTTTGCAAAAGAGTCTACCAAAAACATATTATCAAAATATTCATGGGTTAACAGGTACGAAAAATTGAGAAAATCATCTGATTCCAGTAAAATAACTCCTAAATATCTAAAATATGTCCAGAAAATGTTGACGCTACATGTACTGATCCCCAATTTCTAAATGTAAAAATGCATCATTTTTTTTTTGCGACTAACTAAAAAAAAAAAGTCATATAAATTGAAATAGAAAAAAATGCTTATGATTTTTAGTAAGATTTTCGACAAAACAGCGTAAGTCAATTGGAATTTGAAAAGAGTATACGTTCATTAATATTTATTTACGGAAGAAACCATATCTACATCCAATTTCCTTATTGAATAAAACATAGCATGAAAATCAATGCTAGGATTTCGTGGTTGTGGGTGCTCCGAAAATGCGGAGTTAAAAATATAGAAAAAATACATGTTGATAATGAGATTTGAATTTGGTTTAACAACACTAAAAGAGTTTTTATAAACAACCACTCAAGATTCAATTAGCCAATCAAATCATTTATTCATTGGATACTTTATGTTAACTTTATACAAATACCCCTCTTAATATATATATATATAACGAGGTTAATGGGTACTCAACATTCGACAAACTCCATGTGGGTCCGCCCCTGATGAGAATAGTTTGTTATATTTTTTAATTATTGATATATATTCCTGAAAAAGTCAACAGTCGACGAATTTCAATCTTGCATTATTGTGGAAAGCCAAATTTAGTTGAAGTTCTAATACATATTTGGAACACCGAATAAAAAATAAAATAATGAATAGACAAAATGTTGTTGTTCTAATTTTTTGATGCACACCATGATTTTCAAAAGCGGTGTGCGAAATCAGAATGTTTAAATTTAAAATTTCGTCTTCAAGTGGTAATATTTATATTTTAAATATATTGTTTGAACACTAGTTGAATATAATATATGTGTGTGTCTTAATTATTAAAGTAGTTTATACATTTCCATATTAAAGTAGTTGAATATAATATATCTGTGTCTTTACTTTTAATAATGTCATTCCAAATTTCGAATTAAATAATTGACATGTCTATATCATTAAAGATAGTGATACCCTATTTTTTTTTAATTTCTTGATCCGTCTCTATATGAATGTAATCTTTTTATCATTAATCAAAGGTTGTTTAAATATATAGAGTTTAAATTATGAATTTATTTATGATTCTTATGACGATATCAAGTTAATATGTAATAATAATGAGGTTCATAATTCAATATATATTTTATAAATTCTTAATACAAATACATCATCTAAATAAAAAATACTAAATTCTCGTTAATCAATACTTTATACATGAAATAATGTCAATTTTATAAATAATTATTAAATAAAATTAGATAAACAAATAAAATGACCGTTCAACTAATTTTAATGAATATTTTAATAATTCAACTTTAATATCTGAAACTTATAGTATAGATATACATAGACAAATCTTCTCCCTCCTCGACACCTCTATAATTTTCCTTAGAGATGGAAGAAATTCAAGTTGTCTCCACTTGTTTAGTTAGAGGAGCATCATCAAACTCACAAAATGTTAACCTAAACATTGAAATGACACCATGGGATTTACAATTCCTCCTTGTTGACACTATCCAAAAAGGTCTACTTTTCCACAAACCAAAAAAAGAAAATATTGACAATTTAAAAAAATCCCTTTCTTACACCTTACATTTTTTTCCACCCTTAGCCGGTCGATTTTCGATCGTTAAAAATTCAAACGATGATACAATTTCTTTCTTTATAAATTGTAACAATGCTGGCGTGGAATTTATCCACGCCAACACTTCTAAATTAAGTATATCGATGATTCTTGATTCTACATACGTACCAAATATTATTCACTCTTTATTTCCATTGAATAATACTCGAAATTTCGAAGGTGTTACTAAGCCTTTATTTGGGGTTCAAATAACGGAGTTTGTTGATGGTTATTTTATTGGATGTACTATGAATCATACATTAGGTGATGGGACTTGTTTTTGGCATTTCTTTAATTCTTGGGCTGAAATTTCTCGCGGACATAAAATAATTTCTAGAATTCCAATTTTAGAACGTTATTTTCCGGAGAGAATAAATGTTCCAATTCATTTTCCCATGAATTTGGACGATGAAAATTATTTGAAAAAATCGAAATTCCAGCGTTGGTGAAAAGGGTATTTCATCTTAGTAAAGACAATATTAGAAGACTGAAGAATAAGGCCAATGATGAAATGAGTATTAACTCGATTTCTTCTTTGCAAGCTTACTTGGCTCATATATGGCGATGTGTTTCGCGATGTTGCAAGCTTGATGATAGGGAAGAAGTTTTTATCGGTATTCTCATAGGTGAGTACACTTTTAATTACTTTATGTATCTCGATTTAGATGACACAATTGAACTTATAACAGTAAATTTGAACATATATAGATGCATGAAATTTCTATATTTGAATAATAATTAACAATTTCAAATATTTAAAAGACATATAAGAAAATTTTCTTAATTGATTGATCACTTTATTATTGGAAATGATCTTCAATAATTGGGGTAAAATATTAGCCTACTTTTATAAAATTGATCCAAATAAGTCCTTGTTCACCAATGTCATAATCTTTTCAACATTGTAATTGCCTTTATTTATTTATTTATTTATTTATTTATTTATTTTTAGAGTAAAGGATAAAAATATATACTCAAATAATCTCAAGTTTTTCACAAGTTTTAGGTGTGAGTTTATTATCTAATTTTCATCAAATGTTTATCAAAACATATTTCAACTATCGATTGTTCATTTTAATTTCTATCTAAAATATCATTATTGTTCAGGTAGGAAAAACGAAAAACTGATAGTTGAGCTCTATTTCAATAAACATTTGATGATAGTTCAAGACTTCACGTACGAAACTTACACATCTAATAGTTCAGATATGAAAATAGAAAATCTGGAATACTTTAACTAGATTTTTAACCCTTGACAACGATATTGTGGCGGTCAAGAATGTGTAGAAATATACATCATTCATTTCGAGACATACTAAAAAAAGAATAGTATCATATAGTAATAAATTGAGACAGACAAAAAAATACTTAATTATGTCTTCAACAGACGCAAGGTCGAGACTAAACCCTCCTCTACTAGAAGGATACTTTGGAAATGCAGTTCATATTAAGATAGTAAAGACAAGTGCAAGGGAACTACTAGAAAATGGACTAGGATGGGTTGCAATGCAAATAAATAAGATGGTTGTTTCTCAAAACTCTAGTGAAGTGATGAAAATGTATAAAGGATGGATTGAAAATCCAATTATATTTGATAAGACTAGAGTAATTGTGGAGGACACTAGATTGAGTATTGGTAGTTCACCAAGGTTTAATATTTATGGTAATGATTTTGGTTGGGGAAAACCATTTGGTGTGAGGTGTGGAATGGCAAATAAAAGAGATGGAGGAATTACTTTATTTCAAGGTGCAAATGAAGGAAGTGTAGATATTGAAGTTTGTATGTTTCCACATATTTTGGAAGCAATGGAGAATGATCAAGAATTTATGGAGGTGGTTACTAATTTAACGTGATATGTTTTTCTTTTTAGTTTGTTTCAGAATGAATCGTAATTTTTTATGTTTATTTTTAAATTATATTTTGGGGGAATTTAAAGTTTGGCTTACTTCATCTTCTCATCACCGTTCCTATTAAGTTAGCATACTTTTTATTTGAGATCACAAGATCGAATATACTTTGAACTATTACTTTTTTGTGCTTGATTATTAATTATTTCTTTTACGATCTGAATTTCATATCGTCATCTATCTGTTATTACTAAGAGTTTATTTGGATTGTATAGACATTATCTTTGATTTTTTTTTAAAAAAAACTTATATAATCAAATAATCTTAGAAGAAAATAAAAAATGATTATACTTTTTACCATCATCCTTAAGTAAAATAAAGAGGACAATATTGAAGAAAAGAAATAGAAAAGTAAAACGATCAAACTAGAAACGTAAAATAAAATAAAAATATCGATATTCATGACGAAATTCAACTAATAAGTGTTTAATTATTTATTCAAGCGACTATATAATTTTTTTTAAAAATAAGCACTTAAATAAAACAATCGAACTAGCAATCTAATTAAATATGGGAGCTTATAAATACTGAAAATATATTTGATAATATATGATAATTAAAACAATTTGAAAAATTGTTGCAATTTGTTGTGTTAAGCTCCTTGTGAGGTAACATTATTGTCATCTTCTATTGCCCATCCTTTAACTCGTTTTTGAGTGAGTCTCACCTACAAAAGAAAATTGCATTTTTTTCGATATCATATCACGTAAAATATGTATTTACTTTGCTTAATTTTATACCTGTTTAAGTTTTTACTTAAATATATTTAAAATTGGAAGACCACGATATCAAATTAAATGACATGTTTATATATTATGCCGTAAATCTAACATCTAAAGTTTGTTAAGTTTTCTACGAGAACAATTTAAAAGGATCAAAATTCTCCGCGATTTATTTTAAAGCACTATTTAAAACATTATCATATTATTTTCTCTAATTCTTTTAATTGAAAGAAAAAAAAAAGTTGCAAAGCTACCTGTTCATCCCAATCAGTTTTGGTAGTGATTATAACTAGTGCAATAGTTTGAACAAGTGTGCCAATCAACATTCCCATCCAAACTCCCTACAAAACAATTCAAACATGTCATAATAATATTTGTATTGTTATAAGAAAGTCATATTAAAAGATAAAATTAAATTATTTGTAGCAGAAACGGGATAGTAACACTCAAAGCTTAAGATTAGAAGTTTCACGTTGATAAAACATAGGAGAGATGTTAAGTATATAAGTAAGCAAACTTTACTAGCTAACTAGTGATACATGCTTAGTTCCAAAGCGAACAATATCACTAGCGGACTGAGCCGTGACAAACAGATATCGACTTTGTCGATGTGGGCAGGGTTAAGTGAGTTAAAGCAAAATCCGATAAGGCGGGACCTCAACGAAGACGTTGAGTCCATAGATGGAGTATATGTAACACTCCAACTTAAGATTAAAAGTCTCATATCGGTAAAACAAAAGAAGACGTTCAGTCCATAGATGGAGTATATGTAACACTCCAACTTAAAATTAAAAGTCTCATATCGGTAAAACATAAGAGAAATGTTGGATATATATATATATACAGACATTATCAACTAGTGACTTATTTTAAAATCGTACAAGCCTAGGCTCAAAGCAAACAATATTACTAACAAGCTTAGCCGTGATAGGAACAATCATTATTCTTTCTGAAACGAATTAAAAAGAAAAATAAAAATACTTACTGTAACTTGTAATTGTAGAAAATAGCCAAGCATTACTCCAACAGGAATTCCCACCAAGTAATAACATATAATATTAACATAGGCCACAATGGTCTGCCACCCTGCCCCAACAGCCACACCTACAAAAATTAATAACACAACAATTATTAGGGCTTGACTTTATCTGATATTTATACTTTTCAATTTTTGATATTTACAAAGAAATATTTAAATTTGTATAAAATTAAATAAGTGGAACACACATTCTATATGAATATTACACGTAGCCTACGTGACGTAGGACACTGAATTTCCACGTAGGATGTCACCTAGAATGAATGTGTCTATTTCTTCAATTTTATAAAAGTTTAGTACCTACTTGTACACACTCAAAGTAAAAGAACATCGAAATAAATTTAAAATCAAATTAAAATGCACATTTATGTATTACGTCTTGAAATAATTAGTAAACTTACCAGAAAGGACAGGTTGAACACTATTCAATAGAACTGAAAAGGCCAAGAGAGGAGATAATCTATCTACTTCTTTTACTACTTGTAGACTTTTTGTAAAAACAAAAGCCAAACGTCCCCTTAGGAAGAAGAAGAATAATGATAGGATGAATCCAATGGCAGAAGATATTAAGACTATTGTCATAATTGAGAATTTTGCTGCCTTTGAACTTCCTCTTCCCAACTCATTTGCTACTCTTACACTGAAAATCATAATTGATTAATCAGCATTACACGATAATAATAACATATTCAGTATATATAGTCAGATAAGTGAAGTTTTTTTTAAAAAAAGTCTACGACATCTTATCTTTATCTTTATAAGATAGAGATGTTTTTGATAAATCCTGATTCAGAAGAATCGTTTGCAAAACAAATTTGAATGAAATGCAAGAGTAAAATGCTATTGTTTGAAAAGATCTTTAAAATTTGTAGTTTAATATCATTAATTCTTAGATAATTTTGTGATTTGTAATTGTTCGAGATGGTGACGTCTGTTAAGATATAATATCATTAAATAATTAAAAAAATATTTTTTTAATAACTTAATTTTTAAATGAAATGATCATACGTACGTAAACTTTAATATGATAATATAACTAGAAGGAACATTACCATGCTGCACTCATGAAGCCAAGAGCTATCATCAATTCCCAACCATTTATGTTAAGGCTGAAAAAGAGGAAAACTTTTTAACCTTTCGTAAACAGATTCATATGAATTCAATAATTTTAATACGTAGTATAAATATATATATATATATATATATATATATATATATATATAATTCTATTAATATTATAATAAATAAATAGATATCTATAATTTTTAAAATATAATGAATTCAATATTATTAAAACCGAACCAATAAAATTTAAAATTCTGAACTTATCTTTATCGACCTAACTCACTACAAAGTTTAGAAAAAGTAATGAGGAAAATGAACATACCATATAGAAAGGGCATCAATTTGAACCTCAGCATTTTTGAAATTTCCAGTCAGAAGAACAAGTATACTGTTGTACCAAAGCTCAACACTTTGTACCCAAAAAAATAAAATAAAATAAGGTTATTAATTACATGCTTAATATTTGATAACATAATTTTAATCTGTTCAAATTCAACATAACTCTTTCAAATAAATCTGAAAAGGCGTAGATTCGCCAAATTAAATCATGACATTATTAGAGCAAGCCCTAAACAGTTAAATTACACTGATAGTATAAAAATTTACGCGTAGATCGATCGACTCACCATAGCATGACACCTGATGATAGAGAAAGTTTGACAACAGGCCACAAGTCCTTAAAAGCTAAGAATGAAAAGCCAGTCCAAGTATCTTTACACCATCCACCCATAACATACACTAATTGCCCAATATTAGGTATCCAATATGCCAAAATAGTTGATATCATAGCACCATTTAGCCCAAATTTGTACTTAATTGTCAAAAGCCAAGACAAAAATGTATGGATTATTAGTGTAATTGCAGCTAAGTATGCAATAACTATGTTCTTGCTTTGTGCTTGAAGATACATTTGGCAAGCAAATGATACAACATATGCATATGCCACTGGGATGAACCAAAGTGAAACAACTCCAGCAACTTGTGATATGTCATTTTCTTGGCCTAATGCTTTTAAAATTGGAGTTGTAAATAGAAATAATGGGAGTAGAAGTGTTGTGGTAATTGTTAACACAATAAATGATCTTTGAAGATGTAAACCAAGCATATGATATTGTTTTGCTCCATATGATTGACCACATAGTGTCTCTAGTCCACTTGCCATACCTAGCTGTTAATTAAATTCACAACATTATTAATTTTGTTTCAACAAGTTCAAAAATACATAACATACCATACTAAAAAGTTTAAGTTTTATGTATCGACAGTGTCACAACAACCAAAGTGTTATTTAATGACAATATATATTTATTTTTTTAGTGTTAATATAGCGACAGTTGTTATCATTGTATTCAGAATCGTTAAAGCATTTAGTGATATCTATATTATGTATAGTGTTAGTTATGTATACTTATTTAATATTGCTAATATAGTATGTAAAAGATACTTTTATTGCTATGATATTCTAGATATAACTTTTTATATTGTAATTCCTTTGTTTTGTTTTATTTGAACTCTGTTGACTTATAACTTCCATTAAGAAAGTATTCCTTCTTTTTGATTTATTTGTCGGAATATGACCTGATACGGAGTTTAAAAAAATAAAAGAGATTTTTGAATTTTATATGATCTTAAAATTACTCTCTCAATTTCAATTTGTTTGTTTTCTTTTTCTAATATGTTTATGTAAAAATATATTTTTCCCTTTTCGAATAGTGATATTTTTAATCAGAAGATTATTAAGTATTTTGGTACATATGTCAAGTCAAAGTCAGACTAATTAATCAAAACGAAGGAAGTACATGCATTAGTTTTGATATATTATTTAATTTCCTATTTAGTGTTTTTAACCTTTGTATAATTAATAGGCATACTAGTTATACATATTATACTAGTAAACTATGACATTAACATACAAAATACTATTCCAATTGTAATATACTTTTTTAAAATATCATTCTTATTCTAATACACTATATTCATTTTATACAACAAATCAATAATCAATAAAAAAAATAAGATTGATTTCAATATTATTAATACACCATATTTAATACTTTTCATTTATCTTAATTTATATAGCTCACATTTCCTTATGTCATTTCAAAAGAATAAAATATTTCTATATTTAGAAACAATTTAACTTTAAAATATCTAAAATATTATCGGAAAAAAAATTTAAAAATTAGAGATGTGTGATTGAAAACTTACAAGGATGCCAATGCAAAATCTGAGGAGGACAGTGAAAATTAATGCATAAGCTGCAAGTTCAGTAGCTCCAATATGACCAATAAAAGCTAAACTTATAATATTTACTCCAAATGTTGAAAATCTTGTAAATATAGCTGGAGCTGCCACTACCCATAATTTCTTATTTTCATGTAATATCATATCCTTCAATTTCTCTTCTTTTTCCACAATATTATTATTATTATTATTATTTCCTCTTTCTTCTTCTTGATCCTCTCCATTTTTAATCAACCTCTCATTTAAATAATCAACCATTTCTGTAAAAAAGTAAAAAAATATGACATAAGTATTCAGTTAGTTACAGTGTCGGAAGCAGAATTTTCAATATAACTGATTGTGTATATACCTAAGAAAAGACCTTTTGTATATATAGTGTGATTATCTCGGCTTTGATAGTCAATCAAGTGAAATGAAAAGCATGAGACATCAACATTCAATAATCTTTTTAAGAAAAAAACATTAGGCTAATGAATTATTTCAATTTTGAGGGGGAAAAAAACATTAAACATAATAATTTAGTGTAAATCTATAAAGTGGTAAAAAAAAATGGAACTAAAAGTATGAGAAATTATATCATCATTTGTATCTCAATTAAGTCAAAACATAGAATTTTAGTGAATATTTTCAATTTTGAGAAAAAGAAAAAGAGAGTATAGTGTTAGATAAAATAGTCAAAGTTGGTTAGGATACCAATGTTATAAAAAAATATATAAAGATTCAAATTGGATCTATCAAATGAATAATATAAAAGTGCAAGAAACACTTGATCCAAGTATTTTTTTTTATTTTTTTGGGGGGGGTGTTGTTTAGGGGTTGAGTGGAAAAAACTTTATTGTTTTGTAAAGTGGATTATATTAGTATCGGTGAATTATCATTTTTATGAACTGATCACACGACTGAAAGGAAAGGGAACAATCATATCGTTACACTTTAAAACTAAATAATATCTTTTTAAATAATCGAAAGTATAGTCTACAATCATTTTATTTTGGTTAGTTTAGTAAACTATTTTCGCTCGTAGAGATAATTAAATGAAGCAATATATGAAGATTCTAACTCTAAATAGCTTGGAAAAATAGAGGAAAAGCAAAGAAGAAGGTTAATAAAAACTCACCTACCCAAGAAGAGAGCAAATGAAGGAGAGAAGGAAGCAAAAGATACAAGTGGAAGAAAGGTACTTCCAACTAATTTATTGTGATGAAGTGAGCTACCACTCCGTTTCTATTTATATATCACTATTTTTTATTACTATTATTTCACGTGCATTAAAAAATTAAGTAAGTTTATTATTTTATATTTTTTTAACTTTTATTGAACTCAACTTTTCTATCAATGAATATGAATTAATTAATTTGACTAATGAACATGAATTATTTATTTAGTTTTTCTGTGTTAGTCAAATTTATATTTTCAAGTCTAACATATAACTTACAAGGGTAAAATAGGAAGAATATTGTGATTTATGCGTTGATTTTATGAAATGACATTTATTATGTACCAACTATTTATAGTAATGATGACATATAAAAAGGAACGGAAAAAGTAGTAATTTGTTGTGATGAAGTGAGGAGTAGTTTGACTGTGTACGAAATTTAAGAAATATAAGAAGATTTTGCGATATTTCAAAATTGCCCAATATATAAAAGATTTTTAAATAGAAGAGTACATGTTTATGTATTTTTTATGGATCTTTTTTGTCAAATAAATAGGACTTAATATGAGAAAAAATGTATATATGGTATCATTAAATTTTATCGAATAGTAAGATTCTTTTTGAGGCGGATTAAATTCTTGTCAAGTTTAAGAGTGTTTTCAACACTTCTTGAGATTTTTTTTAGTAAGAGTCATATGCTCCTAGAATATATATATGATATCATTTTATAGTTAGCCAAGTAAAAGAGTATTTTAAAAGTTGCCACAAGTTCGATGACTAAACTAATAATTTGCATCAAGTTCAAAAATATTTTTAATAAATTTTATTTTAATTTTTCCACATAACATATTTAATAACTTAAAATCACAAAAAAAAAAATTAAAAAAAAAGAATCATACATTTTACATATATTTAATTTTACACCATAAAATTTTGAAAACTTATTTACTTAATTACATATAGATTACCAAACATATGAATGCCTAAGACAGGAAAAAGAAATTTGGTTGCCTTTTAGCAAAAATGTTAAGAACGTGGATCAATAATTGTAAGAAAATAGAGTAATTTTATTGGCCCAAAAGATTTTTACTATAAATTGTTATTAAATATAAAAGTATACTATCATCTTTAAAAGTTAATTAAAAAATGAATCATAAAAAATGAAGACGATCAAAGAAAATCATATTTAAGTTGTCCTATTATATAATTTAATAAATATATCTAATTCATCAAGTTGCCTTAAAATGGTTTATAAACATTTATTCTTTTTATCTTTTTATCAATGGTTTATAAAGATTGAGTCAATGATCTTGTCATAGATATTTAGATACATTTTAGTTATAAAATAAAAAATAGTGCCACCAGCAGCATTTTGTCATCATTATTAATATTTATTTTTTCATAGAAATGAAGTAGGACAAGATTCAGATCCAGTCGCAAAGTAAAATATAATTTTTTAAAGGTTGGGCGTAGAACAGGACGTTTTACTTAGCATAGGTCAAGGCGTAAGTCTTATGAATTTCTAAATTTTTCATTTAATAATATATAAATAATATATAATATAAAATTATAAAAATACTTTAATAGTTTAAAATAATTACAAATATGATTAAGAAAACTCATAGAAAATAAAACTTCTGCCATAATTATATAAGTATAAATAATGCAATATCTTAACTCTAATTAATAATAAAAGAATCAATACAACTTACAGTATTATAATAAAAATATCACTTCATTTATAAATAAAAATGAATTACTTTCAAATAGAAAAATAAAATATAATAATTTTGAGACGTATATGACAAAATCATGAAAACTAATGATAAGTGAAAAACTAAATTTTTGCTACGTATTTTTAAAAGAAATATTACGTAATATATAATCACCTTTACAATATTACCTAATAATAAAGATGCAATATTACAACTTGTTATTTTAGTTACTCTCAATTTTCTTATCTCTGTAGATTAAAAAATTATTAAGTGTGATTCATATTCAAGAATTATGAAGGTCAGCAATGTTAAAGAAAAATTTTAACACATAATTCGTATAAGATCTATTTAGCGAATCTCGAACGTTGAACATGTTTAAGACGTACAATTAAAATATTAATACGTAAATTTTATAAAACTAAGCCCCACATTTAAATCTCGAAATATTTTACTAGAGACCTGACTCAGAGCAAGTCCGACAGAGTTTTTAAAACACCGTTTCCAATGATGATGACATTTATACTTAGTAAATATATTAGATTAGAGTTTGTGTCAGTAAGGATTACATATTATATTTTGTCTTAATTTATTTGATAGGGTTGAAATTTGAAGATTCAGTTAAGTTTTTGGATGTTTATTTTTTCTAAAATTAAGTTTTTTTAATTATAGTCTCTTATAATATTTTATGACATTTTTAAATAATATATATTACTTATTTTGTCTTAATTTAAATGGCATATATAAATTTTCAATACACTCGATTAATTTTTATATAAATTTTATATTAAGTTTTTTGTTATTCTGATTTTATTATATTTTTTACGTACATTTTTTTAAAACAATGTGTTGCTTTTTTTGGTTCTAATTCATGTGATTCATAAAATTTAGAGGGTCAAACTAATTTTATATTATTTATTAGTATTTCAAGTATTAATTATTATAACATATAATTTATTTTAAACAATTAAATATATAATAATACTAAATAATAGTGAAGAGCGGAATCGGAATTGGAGTCACCAACATTGTAATTGTGAGATTATTTTACCCTTAATCAGAGATCTTGATTCGAGTTTAGAATATAAAAAAAAAACTTTTTGATAGAGTCACTCTCAAATGGACCATGTAGTACATAATTTAATAAGATTCTAATTTAAAATTCAAACACCAAATAAAAAATAAAAAAAAAAAGTATTTCTTAAAACTTGTGCCAATTTTATTTAAGAGATGCTACAATTCTTTGAGCTAAACAATTTTTTATTGCATTGCTAAAAAAAAATGTTATTAATTACACTTCTACTAGAACTCCATTAAATTTTAAGAAATTATTAAAGGTTATACCTAAAATAAAACACAACAACAACAACAAAAAGATGGTGTGTTTGATAGGATAAATTTTATGAAAAATATTTTTGAGAAAATTAATTTTACGATAATAAAGAGTGAAGTTGATGTGTGTTTAGATAATTTATTTAATTAATTTCATCTTGTTATATCACGAACTTCATATACAATATTTATCGATTTTCAAAATCAATTTCAACATAACTCAACATACATAAAGTTTAACATCAAAAAATATTATTTTGTTATGTATTAGAATATAGAATTATATGTTCTTTAGGATATATAATTATATGCTCTATGTTTCAATTTGTGTGTTTTACCTTTTTTTTTCTCTATTTAAAAGAAAATGTCAATTTTACATTCAATAATCTTTTACTTCAAAAGTCACCCTTACTCCTTACATATATAGGAAGTACAACTTTCATATAACTTTTAACTATATATGTCATGCTTTTTTTTTTTTCAAAAGATATTTAAAGTTGATGGTCCAAAGAGTTTACTTTTTTATTTTTTGTTCTATATTTAATATCTATATTAATTAGAACTCGACTATTTCAGTTTTACACTATATAAGTCCCATTTGAAAGGAGGCACACCCTATTAAGAATTTTTTCATTTTCAAACTTTGAACTTAATACCTATAAATTATAATTAAAAAAAAAAACAGTCTCATTCAGTCATTCACTACACAATAAAACACATTATTCACGTCGAATATATCTTTTTTCAAGATGGCAGTGTGCAATAATAATGTGTTAGGTGACTTACTTTATTAATTGCCAACATTATTGTCATTCGATATTTTAAAAGACAAAAGTGTGAGGCGGAGTATTTTACTTAGTATAAAATAAGATGTAAGTCTCGAGAAGTGAGACGTAAGCCTAATATATCTTTACGAACAAAAAAAAGATACACTTTTACTGCTGTTTTCTAATTTTAGTGCTTCAATTAAGCAAATTCAATTAAGGAAAGGGACAAATATATTCGTTAATTACATGACTTAAGAGTGGACATATTTTTTATTAAAAAAATAATGTGTGTATATTTTCATCTTCTAATAAATAATGTGTATGTATTTTTATCGTCTAACAAATTAAATAATGCATATTTTCGCTTTTTGTTGATATATCTATATTTACTGAATTAAAAATAATAACGTTAAAACTAATTTCTTTTATTTCCAAAAAATAACACAACTTTAAAAAGAATGCCCCAATCATTTTGGTTTACCCCTTCATATCCGAACCAACTAATAAAAATAAATCTTGAATATCAAATTTCTAAATTATTGCGGAATTAAATTTCTTTTAAGTTGGGCCAGATATAGATAGGATCTCGAGTGATAAATAAATGAATGAGGTTATTTTTTAAAATCGTATGATATTTATATATGCACTATCTTTTAAACGAGATTATATATATTGTAAAAATCAAAATTCAATGATATATTTACCCTTTTTTCCTTTACAATTTGACTAGTCTAATTACTTGGATATTTTTTATTTTTTATTTTTTTGGAAAAAAAAAGGTTTGGGAGTAAGGGAAAGGAGAATAAGGAAAAAGATTACAATTTGAATATCGCTAATAAGAGTATAAAAATTTAAATAATCAATCAATTCATTATTAAGATTTCCGTGCGAACTATCAATAGATTTATTATTTATAGAGTTTGATATTAAATTTTAGATAAGAAGTTCTTTCCATCTTACTATACTTTATCGTTTTAAATTAGTGAATACTTATTTGTATGATCGTGAACTGATAATATTAAACTATACCAAGTCGTAATTATCAGGTGATATTGCTTTCAATATTTTATTTTATGTGATTTTGTTTGCTTGAATACTACAGGCTTAAAAATATAAAGATAATTTTAAAATTTATTATTTTACATAGGTCACAATATTTATGCGATTATAAAATTATGAAACATGTAATATTAAACATATTATAATATCTATATGGCTATAAAAACTCGTAAATATATACAAATAAAATAAGAGGTTTATAATTATTTTTCACCTTTTATATTGAGTAATAATTTAATCATTTTGATACTAATAGTAAGATAAAATAGTTTCAAAATTAACTAATACCTCAAACTTAATATAAAATAACATTATCTCAAATTTTATTTTCAAATAATTATTTTTATCTCATATATCAAATGGCATTAAAATTTTCTAATATCATACTAATTACTAACAACATAATAAATTTGAAAATTGACATACAAAAGTTAAATAATTGATTAAATGCAGTGATGTTATCTATAGTACTACAAAATTGAAAGTTAGCACCGGTGAGTTTGGTGATATGTTTGATTGATGGTCATTTGGCGGGGTGTATCAGAATAATATTAAATATTATATATTAATTATATTTAAATTTATTCTGATATATTAAAAATAATATATAATGCATAATTTTTTTTAAAAATTATTGCTTGCAAAAGTACTTTGCACAAATATTATGGAAAAAGTTTTTGAAGGAAAATTATATTTTTAATTATGCTAATACATATATTAAACTCCTTTACATTGTTAATATTATGATTTTTCATATATTAATATACATAATATAATATCAAATAAAGTGTATAACTAATGTTATATTAGTTATACATAGATTGAAAAATTATACCAATTAAGACACTAATAACACATAACAATAATATAGTATTTTTTTTTTTTACTACTCTCGACCAGACAATCTAACTAATATATTAACGAAAAATGTAACATCACTCCACTCTCATATAGGTCAAATCATTAAATGTATTTAAAAAAAAATGGACCATCTATAAAGAATTTATTTAACTCAACTTCAATTCTCTTCCAATTTTAAAATATATCCCACTCATCGTAGAAAAGATAATAATTTTATAGTGCCTACTTATTCATTAATAATTTATTTTACTTATATAATTTATGAGATCTGCAATATGTCAAACTGAAAAGTTGTCCCCGGTTAGTTAGGTGTATGTTTTTTGGTCCATATTAAATGAAAATCATAATTACTTTATATTCTATTTTTTTTTAAAAAAGAATAAGTCATTTTAGAATATAAATAAAATATTATTTTATTATTATTTCTCCAATTATTTTTAAATTATTCTCCTAAATAGATATAAAGTAATTGTGAATTTCATTAAGTACGAAAAATAGTTTTTATGTGAATTTTGAATAATTTATTTATTTAAATTAATTTCAGCAATTCACTTAATATGTTCCAGAATAAATATTGATTAATATAACTGTGATTGTTTTGAAATCTGAGTGTATGAAGTAAGAACAACGTTAAATATAATTTATTAATAATGCTAAAAGGACTAAAATTAATGAGATTAATTATACTAAGATTATTTCTTATGCAATATTTCTTTTAATATATTAAAAATGATAAGCATTGCATATTTTTTGTGTGATGTACTTTACTAAACGATCCCTTTGTACATTTACACAAAGAGATAATGCTCAGAAATATACTTAAACTTATTATTTTTTTGTGAGCTTTTTACTCTAATAATTCAGATTAAATAAAAAAATTAATAATTGGCTTGATTAGTTTTGAGATGTATTTTTTTAATATATAAACATTAAAAATTTATTATTTATTTTAAAAAATAATTAAAATTTAAAATATGAAACTCGAAAAAAAATAATTAGTACGTGTCTTTTTATTTATTTTTTAACCATGATGCATGTCTTTATGTTGTCCAATTGTACTAATTGTATCAATCAATATATCACCTAACTAGGGACAACTTTTCATTTTGTTCATTTGTTGTACCATATATGTCATCGTCAATGCAATTGATTTGTATTTACAAAAAAAAAAAATTTTTTGAGCATTATACATAAATGCACTACTAAAAAATTGTGGACCGCTATTTCATTGGTTGTTAACAAAAATCTATCGCTAACTCATCGCTTTGTTACTAAAGAGGATTAGCAACAAATTTTGTTGTTTAATAATAAAATTTATCCTTTGCTATATATTGAGTTATTTAGTAGTAATACATTTATTAATTTATGTAAAATGACAATATAAAATAGGGTAAATTACCTAAAGTGGTCATTCAATCATATTTCTTTTTTTTAAAAAAATAAATAGCCACACAACCTTTTTTCCTTCTTATTTGCTTTGTTGCTTTCCTTTTTCTTTATAATTCGATGCATCGCAAATGTGAGTTATTTTAAGCGAATTATATACTAAAAGACTTGAAACATCGAGATAATTTTATATTTAAAATATGGGATTGTTTAGAGACAATTTTGAGTTGGTCGAGATTGAATAGTCATTGTATACCTGTTGTATAGTTTGTGTATATTTCATGTATAGTTAAACTGTATTCAATATTCATCATTTTGAGTGTATCATAATGTATAGTCAGTGTATAGCTTATGTATACATAAGCTATAATGTATAGTCAGTGTATACTTTTTATGAGTTTTGACTACTTTTTTTATGAGCTAATTACTTTATTATATATATATATTGAAACTAATTATTTTACACTCGTAATGGATTAAGTTTTTTCACAAACTTGTAGTAATATAAGTTATATATAATGAAAATGTAAAAAAATTCACTTATGAATAGTGTACACAACTTAATCTCTTGTAATTATATCAACCTAAGTCCACATAATCTAAGTTTATGTTGAGATAATTGAAATAAATAAATCTACGTAATGTTTAGAAGCATCATTTGGACCAAATATTTCTAGTGGCCCAGCTTGCAAAAGTGGTCTTAAAAGCCCACATTCTCTGTTAGTCTTATGAGCAAACCTTCAAAATTAAAAGTTGTTAAACTTAAATACAATTAATATATATAATATATTTGACAAAGAGAATGAAAATATATTGTTTAGCTTTCTGTATTTTAAATTTTCTAGATATTTATATTGTTTAAAAGGTGATTGAAATTTTGTGGGACTCTACGAGATGCGTTCGATTTGAGTTAGGACTCTACAAATTGTGTTCAACTCAAATTAGGATTCTTGAAGGCTACTCACCCCTAAGCCCTAATTTATGCCTATATAAAGGATACTAAATTTCTTTAAAAGGTATCTCAGAAATTCCATAAAGAGATCAAGAACTCGAATACTCCGCAAATGACGGATTATTCATATAGAGAGGACGAATCGAAATTAACCTAGTTCGAGAAATATACTACTAACGACATGGATAAATCTTAGGAGAGTAGAATCAAGGGATCGACAAAATTGTAAACGCAATCTATTTTGATAAATAAAATCATATTTCTTCAGATTTAATTTGTGTGATTTATTTATTTCCCATATATTTAAAATCTATCTTGATAAATAAAATCATGTTTCTTTAGATTTAATTTGTGTGGTTTATTTATTTCCCATATATTTAAGATTTATTGCAATAAGTAATAAATCAAGAAAATAAAAATAAATATTAATCCCATCATTATGGTATAAAACAATATCAAGAAAAGATAAAATAAAATATATAATTTACATCACACGAAAATAAATCAATCAAGATTACACTCAAAAACTGAATTTACTTAATTTAAGTATCCAATATTTTTTTAAAAAGTAAAACATAAGAGGGAAAATATCTACCCAACTTATAGCTTGTCATCCAAGATAGTTGGATGAAAAATTATGTGAAGTTTTGATTAAGAAAATTTTCTCTAGGAAAAAAAGTTTTTTTTAATAAAAAATAAGAAAATAACTTCCTTAATGGTTATACCATAAAAAGGAAATTCCTTTATGAAAGTTGAAAAAACAAGTTCGATAAGTGACAATATATATTTATTGTGTCATTCCCGCTCATCCAAATTCCTCAAACTCCTACCTCTTGGCCATCTCACCCCTGCCATCCTCGAGGCCGCATTCCCATCCCCTCCACCCTTACAATGTTTTTCTAGATTATATATAAATACTCAACAATATTTTTTTATTATTTTCCTGAACATTTAAAAATATTTTGTTTGAAAAATAATCCCCTCCTACCAACACATCCTAATATTGTAAAAACATAGCATGTTAGGAGTATCATTTTTATGTACGTTGAAAAATCAACCCATCAATTGCCATGTGTTTTGCAGACCAAAAATAATAATTAAAAAATAGAAAAACATTGATGATAATAATAATAATAATAATAATACTAACAATAATATAATAATAATAATAATCAATTTTCCAACCAAGTGAGATGGTCGATATTGTTTTTAATTCCATGAAAACATAAGCATAAATTGCATGTTTATTTTTGAAATGAGTTGATTTTTAATTTTTGCCCTTCAAATAAGCTGCTCGTTAAATCTTGTCATTGACGTATCAAATTACTTTTGCCTAATATTGAAGTATAAGTTCTTTAGAAGCTGAAGTTATAACTAAGTATAACTTGTGAATATTATGATATAAAAATATAAAATTTATTTCTCTTATGAGAATTATTTATTACGAGGGATATAAATTAATGGCCATCACAAAGTAGGAAAAGAAATGCAAATAATCCAAATATGACATGTTTTGGAGGAATAATGACCCATTAATTGATTATCAACGTACAACTCGATTCATATTAAACTTCCCCATTAATCATCTAAATGTTGGAGTGATTTTTGACTTAGATATGGGCCAATGAAATAACCTTGTAAAAGAAAATGTTATAATATAAGATTTTTAAAAGGTACAAATCATATAGTGAATCTTTTTTTCATGTTTATTTCACTAATGATAAAAAAAATATTTTGAATTTAGCACTCTATAGTCTCTTTGAAAATAATGCATATTTTGGGGTTTTCTTTTCTGTTCAATGCAAATAATTTAATATCAACATAATTACACAAAATTTCGTGTTTGAAGAAAATCATGGCAAGAAATAGTATAGTTAATCATTATACAAAATTAAGTGTTCGCTCTCCGTCCACAATTAACTGTCATGATTTTTTTTTATAGAATTAAATTATAAAAACTTTGATCAACAGTCTACGATGTATATTTTGATCATATTGATAGGCAAAAAATTGCAATTTATAATACTTTTCGTATAGTTTTTAAATATTTATTTTTTTTAAAAAAATATCAAATTAATATAATCTAATTTAACTCTAAAAATTAATTAAATTAATTTTAAAAAAAGCGTAATATAACAAATAAAAATAGACACAAAAGGAATACTTAATTTCAAAATACAATACTTCTTTTGTGTGTTTGGTATGGGGGAGTATGGACAATAATAATTCCCCCCCACCCCCCACTCCACCCAGTACAATAATTTTCTGAAATGATATGTCTTCATAATTAAGGTGTGTGGGGTCAAATAATAATTTTTTTTTAAAAAAGGAGTTTTTCGAGGGAAATAGATAATTTCATTCTTTAATTAGATGGATAGGGTCTTGATTATAAATAAGCCCTGAATATGAATAGTCAGGAGCGAGGATGTCATTTGTTAGACGTCTCGCAGAGCGACTCCCAATGAGGATATTGAAACTGTTCGGAAAAAAAAAAGTGAAACGAGGGTGTCGACACTGTAAGAAAATAAGAAATTAGTCACATAATTTATTAGTAATTAGTAGCTAATTATGATCGCTAAAAATAATTTTAGCTAATTGAATTTTCCTATAATTCGTCGTTAATTTGTAGTTAGGACTTTTGTTGTTAATTAGCTATAAAATTTCGTTTGTCCCTAAAATTTTATTTTCTAGCCAGGTGGAAGAGGTTCATCGTTGAAATATTATGTTATATATAAGGTTAATTTTTATAGCAGACACTTTTTTGTTCTTATTAACAAAAAAATCTCCTTTTTCTCCAATTTTTCACCTAGCATGATGAAATTGAATTTACTCCGTTAATGTAGGAATAGATTGAGATAAACAAGTACTTTTATATTAGATTTTTCTTTTCTTAATCTGTTTCATTTTCGAGGTGTGTTTGTGAAATATTTTTATATTATTTTAGAAAATATATTTTTGAAAATAAATGATCACAAATCGAGATTAATAAATTAAAATTTAAATCTCAAATCGAAGTTGAAATTCTGACTAGGGTAGGTATTAGTCGAAATCCCATGGACCCATTTCAGGTGGTGAGATTTAAGAAATTTTTTGAAAAATATTCCCTCATTTAAGGAAATTTCCACCCTTAATTACATTAAATTTTTTTAGGTTAGAGCAAAATCAGTCCATTTGATAATTATTTTCAAAATAAAGGCAATTAAAATATGAGAGAATAATTTATTTTTATTTTTTTTAACCACCACACCTTTAGAGGTTTTTACACCCATACATAATTTAAGGGGAGTATGATTGATGAATACACGTTTATTATTATTATTTTATTAATAATATGAATTGATCTATATTTGACCCACTTTTAAATAATTGAATAATCAAGGGTCCCAATAATCAACACATTTAAAATGAATTAAATCTAACAAATACACATAAATTATACCCCTTTTGCAAATCCCTATACTCCTAAAGTTGCTATGCATTATCTACTCATACAATAAAATTTCTCTAATAATGATGTCAAAATGACAATAATGCCCTTAAATAACATAAGATTACAAGCAAACAACCCTTAGTTGCTCACCCTTTGTGGCTTCTATACAATTATAATTATAATTATAATCTAATATAATATGATGTAATATAAGATAATTTTATGACAAGTATGTATAGTTCCTACATTTCCTAATATATATATATATATATTTTTTTTTACATGCAAATAATATTAGTGCCAATATTTGCATAACTTAGGTGTGTTCGATTCGTTACGAAAGAAAATATTTCCCAAAAAAAATTAGTGTGAAATGGAGAAAAAGAATATAATATCAAATATCGCACATCTAGTGTGAAATAAAAAAAGCAAAAAGAATTTTCTATCGAGCTCAGTTGGAAAAAATAGTTTCATTCCAAAATTTATTCTTTAAATTGGGCAAAAAATGTTTCACCTTAGGAAAATGATCGATTATAACATGCAAATCAAATCACAATTAATATTTGATTAGAGTCTTATATTAATTTTATAAATTTTGAATTTTATAATAATCATTTTAAGAGATAATATCTAAATTTCAAAATTTCAAATTTATACATATTTAATAATTTTATTAACATAAATATATTATTTAAATAAAATCTACTAAATTTAAATTCATAATAATCTACTAACCCCGGCCCCAAATTGACTAAAGATCATAGAAAAAACAATAATTAATAGTGTTGCATATGCTCACTCATAGTGGTCTATTATTCTCTATCAAGAAAATGTACCTATTTTTGTTCCATCACTATCAAAAATCACCTTGGAAGAGTCTTACAATGCACCCCAAAATTCCAAGACATAAGTTTAACATGTGATTTGAGATAATTAAATGCGGAGTCAGAATTTAAAGGTTATTATTAACACTCTAGAAGCGGAAACATAAGTTTTCTTGGAGATCATCTTTGATAAAAAAAAAGTATCTTGTAAATTTAATTTGATGATTATATGTCATTATTTCAATAATTTGATCGCAAAGAACCATAGAAGCAAAATAGTCATTTAAAAATGCATATATAATCACAAAAACAGTTTTAACTCCTTTTCTAATTTGAGTACATTAACTCTTTTTTTTTTTCTATCTCGTGTTTGATACCTATATTTTTTATTATAAAGATCTATATCTATACCAAACTTCGATTAAAATTAAATTCGCGCTAAGTATTTAGAGCGTTATTCTTCTTTTCTCCACAAAAGATGGTACGTAGTTTGATGAGAGTTTGTTCTAGAAATCGTTTAAGATTCCTTTTGTTAAAAAAATGTTACTAATGTCACATATTTCAATTTGACACACCAATTTTCAACAATCGAGTACCTAAAATTCAAATGAATCTTTCCATTTTAAAATTAAAATTTAAAATGAGTAACTAATTTCTATTTTTCATCAAAATTATCGTAATCGTTAAACAATAATCAATCATGTAATTTGAGGAACATATATTTTGAAAAATTCAAAAAATAAAATTTGTATAATTTTCAAATAAATAGATATAAAATGTTAAAATTGTCTTTTAACCCTTGTCTCAAGATTTCACTCTTTTGTATGATCGAAATTATTGATCCCAATTAAGAATTTATCAACTTAAATTTAAAAAAATTATTTATAAAAATTTCATTTTTCCTTAACGTATTCAATATCTTTTTATGAAAAAATTAACACATATTTTGGAGATGTAATGCAACTGCTTCATTTGCTTGGCCTTTTAAACGGCAATGGAATTTGATATATAATAATATAAAATACTTGATATTGTAGAAATATATTGAACTTAAATATTTATTTATTTTAAAATCTCAATTTTTGTAATTATTTTTTCTTGTCGAAAGTTAATGCCTTAAGCTAAAATAACTAAAACATAATAATTAAAATTAAGATATTAAAAAGTTAAAAAAAACACTTTAAATTACAATTATTCTTATATTCCAAATATTTAATGCACATTAAGAAATATAAAGATTTAATTCATAATACTTAAATTCTGAATCCACCACGACTCAACATGAATTTTCAGAAACAAGTTGAAAATACTCTTCATAGACCTCCTCAAATAACATATGGTTTTCATTATTATTGAACTCTATGCATTTTTCAAGTTGAAAAAGGCAATTATCATTGAGGAGTAATTCATCTATCACTTGAAGTTTCTCAAAAATTTCATTTTGGTTTTGATCTTCAATATTTTGAGATGATGAGTGGATTTCACTACTAGAGGTTGCACTACTTGTGCCATCTTGATTGCTACAAGAACCTGAAAATCAAACGATATGTTTGTGTCATTCGATAAAAATTCATTAAAAAATTATATATATGAGTAAGTAATATTATTTTTAAAAAATTATAGTATATTTAGCGATTTTGATATACATCACCTAATAATTAATTTATTTTAAATAATCACAAAAATGTCTTTTTTTTTAAAAACATGACACAATAGAAGGTCCATTTGAAAATCCATATCCACTTACTAGTGAAATTGTGATTATTATCTGATACTGCTTGTGCGGAATCCTGTGTATGTGGTTGTTCCTCTCTCTTTGTTGCCTCTTCATCTTCAATGTTATGTTTTTTGACAATCTTCTCCTTCTTCCTCTTCTTCTTATTTTCGTTGTTATTTTTTCGATTAATTTGGGAAGATACATTTGCTTTTACCTCTTTCCTTCTCCTTTTTTTGGCTTGAGATTTGTGTTTTCGAGGCTCATTTCCTTGAGCTTTGAGTTTCTTGAGGAGGCTCGTGTTCCAGTAGTTCTTGATGTCATTGTCTGTTCTACCAGGTATTCTTCCGGCAATGAGGGACCAACGACTACCCAAAAGAGTATAAAGTCGAACAATAAGATCATCCTCTTCGGGTGTAAAGGTCCCTCTATTGAGTCCCGGCTTAAGATAATTTACCCATCTTAATCTACAACTCTTGCCGCATCTTAGTAGCCCTAAAATATGTCAACTACATTTAATTAGTTTTTATATAATTCAATCAGGATGATAAGAGGTTAAATTAACCACAACTTTCTTGGAAATGATGTTAATTAATACCCGATTTGTCAAAATAATACACTGTATAACTAGGTAAATATAATATGTATGGAATTCCCTCGACATTTTCATATATTGTTTAATTTATTATATTTTAACTTTGATCGTATTGAAAATTCTAACTTCTATCACTAAAAATGACCTATATAAACACAAATAATTCTATGAAATACTCATAGTATTAGACATACATTTTGAAGCCACTTTTTCAATAACTCAAAAAAAAAAATCATTTTTTGCTTAATGAATTTCTTTGTTAAATTTCTATTTATCGGAATTTTTTTTCAAGAGAAACAATTTCTGACGAGCACATTCTCAACGGATCTTTAACAAAAATATAACTCTACAAGTAGAATCGAAAAATAGTAGAATATAAGCAAATCGCAGTACTTTACCTTATCTGACGAGCACATTCTCAACGGATCTTTAACAAAAATATAACTCTACAAGTAGAATCGAAAAAGAGTAGAATATAAGCAAATCGCAGTACTTTACCTTAGGAGATAGAAAGACTATTTTCGATTAATTTTTCTCGATTTTTTTTTTGATTATTTATTAAGTGATTACCTGCTTTTTTAGGAAGAGATCTCCATCCAGTACCTTCACCATATTCCTTAATATATTCAGTAAGAAGCAAATCTTCTTTTTTAGTCCATGAACCTTTATTTAAACCTTCTTTAGAACAACAAGGTTTTCTTCCCATTCCTAATTCCTTCACAAAATTATAATTTGAATTTTAGACAATTTTTTTTTTTTTTTATAATAAATAACCCAAGCTCCTTTTAAAGAGTTTGTAGGTATATATATTGATTGTATAAATTGAGCTAGGTCTACAAGGTAATAAGTTATTTCCCACGTGTATGTTGTGGGTTTACGCGGATAGTCGATAAGATTCATTATTTATTTCTATATTAGTTTATATATATGTTATACTCTTTTTCGTTTATTTTTATTTGTCTGTTTTGAATTTTATATGTCATTTAAAGAATAATAATTGATATGAGAATAGTTTATTATGATGTTTATATTAATTGATATTAAGTATTAATATAAAAAATAAAAATACATTTATATAGAAAGCATCTTTAGCATAATATGAGGAGAAAATTCAATATTTTGTTTGTATTTTTATATTTTATGTCTAGTCTAATTAATACGACAAAGAAAGTACTAGTATTATTTAAGTAAAATTGATTGTTTAGTCAAAAGTTGCTCAGTCCCACTCAATTAATGTGATACATTTTTGCAAAATATGAATTTAACGATTATAAGTCACTTCAATAAGATAAAAATAATTTTTTAAAATTTAAACCAATTTAAATATAAAAAAGTTATTCTCATTTATTTATGGATATTTTTTACCCTTAAATTTATATTGAAGTTGAAACCCTCAAATTTTACAAAACTTGAAAAAGGAATTATTTTCACATTGAATAGTTACTCAAGAAATAAAAAAAAAAAAAAATGAACTCTATTTTTATTCATGGTCAAACACAACTTCAATTTAAATATAATATAATAACTTGAAATTAAAAAGTCCTACCCCCTCCGTTTAAAAAAGAATGACCTCTTTTCTTTTTTAGTACGTTTCAAAAAGAATGACCTCTTTCTTTTTTTGGTAACAACTTTCCACGTAGATCAAAGGGCAATTTTGTACATTTGACCTAACTTTAATTTAGAACCACAAGATTTAAAAGTCTTTTTTATATTTTTAAACTCTGTGCCAAGTCAAATTAGATTATTCTTTGTGAAACGGAGGGAGTATTATTTAGTTTTTCAAATTATATGTTTTTTATGCTCAATTGACAATTAAACTAATAATAATTATATTTAATTCTCACATGTTTTTTTTTAGTAATCTTAACTAAAAAAAGGAAGCTAAAGTGTTTCACGTGTATGAAAAATTATAGACTATGAAAGATCTTTGTCATCACATGTAATATGACAACTTTTTTACTTTTTGAAATTTTGCAGTGATAATTGTTTACACTTTACACCAATACTGAATTATTATATTCTGGACAAATTAATGAATTCGATTGAATATCAATCAATTATTGTCGATGTACGGATTAATATAGTATCATTAAAGATATATTTTTAGTGATAATAACTTAATTATCATTAACGATGTAATATTAATAATAATTAATATTTTTTATAAATGTTTCTAAAATCTACAACATATTGAATCCAATGAAATATATAAGTAATATTGATAAAAACTTTAACACTCTTTATTCATGTGTATGTTTATTAAAGGGATACTTATTAAAAAGAAGGATATGAAAAATACTTCAACTTTGGTTGAAATTGTTGTTACGATACCAAACTTTTTAGAGGACATTTTACCCATATACTATTTAATTGTATATTTTAAAGGTATATATGTGCTCACGTGAACACTTACTATTTATAATGATGCAATATTTGTGATGTCCACGTGGACACATATATACCTTTAACACACATTATTAAATAGTGCAGGCCTGCAGGGGTAAAATGTCATTTTCAAAGTTTGATATTGTTATATCAATTTGGATCAAAATTCGAATATATTTCAGACCTTTTTCCCCCAAATCTAATTTATCAAAAATATTTGAAAATATCCGCATTACGAAACTGATGAAAAAAAGACTCACAACGAATTATATTGATGCGATCAAATAGTTTCATCCACATCATGAATCTAATGTTGCTTTGTTAAATGTGTTCGATTCTAAGCTTATAACGCCACTGAGAACAACAGGAAAGAAGAGCGACATTAGATTAACAATCTAAAAATGGATATGTTAATCCAAAAATAGACATGATAACACTCGTCTAATCTCGTCAAGACAAATCAGCGTCAACCCAACAACACGAAAGAAATGCAGAAAGTAAAACAATAATAGCATAAAAGTAAAAAATTTAGTCATTTTATAACACCCAAAATTTGATTGTTACGTATTGTACAATTGTCTTGGGTATAATAATATATAATTTGAAAGATAATACAAGTCTCTTAATTTGTTTCTCGAATAGATCAAAACATAAAATAAGGAACAATAGAGTTCTTCGGGATGATCACTACCTCTCAAGTGTCCACAGAAAAGCTCAGATATAAATAGAAGAAGAGCAATCACACTGATCCGAGCTCAGAAGCTACACAAGTGTAGAAGCAAGGAACGAGTATCACTCAATAAATAACTACTAAACAAGGCAAAACTAAGCTAGAATACGAATACTCCTTTCACCCCAACCGAACCGCCTTAACTACAATCTGCATAGACATCAATTCAATCTAACAATTCACTAGGCTTGGAAATCACAGTATAACAGTCACAGTTCAACAACTATATGGACAATTTTACCCTTGTGATACTTGATGGTTAATATAAAAATAAAAATGTCACGTCCTGAGACTAATTAATTACTCCATTTTAATAGAATTTCATGAACAATTTTACCCTTCTACTGTTTGAAATCAAATTAAGTCGATTTTTCACTTTGATCTTTTCAGATTTAGTCATTTTTCTCAATTATAGAATATATCTTAAGAAGGAAACATATATATGTAATCAAGTTGTGATGTACCAATATATCTTAATGATAATTAAACAAAACACACTCATAAATAACAAAATGATTAAAAAGTCAAAGTCATTTTAAAACATGAAATAAATTCTTAAAATTATAAATAACAATTGAGAGACATACAATTATTTATATTTAAAACATAAGCAAGTTTTTTCTGGATCCTTTATGGGGCAGTGAGGCTGAATGTACACAGGCACATCGATCTCCAAATTTTGTATGGTCACAAAAAGCCCCATCATAATTTGGCCCCCAAGTAGCTTTGCATTCTTTTATGCAATCATCTATGTTACATGTATAAATAATAACTTTAACTTCACCTTCTACGACACGATTTCCTTCAATCACGAAAAACATCAATACAATCAAAGAAAACACCATTCTAAGATCCATATTTTTTAATAATAGAAGACAACGAGACTCAAACACAGTATTTCTATATTGATTTATTTAAAAATTGTTCGATATTTATAGAGATAGTTATGTCTCAAATTATCAAAAGAAGCATTATTTTAGATATGTTTATAATGAACGTTAGATTTACTTGCTTAAAATTATTTTTATGAATTTAAGTTAAATATTTTTCTTATTTAAGCACTGTCTAGTCAAAAGATGAATTTCAAAAGTATGGAGATTAGTTAATTGTCAAAATAAGCATTATTCTAGGTATGTTTATAATGAAAACTAGATTTACTTGCTTAAATCTATTTTTATGGAATCAAAGTTAAATATTTTTCTTATTTAAGCACGGTCTAGTCAAAATCAAATTTCAAAATTATTGAGATTAGTTAATTATCAAAATAAGCAATTTTTTTAGGTAGGTTTATAATGAACACTAGATTTACTTGCTTAAAATTATTTATATGGAATCAAGTTAAATATTTTTCTTATTTAAACACTGTCTAGTCAAAATATTCATCTACCAAATAATATAAATTCTGTTGATATATTTTCATCCATGAAATAATATAAATTCAAGTTGAATTAAATAATTAATTATTCAATTTTCTTAATTTTAATAAATAAAATTATTAATTAATCTTAGATTGAAATAAAATACTAATTGTATTCGAAAAAGTAATTTAATTATTAATTTAAAATACCTACATACTTGGTTCAAATATTATTGTAGTTAAATATTTATATTTTTTTTAAAAAGGCAAATTTCATTATTTACACCTTATCCCAGTCGATTACATCAGCTTTAGTCGTACAAAATATAGACTTGTACATAAATTAGAATTTAGTAGCGTAGTCTTAATGTAACTCTAACTCTAATTCTAACTCGTCAGTCAGTTTTATCAAACCTGTTCGTTTGACATGTTTCATCAGCTTCCTTCAACAAAATGATCATGATTCAATGTTATATTTAGAGTTTTATATTCCTCGCGAAGAATAGTTAAGTTAATTGTTTTGTTAATTAAGGATCGTTTAGTTAAGTTAATTGTTTTGTTGTAAATGGTGCTCAGGTTATTCTTTCTTTTAGTTGAGATTACTCTATTAATTTTCTTCATTTCTTTTTGCCACATGTTACACCAACTCAAGTGACTGTACCACATGAAGCTATTTTCATTGGCCTCAAAAGGCTGAAAAGGAGTGGCAGAAATGGGCCAAAAGCCCTCCTTAAGTTCTAGTATAATTTATCTAAATCCCATAGTGTAAAACCTAAATAATATTTTATCCCTACTTTTTTTCAATTTACAAAAATCCCTTCAAAATTAGTGATATCCAGATACATAAAAAATAATCAGATACATTAATTTCAATACATTAAAATAAAATCAGTTACACTTTTAAAGGAAAGGGAATCAATTTTGAATTTGAGTTCCCCAAATCAAGCTAATCAATTTGTTGTCAATCTTTCTTAAATGGTAACAATTTCAATTAATTCAAGATTCAAATTTTATTCTCTCAATTCTCCTACAAATCCTCCTTCCATAATCAACAAATTTTTTAAAAAAAAATTCTCTATTCATTGTCTCATGTTCATTCAAATTAAACTCAAATTTACCAAAAAATTGATAAGATACATAATAAATAGTTGTTGAAAAAGAATTTCTTTCGTGAATCTAAAATACAATATTGTAGTAGATCGATGAGATGAGAAAAATTTAAAATCCGATATATAGTAGAAGGAATCGCAAGAAAATGTTGATTCTGCTGCTTGGCATACTCTTCATCTCATCTCGATCGTGGCACCACAGTAAGAGATGGTCAAAGAAGTTACTAAACACTTCAATTTTTATTTCAAAATACATTAGTTGATGTATCCTAAAATTGTTCTTCTTATTCTTTCTAAAAAAATTCAATTTATTGAATCAAACTTGTATTGATACAACATGAACATGTCCATCTTGTTGAGACATTCCGAAACCTGAGAAAATGAGGTGATGTATGAATGATACAAAAATTGTGAAATTATTATTGGTCAAAAAATTGATTTGTGAAACTCAAGTCAACCGTTGCATTTGAATCAAAGATCGATGAGTTGAGGAAAAAAATGGCGATATGTTACATCGTTGAGGTGAAGAAATAAGAGTTTGAATTTTCAATGTATCCGTTATGGGTTGATACAACAAACAGAAAGGCTAAAGAGATGCATAGTTTGATGAATCATTCATACCTTTTATAATGTTGTGTAATCGTTTTTTGAATTTTGTTTCTAAGCTTGATAGATTTATCAATACATTACTATTTATGTATCTCGTTTAAATTGATAAGTGTTGTATTTCTACCAGATCCATTAAATAAGTAATTGTTATCCATAAGATGTAAGGTTTGAGATTAATACATTACTTTGTGGTAGTTGCTAAGATACAATTAATATAAATTCAAATTTACGTATCATGTCTAGAAAATTATATATTTGTTCATGCAATAATAAAATATTGTGTATCCGATATATTGTATCATGTATCAATCATATGGTTTAGTAGATGTAATATTGTGTTTCATAAAATTATTTATCTAACACACAATTTGTGCAGTTGTGTTTGATAAAAAAAAGTTGTATTTGATATTAGCATTGTTTAAAAGACAGATTGTTGAGTACATAATTCATTATGTTGTGTATCTAATACATGATTTAATATATGTATTAATGCGCTCCATGTTTATTGTATCAAAAGAACTTCATATTTTGATTCGAACTAAATAA
This sequence comes from Solanum lycopersicoides, assembly GCA_022817965.1. Classification (NCBI taxonomy): domain Eukaryota; kingdom Viridiplantae; phylum Streptophyta; class Magnoliopsida; order Solanales; family Solanaceae; genus Solanum; species Solanum lycopersicoides. Next base: position 963,309 of record CM040625.1, on the reverse strand, counting down.
ACTTTTGATAATAACATTTGTGTATCACCGTTTATGAATCTGATACATAATTGTGTGACACTTAATGTATCATGTACTGTGTACAGATACATATCCTTCTAAATTTAAATAAGATAAAAGATACAAAGCAACACCTAGATACATGATAACTGATACATTTGGTTGAAGTTTTATATCAAGTATCAAAACTAATTAAGTTTATATATCAAAATAATATTTCAACACAATACACTGTGTATGATAAAATTATAATGTATCGTAGTGTTAAAACAAAGGTATTATACATTAATTTAAGAAACAAAATTGACTAGATACATTAAAAATCTAGTTAATGTATCTCAAACTCTAACCGTAAGATAATTTAGTAATTTGAACTCGATACATTGTACATAATGTATTATAATGTATCATAATGTTGAAACAAAAATATTACACATTAATTTAAGAAACAAAAACAACTTGATACATTAAAAATATGAACTCATATATATCAGAAAAAGATGAACAAGAAGAAATAAAAAAAAAGTAATCAACAATCTGATTTATTTTGACTTCTCCTTCTCACCTATTACTTTAGAAGACAAATGTACATCAACTTTTTTCTACATTTACTTTAGAAAACGAAGGTACATCCTTCTTTTCATTCTCCTTCTCAACATTCACTCTTGTATCATTTTTTACTATTAACATAGATGTCACCCATGAATCTTGATCCAAAGTCCTTACCAAAGTCACCAGTAGATCGACTTTTTCATCTTTTTGAGCGTTTTTTTCATAATATATTTGAAAGACGAAGATGCATCCTTCTTCGACTAGTTGAGTAATATCAACACTAAAAGAATGATCTAAATTCATATGCATCAAGAAATAAAGACTAAAAACAAAAAAGTTGAAGAAAACAACTATAAAAAAAACACAAAATATCAATTGAGTAGTTTGAATTTGATTGTCCGGAGAGAGAATCCTTTTGAAAATAAAATTGATATGAAAATTCTAACTGATAAGATTGTAGAATTCTTTTGAAAATCAAATTGATATGAAAATTGTAACTAATAAGATTGTAGAGTGAAATTAGGGAGAGAATAAAGGAGTGAAAAAAAGGAAGGAAATCATGTGTCAAAGGCTTGGATATTTATATATCTGGTTGACTTATTAATTGGGAGAAAAAATTGGATTTCGGAAATATTTTTAAATGGTAGGAAATAATAAAAATTATGAAAAGTAAAGATGTGTATATATGTAATTTATCCTAAGTTCTAAGTTTTGTATCTGTGTTGTAATTGGGCCAAAAACTCGCTTATCCTTGACATATTTTGTTAGTCTTAGGACATGTACCAATGATTGAAATGGGCCAAAAGCCCAAAACAAAACTAGGCCCAAGTGTTGGTCGAGTCGAACAAGAAACCAGACTTGGGCTCAAAACTCTCTCTATTTACGTATTTGCTTAATTATTGAATTTGCTAGTTAATTTTAAGGTTCCTCCTAATCAATGTCCTAAAAGATAGTCATTTTGAATTAATTAAGTAAATATTTTTACTTTCTCTATTTATTTAAGTGTGTATTTTCTCTTAAAATTGATTATCCAAATAGTTAATTATCGGATAATCGCTTGTTAGCGGGCATTTCGGGTGCTTTTAAAACCCTTTCCGAAGTGCTAATATGAACCCCAAAACCCCATTTTAATGTTATGTTTCTTTTACATCTTATATTATATGAGATCCAAACATTACTCTGTTAGTTGTTACACATCGACTAAAGAAGTAAATTAATCCATTGATATGTGGACAAATTGTACGTCTCAAGCATAAAGTCTCTTTCTGAGTTTCATCAGAGCCTGCAGGACATTTTTCATGACCTTTGTATACCTTTACAGACAAAATATGCTATCTTTTATTAAGAGAAAACTATATGAAATAGCAAATTATTAGTTTGAATTAGATATTATAGCCATAGTTCGCACGAAACATTCCTTTTTTTGTAATGATATAAAATTAGTCATTTTCGATATAGAATTAGTCATTTTATATATTTCGATATAAAATGCGTTTTTATTTGCATAAAGCGAGAGAAAAGTGTATATAGAAATACAAATACTCGTCATATACACTTATAATTAAACAAATACATATCTCAATATGCAAAAGACAATGTATAAATGAATTTATACAAAATTGAACAATTTTTATAATATTGGATGTTTCTAGCGTTATACAGATCAATAGCTCCATAGCAAACATTAAAAAAATTCATGGAGCGCAATTATGCAAACTTTAGCTATAAAATACAAATATGATTTTTATATTTGCTATATGTGATACTTGCTCTTTTTTTAATCTCAATCACAAATTCAATATATGTTTTTTTAAATCTCAATTTATGTGATACAAAAAAAAAATATAACAAACCAACCAATATTTTATTTCGTGCAATTTTGAGTAATATATGTTATTTTTTGTTTCAATTCACGTGGATAACCATAAATACTTTAAGTTGTTAATTTGTTAATTCTAGAATTTTTAACAACACTTTCATATAATATAAGTTATATCTTCTATTCCGACCAGTAAATCAAATTCCTTATATGATTTAAAAATATTTTAAATTGTAAGTTATTGTGGATTGGCATTTTATTTTTTATATTTTTTGGTTTCAGTTTTTTTTTAGTTAGATGTTTATACTTTTATTTTCCGAACCTCCTTAACGAAAATTCTAGGTCCGCCTCTGTATATATATATAATCAAGTTGTTATATATCAAAATATCTGAATGATAATTAAACAAAACACTCATAAATAATAACAAAATGATTAAAAAGACAATTCATTTAAAACATGAAATAAATTCTTAAAATTATCAATAACGATTCAGATGTAGACATACAATTATTTATATTTAGAACATAAGTAAGTTCTTTCTTGATCCTTTATGGCCCAATATTTCACAGGTACATCGATCTCCAAATTTTGTATGCTGACAAAAAGCCCTTTTGAGTTTTGGCCCATACTGAGCTTTGCATTCTGTTGTGCATTCATCTATGTTACATGTATAAATAATAACTTTAACTTCACCTTCTACGACATGATTTCCTTCAATCACGAAAAACATCAATACAATCAAAGAAAACACCATTCTAAGATCCATTTTTTTAATAATAGAAGACAACGAGACTCAAACACAATTATTTCTATATCGATTTATTTAAGAATTTTTTGATATTTATAGATATAGTTGTGTCTTAAATTATCAAAAGAAGCATTATTTAAGGTATGTTTATAATGAAATTTAGATTTACTTGCTTAAAATTATTTTTATGGAATTTAAGTTAAATATTTTTCTTATTTAAGCACTATCTAGTCAAAGATGAATTTCAAAAGTATGGAGATTAGTTAATTATCAAAATAAGCATTATTTTAGGTATGTTTACAATGAAAAGGATTTACTTGCTTAAAATTATATATTTTTATGGAATCAAGCATGGCCTAGTCAAAATCAAATTTGAAAAGTATGGAGATTAGTTAATTATCAAAATAAGCATTATTTTAGGTATTTTTCTAATGAAAATTAGATTTACTTGCTTAAAATTATTTTTATGGAATCAAGTTAAATATTGTCACCATCAAATCAAAATCAAATTTCAATAGTATTGAGATTAGTTAATTATCAAAATTAGTAATTTTTTTTAGGTATGTTTATAATGAACGTTAGATTTACTTGCTTAAAATTATTTATATGGAATCAAGTCAAATATTTTTATTATTTAAACACTGTCTAGTCAAGATTGAATTTCGTTCGTTGAATATGGCTGAGAGACCACTTCTGTTGATATATTTCCATCTAACCAAATAAAAATAAATTCAAGTTGATTAAATAGTTAATTGATCGAGCTTCTTAATTTTAATAAAATAAAATTATTGATTTAATCTAAGATTGAAATAAAATACTAAGTGTATAGGAAAAAGTAATTTAATTATTAATTTAAATAAATATTTATTCAAGTATTATTTTTAAGTAGTTATATAAATATTTATAAATTTATTTAAAAGTCAAATTGCAATTTCAGCCAAATTAAATTTAAGATGTGATCAAATTAATTCAATTAGCTGAATTTGGTCACATTTGAAATAAAATAAGTTAATATTCAATTACTTATTGAGCTTATCTAACTTTATTGAGAGAAAATAATTATTTCAATATAAAAACTTAAATAAAGGCTTATTATATCACTAATATGTAACCTAACCAATTTTGAGGAAAATAGATGCATACTCAACTTATACTTTTTTTGCTAAAATAATCTTTTCTCTATATATTTATACAAAGGGAATTTGTATAAATTCATACATTATTATTGATTAAATAGAAATATATATATTTTATTGAAAATAGCAAATTTGCCTGGTATTTTTCTTTCACCCTTATTTTCTTTCTTTTATTTTTATTGACACATGATATCAGAAAAATCTTTATTTGAATCAATTTTAATTTAACTCTTGTTTGTTCTTTATTTGAAAGAAAATGATAAAAAAGAAACAAATAGATATTAAGTTAGTCCTTTTAAGTTTCTAACTCCTTTGAACTCTGCAAATCATAAACGTATACCTATGCTATAGTTAGGGGTGTTTAGGTTCGATTTGAGTCGGTTATTAGTGATCAAAATCAAAATAATTTAATCGATTCGTAAGCTATTAAAACCAAATATAATATACATTTATCGATTTGATTGTTATTGATTTTGGTTTGATTATTCAGTTATACTTGCCATAAAAACAAATAAAATGAACGATTCACTTAAAAGTGAGGGTAAAAACAAGAATTCATCCAAAACGAATAATTGAGTTTACAAAACTTTCGATCACTAAATTTACAGTTGAGACTTGAGTCTAAGTCAATGTTATTCTGTAATTGCAAATACCTAAAAAAATGTTGGAAAAAAAAAAACTTTCACTGTATACACCATTACAAATGTTCAACTAAATTATTGAAACACAACACAGTGTTTACTTTCAGGCATCCTTTGCCTGTAGTTTACAAAGAAGGCTATGAGCTAGTGACGAGATATGATTTATTAATCTATCCGCGAGAGAACTCTCTGGCTTCTGTACACTATTTATCAGCCATCGATACTCGGAGAGTGTCTTTTCTGGTAATGGCTCTATCAGTTCACATTTAGCCAAGATATCAGATGGAGGGACTCCAGCAATGAGGTTTGTCTCAAGTTTTGGTCTACCCCTAGTAAGCTTTTCGGAGACTTTAACTGAGGATCCGAGGGTGTTAGGTGAAGTACCTGGGACAACGTCGTCTTTGAATCTTTCAGCTTGCAAACAGAATTCTATCCACTGATGCACTACTGGTGAGGGTCCTCTAACTCTTCCACCAATTTCATCAGTTGCAATTCTTGAAGCAGCAGGTATTGCCTGAGAGAGATTTTACGTTACTTTTGTAGAAGAAATGATCCCATCTACAACAAAATCTGTATTCTAGCTGCGTTTGGTAATACATATATACTACCACAGAATTGTTTCTATTGCAAGCACGTTCGAGAGATTTAGTAGTTAACTCCACAAATCTATTCAGTCTAATCTGACAACTACAACGAACAAAACTTAAGGAAAAAAGTGATACACAACGGTTATACTAGGGAATTTGAGAATAATTCATGTATTAAAATATAACTATCAACATTAAGAGTTCATGAAGCATTAGACAAGCAATCTGAGATAGGACCTGCATCAATCGGGGAATTTCGGACAGAAACAGAAAAGTGTTTTGTCGTGACTGAAGCATGTTTTTTTTCCTGTTCTTCTGTCTAGATTCTTTGTACTTTCTCAAAACAAGAGTGTTTTTCGCACACTTGGTTGTTTTTTGAACTTCACACTAGTGAAGCCTTTATGGAACCTACTTATAAAATTTCAAACGCTTTAGACTTTAAGGGTTCGCCTGGTATGAAAGGTTAAATGATAATAATCCCGGTATAAAATGCAGGGTTATTTTATCTTGCATTTGGCTGTACATATAGTTAGATAATTTTGTACATACCCAGCAATCAGCCCACAAACTTGCACCAGATTTGGGAGCAATAACAGCAATATTTGACAAGCGCTTCGCAGCAGGAATGACATCATTGCTCCATCCAACAGCTACCCATACATCCCCAACTCCGAAGGCTTTAAGATAGTGGCGACTATCAAATAGCCGGACCTGTCGAGAGATACAAAATTCAGATATACAAATAGTGACCAGGAAATTTTGTTTGGCGCATAATGTTGCTTTGCATGTAAATAGAGGTCTCAGATCAAAATTATAACATCCATGAATCACTTTTAAAGGATTTTAAATCAGTCAACATAGATATCATTCGAAATCCAAACAAGCATGAATTGTATGCATTGCATATTCGTTCTTGAAATCTATTAATCCGATTGTGGGCCATAAATATTGGGAAGGAAAGCAACAACATTGAAGCACATGATAATACAAGAAAACTAAACATGACCCTGAAAAGTATGGAAGCGTAGATGTAATTGATAGTTGGATAGATCTCTTGAAAGATCAAAATGGGAATATTTAGTTAAGTTCCCGGTAGCAGATTGGTGCAATATCAGCAAAATTACTTCTAAATCACCAAAGAAATTTAAGTAAATTGACAAGAACTGTACTTGGTGAGCTTATGTATGACTAACTAAAGCATTTCATGTATAGCTGTATATTATGCACTAATTATTCCACATTTATTTCCTATATCTGTGCATATTATAAAGTCTCTTTGAAATTCTTTCTATCACTACATTCTACTCATAAATCACAACTTATGTGTTCAAGCCCAGTTAAGGACTAGCTGAATAATCTGTGTTCATGAAAATGTATACAAACATATATCCAATGAAAGTTAACAGGTTCATGGCATCATATGTAGACACCAGAATTAACAAGTTTTATTGTTGTCCAGTAGTGCTATGTCCGCAAGGAAAGCACAGGCAGTTCCAGAAAATTTTCGATGGACACAATAATTCGAATCCCTGTCCGTTATTTCCTTTGGATATTGCGTCCTTGCAGATTCAGCTCCTCTTCCAGACAATTTTGTATATTTTTTGCTCTTCTTTTATTTTGTAGAAATAAAGGAACACTTAAAACTCATTCATTATAGTGGAAGATTTGTCAGAAACATACATCATCACAGACAGGACAAACCACAGAAATTTGAAATTCTTTAGTAAAGAACCGAAAACATACCCCAAAGTCAACCTTTCATACACAAGCCTAGACAATTTCAAAGATTACCTGTTTAACAAGTGATGCAAGATTCTGCTGCACGGCCTCTTTCCCACCAGCAACTTCAGACATGTCTATTGTGTTGTATGATGCTCCCATGTACTTTAACACTGCACCCACAATCTCTCGTGGTGAATCTACCATTGCAATCTTTCCAGCAAGCTCAGGTCGCCATAGATCGGCCCAGTCCTGCATAGATGGTTTAAAACCCTGTGTAAGCTAGCTGTGATAGAGATTTTAGCATTTTGAAGATGACATTAACAACAAAACACGCGGAAACTGTGAACTTAACACTCTTTCAACACGAGCATGTCCAAGACAAATGAATAATCCGTATAATGTAGCTGACAGGGAAAAAGAAATATTTGGCAATAATATTCATATTTTCATTGGAAGAACATTCAATAACTAGGGGCAACAAGATTCTAACAAGGAAAATGGTGTAAAAGTTACAAACTGCACAAGAAATGTTGGAAGAGAACACGATGCTAACAAGGAAATGGCATAGAAGTCAAGAACTGCATGTTGAAGTACTTCCCAATGGATGTTTTGTTCAAGGAGTTCCTACTGATTTCTAACCACAAGTGGGAAAAACACACAAAACAACAGAAAAAGAAACAAAAAAATAGAAGGAAAGCAGAAAAACAAGGATAACAGAATCACACTAAGGAGATGCATCTTCAATGGTAGAAGATAGAAACAAATTAAGAAATTTCACTGCAAGGGTCTGGCACATGTTTGGTTGGACATTGAGAGGGAAACCTTCATAAAGGTGCTTGTGCTTCATCGAAATCATAGTGAGCTAACGCCAATAGACTTGGTAGAGCTGATACTAGACTTTTAGTCACTAGAACTTTCCCACCAAGGAGATGCATCTTCCATGGTAGAAGGGAGAAACAAATTAACAAATTTCACTGCAAGGGTCTGGCACATGCTTGGTTGGACATTGAGAGGGAAACCTTCATAAAGGTGTTTGTGCTTCATCGGAGTCATAGTGAGCTAACACCAATAGACTTGGTAGAGCTGATACTAGACTTCTAGTCACTAGAACAGAAGAACAGTTTCAAAGGAGTGCAGTAGAAAATACTGTTAATAAAGACAATGATTAATTTATAATTGCAAGCAATGAGTAATAAAAGGAAAGCATCAGGCCTCATGGTTCCACTTTTAAAAGTGACACTCCAATTCAAAGACAAGTTACCTCTATAGGAGCCATTTTACGCTTTTGAAATTCACTTTTCTTGTAAGCTATCACTATGCTTCCCCATCTATATGGAGCCGCCCATATCCTACCACTAGCATCCAGTTTCCCTTCATCACTCCTGCGCAAATATACCTGGCATTATTTTAAGTCAAAGGGAACTATCAAAGGAATCCGAGCACAAGATAGATGCCAAAGTAAATAAGATGATGCTTCCAATATAGGATTAGAAGAGACAAGTTCCTGTTTTTTTTCACAAAAGAGACAGTTCAGTAGTATATAATTTACCAGCAGGCATGTAATATTTTGGTTAAATGTAAGGTATCATCTAAATAAAATAAATAAAGGCCTCAAAACAAAGTGCCTCCTGTGTGAATTCAGGTGATCGTTAACTAGATGCAACAACTCCTTTTTTTTTCTTTTTTGATAATCACAGTGTCCACGCCAGCTTGCACAGACCTCAGCTATTCTATTGGATACTTGCTAGTTGCTACCTCGCACTAACATAGGTACTAAATAACTCTATCCACCAAGGCTTGGACATATGAAAAGAATCACCTAATGTTTGGTGGGATTTGAATTTGAGACTCATGGTTCTCAACCAATGAACTCAACCAACTTCATTGACCACTAGGTCATACCCTTGGGTGCAGAGATGCAAAAACTCTTCCCCCTTGTGAACTAAAAAATGATGCATTGGGTTTCGGGGGCCGCTATGTTGAGTGAGAGCTCCACACCTTCCAATAGTGATAGGTGTGTTATTTCTTGCACTCTCGTTCTACATCATTCCAGGTACAAGAGTGACTAAAGTTTCGTACAGTGCTACCACATATTACAGCCTGGCATGATAATAGGAGACACAGAGATACTTTTATGAAAAGTAAAACTCATCTAAGATATTTCTAATAGTTAAGAAGGTTTCAACTAAAAGTATAACGTGGACAATTTGCATAGCATTGGAGTGAACGGATTTTCATGTGACCATTGATTTAAGAGATAAGGCATGAAGCCCCACGGTGGGCGTTTAGTTTGTAATTAAAAAAACATAAGAGATAAGGCATCACCAATGACATCAATGCTATGATTTCAAATCAAAGAAGATTTCAAAGCCTTGTTCAGTTATATGCCTCAACAGTTAATTTTCGTTGCAACAATGAAATCTGGCAATCCTGAGAATGAGACTATCTTTTTAGAAGATGATAAAAGGAAAAAAATTAAGTTGAGGCAAAAACACCTGGATTGCTACCGACACCCTGAAAGATCACATTATGCAAATGTCACTCCTCATAAAAAAGAAGAAGAAGAAGAAGACAGATTTTACCTTCCATTTCTCATTCAAATTCTCAAACCAATCTTGATCTTCTAAACCGTCCATCGGCTCAATTAATCTCTTCTCAATGGCATGACTGAGCCACGTATCACCAAGAGTGACAACATCAGCTGCCAGAGCAGATTTAGGATTAATTTTTCCTTTCTGTAAAGGTATACAAAGTTCATGAAAGATGTCTTGCAGGCTTTGACGAAACTCAGAACGTAATTTCACTCTCTTCCCTTGAGATCGCAAAAAATCCTACACATCAATGAGGAAAGAGCCATTATATTTGAGACGTACAATTTTTTCATCATATCAATGATAATTGGATCAGTTCAATACATACTAAATAACAAAAGTCAAGTGAACTATGATTTGTCAATGTGTAACAATGAACAGAGTTCTCATCCCATAGTTAACAAATTAAACTAAAATACTTATAGTTTTGTCTCTTAACAAAGGTGGGTGTGCTGGTGTACATAAAATAAGTGTTTTAGAGGGGAATACAGGTAGAACTTGAACAGGAGCTGATATCTAGAAATATCCTAAAGTTAGAGCTCAGGATCATTTTCAAACTATAGCATCCACATTGGCAAAGTACCTCAGAAGCACTGTAACTTGGATTTCATTCATAATTAACCAGATACATTATCAAACAAAAGGAGATTGAAAGTACATAACCACAATCCAAATGATAAATGCTTCTTAGAACATCGGCGAGCGTACATATTTGAAAGTTCCTACTATTATTGGGTCGAGGTAGCAATGAGGACATCATTACTACAGTAGCTTTTCTCTTGTTTTTCGAGCAGATTAGTACTGCACTGTTCTATAGAAGAGATTTATTTCAAACTACAATCAAATAATTCCTTTTTGTTTAAAAATTTCTTATTATCCAAACTAGAATTTAATCTCTAGATAAGTAACCCATATTATCCAATGTGCACATCAATATGAAAACAAAATAATTTTGATCTTTGATTATTCCACTTGTTTTTCTTCCATTCCTTTTAATTTGGTGGTCCGCAAACAAGCTCAAATCCTAGACTTCTGCCCCATTTACTACTACTCTCATATTTCCTATGCTGCAACTAAACAAACTATTACAGTATTTCCCGTGTAACTTGCAACCTTGGAGACACTAAGTTCTTACTTTTTTCTCCACCGGAATAACTCTTTTCCGTGATTACACACACTCCATATTTATTTTAGAGTCGAGGAGCAGCATTTATTGTACAATAAATTCGAGAAAAAAATCTATAGTGGTGGCACACAAAATACTGGTATCTCCAACAGAGGAATTCATTAGCCAAAACAGGGTAAATAGTATAGCAAGAGAAGACCAGTATTTTTTTTATGACAAGGGCAACCCGCAGATGCTACCCTTTGGGTGAGCACAGGGTAAACACCCCCCTTCCCCCCTCCTATGCAAGAGAAGACCAACATAACATCATAATTTCTCTTTGATCCTATATTACAACTTATAAATACAACCTTTACACTACGCAATGTCTGAAATGATCATATCCTGAATGTAAAAAAGTGAGATATCGAGCAGAGTAGCAGACCTTGAGCCATACAGGAGGAAAAGAGTTACTAAGAGAAACAACTCTCAAAGGCACAGTCAAAGCATATGTCTTAGACTTCCATTTCTCAAATGCTGCTTGAAGTTCTTCATTATCAATATCCTCCACATTTTCTGACTTTCCAACTCCAGTGCCTGTGTAATCCAAAGTCCAAGGCACCAGAAGTAAAATAAGAAAATAAAAAGAAGAGAGAGAGAGAGAGAGAAGAAACTCTGATAGATCATAAACAAGACATTTATATATCAACACTATCACATGCAAATAGGACAATGAGGGCAACACTCAATAAGAATAAGAAGAAAAACATTAAATGCAATGAACAAGAACAACAATGATAATTCATATGTTTCAGACTAAGCATCATGGTTCGACTTGGATGGTTGAAGATGAGATTTCACATGTAGCTCCCATCTAGGATAAACCTTGGGATATTGCAGACATGGATCCCATCATTTAGGTTCCCATTTCCCAATCTATAATAGATATCTATAAAAGACATATGTATGTTTGAGAGCCAAAGTTCACTTGACAAGACATATAATCTGCTAAGTTGAAATTTTTTTACATCTACAAACATATGGAAGTGTCATGTTAAAAATGAAACTAGAGTAATGCTTGGATCTTATAAGAAGCTTTAAGACTCCAGTCAGAACTACATATTTTACAATGCTTAATGTTTTTCTTTCCTACCGGATACCTACTACCTCCTACCAACACAAGTACCACATAACTCCACCCACCAAGGCCTAGGTAGATGGGAAGGAATCACCTAGTTTGTTTTTTATTCCCTCCATTGAGATTTGAATATGAGACCTCATGCCCACTTCATTGATCCCTAGGCACATCCTTGGGTGCAATTAATGTGTTATTTTTCCAATGGGAAGTCCAAAAAAATAATTTATGTCAGTATTTCCCTGCAATATCATCTATTTTCTGTAACTACAAGTCTACAACTATAAAAAGATCCTTCTGGACTACAAAACTGAAATTCCAAAGAATTTGCTGCCACCATGTACATACTGTGGCACAGTGGTAAAAGAATTCAATACATTATTGAATAAAAAGATCCTTATGGACTACAAAACTAAAATGCCAAAGAATTTGCTGCCACCATGTAATACCGTGGCACAGTGGTAAAAGAATTCAATACATTATGGAACTTCATAAACACCACACAGTTTGTTTGACGTGATCGTAGTCCAACTCTTGAACACATGGACATCCTTTTTTACTAATGTTAAGCTAACTAGAGAAGGAACAACAGAACAAAATGTCAGTATATGAGTTTCTTTCTTTCCTATGTTGCATATGCTCGAGGTGATAAGGATGGCACCCATACACTAGCTTGTAACAGTAAGCAAAGAAGAAATAAATAGTACCCACTTTTGCAATTAGGTCTAGACTACTTTCTCCATATCTATGATAAAATTGCAACATGGGTTAACATGTAGAGCATAATGTTTCTCTAACTCAGTAGCCATAATTAACCCAAATAACTAAGCTTATCCGATCTTTGTATAGCTCTAGTGGTACCACACTATCTCTCTCCCTTCCCCCTCTCTTCTCACTCTCTCGGGCAAACCTTTTTTATTCTTTTTAATGAAGTGATACACTCTTAGGAAAACCTTCGACACGGACATAAGGTACTTGCAGTTTTCACAGCATAGTTTATACAACCTACATCCTCAGACAATCTGCTGTTGCATTTTACCTGCAGTTCATTTGCTCTATATGTTCTAGGAGATAATTACTCCTTTCTTTCCATGCTATATGACACAACATTTGAATGGATAAACTCTCTTTCACTCTGTGGTAAACCTTCGACAAGGTACTTGCATTTTCACAAATTAGTATTTATATACTACCTACATTCTGGAAAATAATTCTCAATCAACTGCTGAGTTTCACCTACAATTTAATCTCTGTTTTAGCAAGAAATAACTCATTCGTTTCCATACTAAATGACACAACATTTGTCTAGATACTCAATTAAGATGTTAGTTTGACATATATCTTACTTACATAAACATACTGATATCGAAATAAAATACTACTCCCTCCGTTTCACTTTATTTATCTTACTTCCCTTTTCAGTCTATCTCAAAAAACAATGCCTCTTCCTTTTTTCCGCAACTCTTTAATTTCAACTTTTCACGTGACATGTTACCACGAATTTTATTAGACATTTTGGTACATTCAACAATCAATAGTTTAGTACCACATGATTAAAAAGTCTTTCTTTCTTTCTTAAATACTATGCCAAAGTCAAAATCACACAAACAAATTGAACCGACAGAGAGTACTACTAAGTAACAGTTGAGAAATCAGTTTGACACAAATATCACATCATAGTTTAAAATTTGAATAGCTCAATGAAATTGAATTCATCAAAATGTATAGAAATGTCAAACATTTTAATAATTTGGAATTTTCAGAAAAGGCATTACCTTGAGATTCTTGTTCCTGAAGCTGAGTTACACAAGGGTCTGAAGGAGGAACATGGGTTGAAGCAATAGCCCTAAAGGCGAAAAGGGTCGAACCCAAACTAAGAAAAAGAACAGCAGAAGCAGCAATTCGACAAAGTACTTCACCGGACGCCGGAATATTCGCCGAGTTCCGGTGAAGGGGAACTGCAGAAGCTCCGATATAGAGCTTAAGGTTTGTGTGGAAGTGTAAAGATGGAGACTTTTGAAGATTAACAAGACGAAGAGTGCAAAAATGGTGTGTAGAGCTATGGAGAATTGGGATTGAGAGAGGAGGTGAAAGCAAAGACATTGTCTCTATGCAAATTGATTAGAAATTGTATCACTCTTTTGTAAAGTGTTGGAAAATATATGCAATCAAAAAAATAAAATATTTTATCTAAAATATAATATTTCTTTTTAGAAAATGAATTTGTTAATAAAAGTATGAAAAATAAGCTATTCAAGTGACGTTTCACATTGATAGGTTAATGATAAAATTTGATGTGCTCTAGAACAAGAAAAGCTCAATATCGAACAACTTTTTATGTGTTTTGAAAAAGAAAAGCTCAATATCGATAATTTGGAGCTAATTCATAGCTAAATAGCTCATAACTTTGATGAATTTTCTATAGCTAAAGAGAATTAACGTGAAATTTTTGTTGTTTAGATATGAAAAATTACATATTTTCTAGAGAATTTAAAGTTTAATAAATATTTTAGGTAATATATAGAATTTTCATTTAACTAACTTCAACCTCATGTGTACATATATACAAAATCAAATACTACTTTAAAATTTCAACTTCAAATCTTCTTTTTCATCAAATTTCGATCAAATCAAGTGGTTATTTAGTGCAGCGATCATTTATGGATGCTCAAAGTTATATAAATCATTTGATTTATCTTAAATTTTGAATCCGTCACGACTATTAATCTTGTCATATATTTTATACATGACCTATTAAACATCTAATTCGAATTTTAAATTATTATTGAACACATAAAAGATCTCTAAGCATCATATGAAACAAATATAATTCTCAAAGGGGTAGAAAAAGATTAATATATAGTAGCAAATCAAGCCAATATAATAGCCAAATTCATTACATGTATAAGCTTATATATCTATCCTTAATGCTTAGTGCAATCACTAGGCAAAAATGAAACTTTGTTTTCCACAAGATCAAATCCAATTAAGAAATTCATTTGTGCCAAGTTCCCTAAAATTGAAACATCTTCATCAGGCACCATTGTGAAACAAACCAAACCTTCATCCACTTGTACAAATGTGTTTGTTGGTGGCAACTCTAAATCCGCATTTGTAAAATGTACAACAATCTTAGGAACATCGATAGTGCCATTCTCAGACGCGTAACATAACTTAAAAGACTTAGATGGATCGAATTTCCTAGTAGCATTAATAGAATCCACCAATATTTTCTCCATATCCGCGTAGAAATCAACAGGGACATACGTAAGTGTTGTACCAGAATCAATGATAATATTACCTTGTGGTGTGATGGAACTAAACTTAGAAGATTTGAATGGAAAAGTCTTATTTCCAATGCTAATACTTTCCAAAGATAGAATATAAAAGGTTTGCATTCTTATCAAGGGAGTTAAAACGACCCCAGGGCCTGACACGATAGCAGTGTCACCAAAGTTGATGTGACTAGTTATGCTGGAATTAGTTGATGATGATTCGAATGGTATCAAACAATAAGAGAATTTCCCTTTGATTTGTTGATTTATTTGGTTGATAATTGAGGCCTTGCCACCACCTAAACCAATGATGCCAGAAGTGACATTAGTGAAAGTTCCTTTATTGTTATGTCCACAACCAAAGGCAATGTTAGGAATTGATACATTTTCACCACTAGTAGAAGGAAATGTGAAAGTTTCACTAGAAAGTTCACCTATGGTATAAGAATTGTCACCATAAGTTTCTTTATAATTACATATATCATTCTTACATAAGAAAAACCCTACATTTGGACAAAGTTCATTTTTACAACCAATAGTTTTATAAGAAGAACTATTGTTGGGATTGAAAAGAGGTGCCAATTGTTTGAAACAATCAAGACAAGGCTCACATTGTGTCCATGTCAAGTCACTACCAGTGTCAGCAAAGGCAAAAATATCTATTGGAGGAGTTCCAATTGAGATTTTCATGAGGTATTCGCCATCGGTTGCAATAATAGTCGATTGGATTGAATTAACATGAGAGTTTTTCTTAAAGAAGGAAGCTCGGGAGGATGATCGATAGAAGGCATTTTGAAGGCGTTCAAATGGAGTGTTTGATGGATTGTGATGAGGCGAGAGAGGAGAATCATGGTGGATAAGATCCAGAGTGAAGCCATTTACATTTTTATGACAAGAAACTAAAGAAAGATGAAAGAACGTCGATAGAAGAACTAACATAGGGATAAGAGTATTAATCTCCATGGCTAGAGGATTTGGAGAACTGATAGGAATTGATGAAAAAGGAGACAATGTTTAGTACCATTTTATAGGTGACAAAAATGTATGTCAAGACTAATTAACTAATTAATAGTGGAGAAAGAGAGATTTTGTTGTCATTACAAAAGTAATGGCACCTTTGGTAGAGTCAAAGATGTATAAAAATAATGTTAAATACAGTGTATTTGTTATATTTGTATTAATTATTATAAACAAATAATTTTTATATATTATTTGGTTTGATGTATCAAAAATTACATGTATAGCATAAAAATATTAATTTATAAAAATATCCTCCACATTTACAGTGGAAAATATGTAAAAAAAGGTTTTGAGGGGTAATTTATTCTTTAAATAATGCTAATTATGCATACATTACATCAATTGCGTTACTAATACTTAGATATCCATATCGTGATATTAGTAATACAAACTTCAATATACAATAGGGTGTACATAGGTTGAAAAAGTGTATAAAAAAAAGATATTTAATACATAGAGCTAACACATGCATTATTTCTCTTAATATACTCTGTCAAACGATTCCTTAGTATGAAATGAATTTTTGAAAGTTAAGTCTCCCTCTCCATAGAAGGCATTTGATATGTTATTAAGTTACTATATCTAATTAATTTATGAGATATATACTCCTTAATCCTTATTTTCCTTCATATTTTTTACTAGTAAGAATTTGTATAATTAATGCAATTCATGGACTTTGTAAACAACTAAATTTGAACTTTTTTTTGTAGTATAGTGATAATTAATTATAACACCTGACATAATTCAAGAGACTTATCTCTAGATTTGACTTCTAATATATTCTCTTTGTTGTTTGCCATATTAAGCTAACCTTTTAAAACTTTTTAGTCAAAATTCTTTAAAGTGATTTTCCATTTCTCCCTCCACTTTCCAAGAAAATAATTGCTAAAGCTTTGGTCAAAGAAATAAAATTATATATATATATATTATAAGAATTGTAATTTGTATCTATAGTTACTGTTTTATAGCAAATTATTCTCTCCTCTCTCGTTCACCTTTCTCCTTCCGCTATGCTATCTCTTTCTCGCCTCTCTCTCTCCCAAACAATGTTCAAATATATACATGTATACGTGAGGGATTTTTTTCTAACTATTTGTATCCAATATCAATTATATATTGACAACTGTATTTGTATTTTGTATCAGTTGTATCTTGATTTATATTTTTCCCACAAGATCCAATCCAATTAAGACATTCATTTGTGCCAAGTTCCCAATATATAGCAATTTCATCATCAGGCACCATTGTGAAACAAACCAAACATTCATCCAATTGTGTAAATGTGTTTGTTGTTGGAAACTCTATATCTGCATTTGTAAAATGTGCAACAATCTTTGGAACATTGATAGTGCCATTCTGAGACTCATAACATAACTTTAATTAAGAACCCATACGAATCGTTCTTCCTCGTAGCATTATTCAAAGACACCAAGATTTTCTCCAAATTCGCGTAAAAATCAAAAGGAATTAACAAGTGTACATGTTGTCCCAGAATCAATTATAATGTTACCTTGATCGTTGGGATTAATTTTAGAAGATCTAAATGGCAAAGTCTTATTGCAAATGCTAATACTTTCCAAAGTTAGATAATAGGAGATTGGATTATCCTCTTCACGTAACATCAAGGGAGTTGAAACAACATCAGGACCTGACACGATAGCATTGTCACCAAAGTTGATGTCACTAGTTGCATTGGAACTATCTAACAATAATTCCAATGGGATCAAACAATATGAGAATTTCCCTTTTAGGAGCAAGTATCACCAAAAATTCATACGTTTTAATTTGATGAAAAGTCATAATTATCATTTTCCTTGTTTAAGCAAATATTATATTTACTGTTATTGTTAATTGCTATTTTTAAATTAATGTGACATACATATATCACTTACACAACATCAAAAATGATTTTTAGTGACAATTAAACTAATGACAATAGCTTAATTATCACTAAATATATTTTTAAAGGCAATTGACACTCTTTGTAAATGTCTTTAAAGCCTATAGAGACATTTAATCTAATGGCAATTAGTTAATGTCGAACTTCAAACACTCTTCCGTTTTGTGTATTACAACTGTTTTTGCTGTAATGGTACACCAGAATTAGAAGAACACACATTTTTTTTCCTTTTAAATAAATATAATATTGCAAATATTATAACTTATATACTTTATTCATTTTCAATCCTGGTTTTTATAATGATTGCGATATACATGTGCAACGCACGTACACTAAAATAGATCTATTAGGAACCAAAAAAAATATATTTGGAGAATTATGTTAGGTTGTGGAGCCTGATTAATATTTGATGTACTGTCATATATATTAATGTTTACGCGGTTTAACCTCCGCGGTGAGGTTGCCAGGGGGTATGGGGGCGGGAGCCCCCCATCCGAAGGGGGGGTTCGGGGCAGCGCCCCGACCCTAAATTTTAGGCTGTACTATTTATTCTCCTTTTATTCTCTGTAACGAAAAATACTCTGGTTTATTAATATATATATATCGCACCGTCGTGGAAGTTTACTCACGGGGTTTTACCACGAAATTCTCTCTCTTTCTCTCTCTTTGTCTCTCTAGATCTCTCATCTTCTTCTCTCTAAAGTTCTTGTGTTCTTCATCCGAAAAGTGTGTGTGTGAACTAGATCCTAACAAATTATACCAAAAAGATGAAATCTCCATTAGTAAGCATCACATAGAAAGTATATGAGACATCAACAATTGACCAATAAAATTTGGATTAATGCTAACAATATTAATACTTAGTACAATCTGTTGGTTTAAAGGACACTTTGTTAGCCTTAAGATCATATCCAATTAGAAAATTGGCTTGTGCTAAATTTCCAAGTATAGAAATTTGATTTCCTCCTGGCACTATTGTCAAACAAACTATACCTTCCACCACTTGTGTAAATATGTTCGAAGTTGACAACTCTAAATCTGCATTTGTAAAATGTGCAACAATCTTTGGAACATCGATAATACCATTCTTATTAGACTCATAACACAAACGAAAAGAGCTCGAAGGATCATCCTTCTTAGTAGCATTGATCGAAAGGATCAACATCGCTTCAAAATTCAAGTAAAAAGGGTCAGGCACATAGGTTAATGTCGTGCCAGAATCAATTATAATGTTACCTTGATCATCATCACCACCACCAACGGGAAAAGAATTGAATTCCTTGTTT
>CM040625.1:904250-942789 GCA_022817965.1 Solanum lycopersicoides | reverse complement strand
AAATCCAATTAAGAAATTCATTTGTGCCAAGTTCCCTAAAATTGAAACATCTTCATCAGGAACCATTGTAAAACAAACCAAACCTTCATCCACTTGCACAAATGTGTTTGTTGGTGGCAACTCTAAATCCACATTTGTAAAATGTACAACAATCTTAGGAACATCGATAGTGCCAGTCTCAGACGCGTAACATAACTTAAAAGACTTGGATGGATCGAGTTTCCTAGTAGCATTAATTGAATCCACCAATATTTTCTCCATATCCGCGTAGAAATCAACAGGGAGATACGTAAGTGTTGTACCAGAATCAATGATAATATTACCTTGTGGCGTGATGGAACTAAACTTAGAAGATTTGAATGGTAAAGTCTTATTTCCAATGCTAATACTTTCCAAAGATAGAATATAAAAGGTATTCATTCTTATCAAGGGAGTTGAAACGACTCCAGGGCCTGATACGATAGCAGTGTCACCAAAGTTGATGTGACTAGTTATGCTGGAATTAGTTGATGATGATTCGAATGGGATCAAACAATAAGAGAATTTCCCTTTGATTTGTTGATTTATTTGGTTGATAATTGAGGCCTTGCCACCACCTAAACCAATGATGCCAGAAGTGATATTAGTGAAAGTTCCTTTATTGTTATGTCCACAACCAAAGGCAATGTTAGGAATTGATACATTTTCACCACTAGTAGAAGGAAATGTGAAAGTTTCACTAGAAAGTTCACCTATGGTATAAGAATTGTCACCATAAGTTTCTTTATAATTACATATATCATTCTTACATAAGAAAAACCCTACATTTGGACAAAGTTCATTTTTACAACCAATAGTTTTATAAGAAGAACTATTGTTGGGATTGAAAAGAGGTGCCAATTGTTTGAAACAATCAAGACAAGGCTCACATTGTGTCCATGTCAAGTCACTACCAGTGTCAGCAAAGGCAAAAATATCTATTGGAGGAGTTCCAATTGAGATTTTCATGAGGTATTCGCCATCGGTTGCAATAATAGTCGATTGGATTGAATTAACATGAGAGTTTTTCTTAAAGAAGGAAGCTCGGGAGGATGATCGATAGAAGGCATTTTGAAGGCGTTCAAATGGAGTGTTTGATGGATTGTGATGAGGCGAGAGAGGAGAATCATGGTGGATAAGATCCAGAGTGAAGCCATTTACATTTTTATGACAAGAAACTAAAGAAAGATGAAAGAACGTCGATAGAAGAACTAACATAGGGATAAGAGTATTAATCTCCATGGCTAGAGGATTTGGAGAACTGATAGGAATTGATGAAAAAGGAGACAATGTTTAGTACCATTTTATAGGTGACAAAAATGTATGTCAAGACTAATTAACTAATTAATAGTGGAGAAAGAGAGATTTTGTTGTCATTACAAAAGTAATGGCACCTTTGGTAGAGTCAAAGATGTATAAAAATAATGTTAAATACAGTGTATTTGTTATATTTTATTAATTATTATAAACAAATAATTTTTATATATTATTTGGTTTGATGTATCAAAAATTACATGTATAGCATAAAAATATTAATTTATAAAAATATCCTCCACATTTACAGTGGAAAATATGTAAAAAAAGGTTTTGAGGGGTAATTTATTCTTTAAATAATGCTAATTATGCATACATTACATCAATTGCGTTACTAATACTTAGATATCCATATCGTGATATTAGTAATACAAACTTCAATATACAATAGGGTGTACATAGGTTGAAAAAGTGTATAAAAAAAAGATATTTAATACATAGAGCTAACACATGCATTATTTCTCTTAATATACTCTGTCAAACGATTCCTTAGTATGAAATGAATTTTTGAAAGTTAAGTCTCCCTCTCCATAGAAGGCATTTGATATGTTATTAAGTTACTATATCTAATTAATTTATGAGATATATACTCCTTAATCCTTATTTTCCTTCATATTTTTTACTAGTAAGAATTTGTATAATTAATGCAATTCATGGACTTTGTAAACAACTAAATTTGAACTTTTTTTTGTAGTATAGTGATAATTAATTATAACACCTGACATAATTCAAGAGACTTATCTCTAGATTTGACTTCTAATATATTCTCTTTGTTGTTTGCCATATTAAGCTAACCTTTTAAAACTTTTTAGTCAAAATTCTTTAAAGTGATTTTCCATTTCTCCCTCCACTTTCCAAGAAAATAATTGCTAAAGCTTTGGTCAAAGAAATAAAATTATATATATATATATTATAAGAATTGTAATTTGTATCTATAGTTACTGTTTTATAGCAAATTATTCTCTCCTCTCTCGTTCACCTTTCTCCTTCCGCTATGCTATCTCTTTCTCGCCTCTCTCTCTCCCAAACAATGTTCAAATATATACATGTATACGTGAGGGATTTTTTTCTAACTATTTGTATCCAATATCAATTATATATTGACAACTGTATTTGTATTTTGTATCAGTTGTATCTTGATTTATATTTTTCCCACAAGATCCAATCCAATTAAGACATTCATTTGTGCCAAGTTCCCAATATATAGCAATTTCATCATCAGGCACCATTGTGAAACAAACCAAACATTCATCCAATTGTGTAAATGTGTTTGTTGTTGGAAACTCTATATCTGCATTTGTAAAATGTGCAACAATCTTTGGAACATTGATAGTGCCATTCTGAGACTCATAACATAACTTTAATTAAGAACCCATACGAATCGTTCTTCCTCGTAGCATTATTCAAAGACACCAAGATTTTCTCCAAATTCGCGTAAAAATCAAAAGGAATTAACAAGTGTACATGTTGTCCCAGAATCAATTATAATGTTACCTTGATCGTTGGGATTAATTTTAGAAGATCTAAATGGCAAAGTCTTATTGCAAATGCTAATACTTTCCAAAGTTAGATAATAGGAGATTGGATTATCCTCTTCACGTAACATCAAGGGAGTTGAAACAACATCAGGACCTGACACGATAGCATTGTCACCAAAGTTGATGTGACTAGTTGCATTGGAACTATCTAACAATAATTCCAATGGGATCAAACAATATGAGAATTTCCCTTTTAGGAGCAAGTATCACCAAAAATTCATACGTTTTAATTTGATGAAAAGTCATAATTATCATTTTCCTTGTTTAAGCAAATATTATATTTACTGTTATTGTTAATTGCTATTTTTAAATTAATGTGACATACATATATCACTTACACAACATCAAAAATGATTTTTAGTGACAATTAAACTAATGACAATAGCTTAATTATCACAAATATATTTTTAAAGGCAATTGACACTCTTTGTAAATGTCTTTAAAGCCTATAGAGACATTTAATCTAATGGCAATTAGTTAATGTCGAACTTCAAACACTCTTCCGTTTTGTGTATTACAACTGTTTTTGCTGTAATGGTACACCAGAATTAGAAGAACACACATTTTTTTTCCTTTTAAATAAATATAATATTGCAAATATTATAACTTATATACTTTATTCATTTTCAATCCTGGTTTTTATAATGATTGCGATATACATGTGCAACGCACGTACACTAAAATAGATCTATTAGGAACCAAAAAAAATATATTTGGGAATTATGTTAGGTTGTGGAGCCTGATTAATATTTGATGTACTGTCATATATATTAATGTTTACGCGGTTTAACCTCCGCGGTGAGGTTGCCAGGGGGTATGGGGGCGGGAGCCCCCCATCCGAAGGGGGGGTTCGGGGCAGCGCCCCGACCCTAAATTTTAGGCTGTACTATTTATTCTCCTTTTATTCTCTGTAACGAAAAATACTCTGGTTTATTAATATATATATATCGCACCGTCGTGGAAGTTTACTCACGGGGTTTTACCACGAAATTCTCTCTCTTTCTCTCTCTTTGTCTCTCTAGATCTCTCATCTTCTTCTCTCTAAAGTTCTTGTGTTCTTCATCCGAAAAGTGTGTGTGTGAACTAGATCCTAACAAATTATACCAAAAAGATGAAATCTCCATTAGTAAGCATCACATAGAAAGTATATGAGACATCAACAATTGACCAATAAAATTTGGATTAATGCTAACAATATTAATACTTAGTACAATCTGTTGGTTTAAAGGACACTTTGTTAGCCTTAAGATCATATCCAATTAGAAAATTGGCTTGTGCTAAATTTCCAAGTATAGAAATTTGATTTCCTCCTGGCACTATTGTCAAACAAACTATACCTTCCACCACTTGTGTAAATATGTTCGAAGTTGACAACTCTAAATCTGCATTTGTAAAATGTGCAACAATCTTTGGAACATCGATAATACCATTCTTATTAGACTCATAACACAAACGAAAAGAGCTCGAAGGATCATCCTTCTTAGTAGCATTGATCGAAAGGATCAACATCGATTCAAAATTCAAGTAAAAAGGGTCAGGCACATAGGTTAATGTCGTGCCAGAATCAATTATAATGTTACCTTGATCATCATCACCACCACCAACGGGAAAAGAATTGAATTCCACTGTCTTGTTTCCTATGCTCATACCTTCCAAATTTAGATAATAAAATGTAGATGGTTCCTTTTTAATCAAGGGAGTTGAAACAACGCTAGAACCAGATACAATTGCATTGTTGCCAAAGTTGATGTGACTAGTTGCATTGGAATTATCTAACAATGATTCCAATGGGATTAAACAATAAGAGAATTTCCCTTTGATTTTTTGATGCATTTGGTTGACAATTGAGACATTGCCACCACCTAAGCCAATGATACCAGAAGTGACATTGGGAAATGTGCCACCATTGTCATGTCCACAACCAAACACAATATTAGGGATTGAAACATTTTGACCAAAAGTAGAAGCAAATGTGAAAGTTTCAATAGAAAGATCACCCATAGTGTGAGATTGATCACCATAACTCACTTCATAATTACATCTACTATTGTTACATATAAACCCTTGACAAAGTTTATTGTTACAACCAATAGTTTTATAAGAAGAACTATTCTTGGGATTGAAAATAGGTTTCAATTGTTTGAAACAATTAACACAAGGCTTACATTGTGTCCATGTCAAGTCACTACCAGTATCAGCAATGACAAGAGTGTCTATTGGGGGAGTTCCAATTGAGATTTTCATGAGGTATTCACCTCCATTTGGAATAAGAGTCGATTCGATTGGATTAACATGTTTTTTCTTTAAAAAGGAAGCTCGAGAGAATGACCGATATAAGGCATTTTGAAAGCGTTCATATGGAGTGTTTGATGGATTGTGAAAAGGTGATAGAGGAGAATCGCGATGGATAAAATCCAGAGTGAAGCTATTTATCAAAGAAAAATGAAAGAATGATAAAAGAACTAACATTGGGATAAGAGTGAAAGATTTATTATTAATCTCCATGGCTAGAGAGTTGACAAGATTTTTGGACAATAATGAGAAATATTGATGTAAGATGAGACAATGTTTAGTACCATTTTATAGATTAAAAAAATACATGTCAAGAGACTGATATAGAAATTAATTAAGTATAAAACAATATATTATGTCTCGAGACTAATATAGAAATTAATTAAAAAAATGTATGTCAAGAGACTAATGTAGAAATTAATTAAGTGAATATAATGAAATAAGGGAGAAGGTGAGATTTTGTTACCATTACCAATTTTGTGAAGTTGAATTTCACTTCACATAAAATCATGTAATTAAGAAAATAATATATCTTATTAGATTCATTCCATATATACTCTTTTCTTTTTCTTCCATAATTATTTTTTAAAAAAACTTTTTTCCAATACAACTTATAATCATAAATATAGTGATAATTGATTTCAAAATAGTAATTTACGATATTACGTTTACCTTACTTTGATAATTAATAAAAGACATAATTCATTCATTAGCATAAGATTGAAATATGTAAAAGACACATCAAGAGAATTGATCAACAACATTAATTTGTATTAATACTAATTATAATAACATTGGTAAGAAAAATAATACTAGTTAGCAAACACAAATTACTTTAGTACTTAGTACAATCTGCTGGCTTAAAAGAGATTTTGTTAGCCACAAGATCATATCCAATTAAGAAATTTCCTTGTGCTAAGTTTCCAAATATAGCAATTTCATCAGCAGGTACTATTGTAAGACAAACCAAACCTTCCTCAATTTGTGCAAATGTGCTCGATGGCGATAACTCTAAATCCGCATTAGTAAAATGTGTAATAATCGTTGGAGCATCGATAGTACCATTCTCAGACTCGTAACATAGACGAAAAGTCCCTGATGGATCTTCCTTCCTAGTAGCACTAATCGAATCCACCAAAGTTGATTCCAAAGACGAGTAAAAGTCATTAGGTAGAAGAGTCAACGTTGTGCCTGAATCAATTATAATGTTACCTTCCTCACCTCCAGAACTAACCATAGAAGATTTAAATTTCAACGTCTTATTCCCAACACTAACACCTTCTAAGTTAAGATAGTAGAAAGTGGATGGATCCTTTTTAATCAAGGGAGTTGAAACGACACCAGGACCAGATACGATTGCACTACTCCCAAAGTTGATGTGACTTGTAACATTGGAAATTGGTGAACCTAATGGGATTGAGATTAAACAATAAGAGAATTTCCCATTTATCTCTTTATCTAATTGGTTGATAATTGACACTTTACCACCACCTAAACCAATAATACCAGATGTATGATTATTAAATGTTCCACCATTATCATGACCACAACCAAATGCAACATTGGGAATTGCAACATTTTCACTAGAAGTAGAAGGAAAAGTGAATTTATCAAAAGCTAGGTCACCAATAGTATATGATTGATCACCATAACTCATTTGATATTCACAAACATTTCCTTTAACACAAGATGAACTACCTATTGATGTACATTCTTTAGTGTCACACCCCGCGGTTTTATAAGTAGAGCTTTTCTTCGAATCAAAAAGAGGTGAGGATTGTTCAAAACAATTTACACAAGGCTCGCATTGCGTCCATGTTAAGTCACTACCCGTATCGGCTATAGCTACAATTTCAACCGGTGGGGTTCCAATTGATAATTTCATGATGTATTCACCAGGAATTGGTGAAATATCTGATTGAATTGTGTTTGGAGTAACAAGGAACTCTTCTTGAAAAAAGAAGCACGTGAAAATGATCGATGGAACGCATTTCTAAGGCGATTTGATTGAGTGATTGACGAGTTATAAAAGGTGAAAGAGGAGAATCACGATGGATAAGATCAAGAGTGAAGCCAATTTCAATGCGGTGATCACTTATTGTTTTGCGACAAGAAACTAAAGAAAGATGAAATAACGTTAAAAAACAAATGTAGATAAAAAAGTGCTAGCTTTAGTATTCATCTTCATTATTATGACTAAATTGTTTTTATGAGAGTTGATGAAGAAAATAAAATTGTGATTAGTATCATTTTATAGGTAAAATTTACTTAGTGTGAAGCATATAAGAATATGTAAAGTTGAGGTAAATAAGGGATTTTGGGGGAATGAATATTAATTTGGAAGAAATATTTTATAAAAGATATATACCAAATGCAGAGTAAGTAAATGAAACATTTTTATTTTTTATTTTGAAATTAAGTTAAATGAAGAGTTTCACTTACCATAAACATGAATGTTATTAAAAGATTATAAGTAAAAAAAAATATTCATTTAATATAATAATTTCCTTTTATCATATCAGCTTCCATTAATTTGTACGTATATATATATATATATATACTATACATTGATTGCAATATATGAAAATGACTTAGTTTATTTTTATTTGTCAAATATTAATTTGGTATACTTTTTTTTTATAAAAAAAATAGAATTATAATATGCCACTCTTTTGAAAAAAAAAAAAAAAAAAAGCGGATATCAAGGTTTAATTGATTTTGAACCATAATTACAATGTCAACATAAATTCAATATCACAAAAAAATCAGTTTCATTAAAGGTAAAATATTTTGGAGGTTCTGATCACATCTAAGAAATTAATGTGGAAATAGTTTTGCGTATATTTATTTAGTAAATGATTTTTAAAAAAAAAATCATAGACCACGGGTTCATTTTAAGAAAACAAAATAAAATCTTACGAGAAAAAGTTCGATTACAATCTAGAAGAATCGTAGTAGCTTAGATGGTTTATTATTATATGAACTTTCACTTATTCAATTCATATCTTATAATTATCTCTACCATTTTTTCTGCCACACTTTTGTAGAAAAATTCTTCTAATTTTTCAAAGTTATTATAACATTAGATAATGATATAATATTTTATAGGTGATACGAAAAAAAAATGCATGTAAACATTAACAAATTTTAACAATAAGGATAAAATCTTAATGAATACTATAAAAGAGACATTTGAAATAAATTAGTCAAAATGAAAACAGTATGTTTACTTATGAGCAAACAACACTAATTTCATTAGTTTAGAGCTTAATTATGTGTTTTCACTTTAATTTTTGAAATTATCTTTCATACTACATTTACTTCGTTAGATACATATATCTGTCACTCTCAAACACTCAAATACATGTATCTCTGAAACATGCTGGTCTAGTTAGGTGTAACAAAAATTTCGGCCAAACACAAGTCAGAATCACGTATCATCAAAAATCTAAGGACTATATCATACGAAAAACGGTAAATTTAGTTATTTTGAACTTGAAAATCCGTTCGTTTTCCCCTCGGAACCAACTCATCCCATTAATAAGGTCGTAACAGAAGTTCATGAAAAAAATCGGCCAAAAACAAGTTGGAATCCTGTATCACCGAAAATTCGGACACGGAAAATGGTAAAATTTCAATTCTTGCCGCATTGGAGCTCGTTTGAACTTGAAAATGCATTTGTTTGGCCCTCGAGATCAACTCAAGCCACTAATAAGATCGTAATGGGCGTCCATAAAAAATTTCAGAATCACGTATCACCAAAATTTCATGGACTATAGCACATGAAAAATACTAAATTTGGTCTTTCCCACACTAGGCTTGTTGAACTTGAAAATTCGTCCATTTTCTTCTCCGGACCAACTCACATCATTAATAACGTCACAACGAACGTCCATGAATTTAAGCCAAAAACAATCGGTATCACGTATTACCAAAAATCAATCGCCTACAACCACATGAAAAATGGTAAATTCGATCTGTTCAGCATCGAGGTCCGTTTGAACTTTAAAATGTATATGTATGCCCCTCGGAACAAATTCACGTCATTAATAAGGCAGTAACGACTGTCTATGAAATTTTTTGTCTAAAAACGAGTCGGGTTCACGTATCACCAAAAATTCATGGGCTGCCGCATACGAAAAAGGATAAATTCGGTCTTTCCTGCATATGGGCTCACACTAAGACAAAAATAATTTTTAGCGGCATCAAATATTGACACTAATAAAGAGTGCTAAAGTCTTTAACGGCATTAGTTAAGTGCCATTAGAATCAATGTCGCTAAAGGCTTTAGGGACATATACAAAGAGTGATAATTACCGCTAAAAATACATATTTAGCGGCAATTAAGAATTAATTGCTGCTAATGATCATTTTTGTTGTAGTGTCATTTGAATTTGAAAATGCATCAGTTTTGCCCTATATATCTGACAACCTAACGTCATTAATAAGGTGGTAACAGACGTCCATAAAAAATTTCACCCAAAACAAGTCGGGATACGTATCACAGAAAATCTTTGAAATATAGCAAATGAAAAATGATAAATTCGGTCTTTTCCGCATGGGGGTTCGTTTGAACTTGAAAATTCGTTTATTTTCCCCTCGGGACCAACTCAGCCAATTAATAAGGTCTTAATGGATGTCTATAAAAATTATCAATAAAAATCAAGTTGGGAGCAATTATCACCAAAAATTCATGTACTATAACACACGAAAAATTGTAAATTCAGTGTTTCCCGCAAAAGGGATTTTTTGAACTTGAAAATGCATCAGTTTGCCCCACCGGACAAACTCACGCCATTAATAATATTCTAACAGACGTCAATGAAAGATTTTGGACAAACACAAGTCAGGGTCACGTATCACCATAAAAATTATAGAGTATCGCAAATGAAAGATATTCAGTCTTTCCCACACTAAAGCTCGTTTGAACATAAAAATGCATTGTTTTACCCCTCAAGACCAACTCATACCATTAATAAGGTCATTACGGACGTCCATGAAAAATTTCGGTCAAGATCACTTATCACAAAAAAATCTATGGACTATAGCTCACGAAAAATGGTAAATTCGATCTTTCCCGCATTGGGTCTCATTTGTACTTGAAGATGCATTTGTTTTCTCCTCTGGACCAACTCATGTCATCAATAATGTCGTACCTGATGTCCATGCAAAAGTTTGGCTAAAAACAAATCGGGATCACATATCACCAAAAATTCGTGGACTATAACGCATAAAAAATGATAAATTTGATCTATCCCGCATTGGGGCTTGTTTGAACTTGAAAATGTATACATTTTTTCCTCCAAACAAACTCACGTCATACATAAGATCGTAATGGATGTCCAAGAAAGATTTCGATCAGAAATAATTCGGGATCACATATCATAAAAAATTAATGGACAAGCACACGAAAAATGATAAATTATGTCTTTTCCACATTGGGCTCGTTTGAACTTGAAAATGCATATGTTTTCTCCAGAGGAACAACTAAGGCCATTAATAAGGTCACAATGGACGTCCACAAAAAATTTTGGCCAAAAGAAAGTCGAGATCACGTAAGACCAAAAATCTGTGGACTATAGCACACTAAAATGGTAAATTTGGTCTTTCCCGGTTGGGACTCATTTAAATTTGAAAATGCGTTTGTTTACCCCCTCCTAACCAACTTATGCAATTAATTGTAAGGTCGTAACGTACGTCCATGAAAACTTTCGGCCTAAAATATCGGGATCATGTATCATCAAAAGTTCATGGGCTATAGCACGTGAACAATGGTAATTTGGTCTTCTCCGCATTGGGGCTCGTTTGAACATGAAAATGCGTCAGTTTTCCCCTCTAGACCAACTCACCTCATTAATAAGGTCGTAAAGGACGTCCCTGAAAAGAATCGGCCCAAAAAAAGTCGGGATCACGTATCACCAAAAATTCATGGACTATAGCATGCGAAATTTGGTAAATTTAGGCTTTCTCACATTAGAACTCGTTTCAACTTGAAAATGCGTATTTTTGCCCCTCCAAACCAACCCACGCCATTGAAAAGGTCGAAATGAACGTTAATGAAAAATTTTGAGCAAAAACAAGTCGGGATCACATATCACCAAAATTCAATGAACTATAACACATGATAGATGGTAAATTCGGTCAAAAACTTAAGTTTTTCAATAAGTTCTACATTTTTCTAAGTAATTAATTGAGGGTATAAGAGATAAAAAAAAAATTGTCTTTTCTTGATATGTAAAAATGAACAAGTAATTAGGAACAACTAACAAAGAAACAACGAACAAGTAATTAGGGACATAGAAGTACAATATATTATAAATTTATACTAATTAAAAGTCAATGATGATAAAGCTTTTCCAAAATTAATGCAATTATCTATCACGAGTTTCTCAAGTAGAGAAAATTATTTTGTATCATGGTTAATACGTATATATTTAAAAAAACATATGACATGCATAATTATATATAGTGATGTAAATACGTATATCTAAAACCAAAACTAAATAATTTAATGTCCAAAATATAAATGCATTAGTATTGTCCACAGTGTGAATAAGAAAAATAATTGAGTGGGTAGATATTAAATGAATCATTTTGGAAGTGGTCTCTTAATTATATTCTAAAAAAATGTTTCATTTCTAATTACTCTGAACTTGGTGTTTTAAACATTTCTTCTAAGTTAATTATATACATTCACCCAAAATCACAAATTTCTCTCGACTTTCCACATTCTTAAATGCATTCTCACTCTCATAATTTTACCTATAAAATGATACTAATCACAATCTAATTTTCTTCATCAACTTTCATAAACTCTATATAGTCATGAAGATGAATACTAAAGCTAGCACTCTTTTTTCAACATTCGTCTTTTTGACATTTTTTCATCTTGCTTTAATTTCTTGTCGCAAAACAATCAATTATCGTGTTGGAAATGGCTTCACTCTTGACCTTATCCATCGTGATTCTCCTCTTTCACCCTTCTATAACTCGTCAAACACTCAATCAAATCGCCTTATAAATGCCTTCCATCGATCATTTTCACGTGCTTCTTTTTTCAAGAAGACTTCCCTTGTTACTCCCAACACAATGCAATCGTATATTTACCCTATACCGGGTGAATACGTCATGAAACTCTCCATTGGAACCCCACCGGTTGATATCGTAGCCATAGCTGATACGGGTAGTGACTTAACATGGACGCAATGCATGCCTTGTGTAAATTGTTTCCAACAATCATCCCCTCTTTTTGATTCGAATAAAAGCTCTACTTATAAAACCGCGGGGTGTAACGTTGAAGTATGTACATCACTAGAGGGTTCATCTTGTGTGAAAGGAAGTATTTGTGAATATCAAATGAGTTATGGTGATCAATCACACACTATTGGTGACCTTGCTTTTGATAAATTCACTTTTCCTTCTACTTCTAGTGAAAATGTTGTGATTCCCAATGTTGCATTTGGTTGTGGACATGATAATAGTGGAACATTTAATAATTATACGTCTGGTATTATTGGTTTAGGTGGTGGTAAAGTTTCAATTATCAACCAATTAGATAAAGAGATAAATGGGAAATTCTCTTATTGTTTGATCCCAATTCCATTAGATTCATCAATTAATTCAAATATCACAAGTCATATCAACTTTGGTAGTAGTGCCATTGTGTCTGGTCCTAACATCGTTTCAACTCCCTTGATAAAAAAGGAACCATCTACATACTACTATCTCAACTTGGAAGGTGTCAGTGTTGGAAATACGACGTTGAAATTCAAATCTTCTGAAACTTATGCTAGTGGCAGTGGTGGTGATGGTCAAGCTGGTAATATTATAATCGATTCTGGCACAACATTAACACTTTTGCCTAACGAGTTTTACTCGAATTTGGAATCAACATTGGTGAATTCAATTCGTGCTACTAGGAAGGACGATCCATCGGGGACTTTTCATCTATGTTACGAGTCTAAAAATGGTACTATCGATGCTCCAACGATTATTACACATTTTACAAATGCGGATTTAGAGTTATCACCATCGAGCACGTTTGCACAAATTGGGGAAGGTTTGGTTTGTCTTACAATAGTACCTGCAGATGAAATTGCTATATTTAGAAACTTAGCACAGGGAAATTTCTTAATTGGATATGATCTTGTGGCCAACAAAATCTCCTTTCAGCCTACAGATTGTACAAAATACTAGGCTTGTTTTTGTTGGTTTATTATCAGTAAATAAATATAAATATTGTTAGTTCAATACTTAGTAATTGAGATGTTTTAATTTTGTGTTTTTTTTAAGCTAATATACCCTTCAACATACTCTCTTCTATGTGACCTTAAGTGTAACTTATTGGAATTCTACTAGTTTAGGATCTAATTACTTAGAGATTTGTAATATTACAAATCGTATTAGATTTTGATGAATTCAGCTATGTCCATATATATGTATCTCGATATACATAAGATCAAAATTAGGTATAATTTATTCTAGATAAACTGTATTCAAGCGGATTCACATGTATCTAGAATATACATAGACAAATTTCGCACACCTTCCTCTTACATCGCTCTTCACTCTCGTATGTATCTGTCAGATACATGTGAATCACAACTAAATACATAAAGATACATATATCTAGTGTGTATTTAGTGTGGTTCACGTGTAATTGGAATACATGACTATCTTTCTCCCCAAATGATGACATTGTTATAAAATCAATGGATTGTATTGCATAAATATTTTCAGATAGTAGAAAGTTAATGGATTTTATTATACTCGTTATAATTAGTAGATAACGTATTCAATTTTTTCGTTTTTATGATCCTTCAATTTAATGAAAGTCTAATGTAAAATTGATGACATTTGACATTAATTTATACTAACTTCTTCATGATTTATCAATGCTTTACTTTGTAGTTTTTATTCCATGACATATTAATTAATTTAATTACAATTATGAATGTATTGATTTAATTAAAAATTAGCATGAAGATTAGTTGTAGTTTAATTTTACAACCCCTGTGAAATTGAATATTAAAATTTCAATAAGAAAAAAATATATAACCCCCACAAATCGATATTTATTTTATAGTGTCTAATATATCCATGTATTTTATGTAAAGTGAAAGTCAACTTTACAAAATGTCCCACTTTATACTTAGTATTTTATAATTAATGGTAATAAAATCTCACTTTCTCCCCAATTATTACATGTTCTTTAATTAATAAGACTTGGAAATACAATTTGCTACCTATAATAATGGTATGAAAATCTCACTTTCTCCCCTATTAAATTATTATTAATTAATTAGACTTTGACATACAATTTGCTACCTATAAAATGGTACTAAACATTGTCTCCTCTTCATCATTTTTCAAACATGGAGATTAATACTAAAGCTTTCATTCTTATGTTGGCTCTGTTATCGTTCTTTCATTTTTCTTTAGTTTCTGGTCATAAAAATATAAATGGCTTTACTCTAGATCTTATACATCGCGATTCTCCTCTTTCACCTTATCATGATCCATCAAACACTCCATTTGAACGCCTTCAAAAGGCCTTCCATCGGTCATTCTCTCGGGCTTCCATTTTTCGGGGGAAAGGTGTTCAATCAATTCAATCGACTCTTACACCAAACGAAGGTGAATTCCTCATGAAAATATCCATTGGTACACCCCCAATAGACACTTTTGTCATTGCTGACACTGGTAGTGACTTGACATGGACACAATGTGAGCCTTGTGTTAATTGTTTCAAACAATTGACACCTATTTTCAATCCCAAGAATAGCTCTTCTTATAAAACTATTGGTTGTCACAGTAAACTTTGTCAAAAGTCAAGATGTCACAATAATACATGTAATTATGTAGTGATTTATGGTGACCTATCTCACACTATGGGTGATCTTTCCATTGAAACTTTCACATTTGCTTCTACTTCTAGTCAAAATGTTTCAATTCCTAATATTGTGTTTGGTTGTGGACATAACAATGGTGGCACATTTTCCAATGTCACTTCTGGTATCATTGGCTTAGGTGGTGGCAATGCCTCAATTGTCAACCAAATGCATCATGAAATCAAAGGGAAATTCTCTTATTGTTTGATCCCATTGGAATTATTGTTAGGTAGTTCAAATGCAACTAGTCACATCAACTTTGGTGACAATGCTGTCTTGTCTGGTTCTGGTGTCATTTCAACTCCCATCTATAAAAAAAAATCATCTACATTCTACAATCTAAATTTGAAAGGTATAAGCATTGGAAACCAGACGGTGAAATTCATATCTTCTCCGCTTTCTCAACCTGAATATGATCGAGGCAACATTATAATTGATTCTGGCACAACGTTAACTTATGTACCTGATGCTTTTTACTCGAATTTGGAATCGTTGTTGATACGTTCGATCAATGCTACTAAGAAGGAAGGTACTTATGGGGGACTTGATTTGTGTTATGGGTCTAATGAGAATGGTACTATCGATGTTCCAAAGATTGTTGCACATTTTACAAATGCAGATTTAGAGTTGTCAACTTCAAACATTTTTTCACAAGTGGTGGAAGGTATAGTTTGTTTGACAATAGTGCCAGGTGGATATCCAATTTCTATACTTGGGAATTTGGCACAAACCAATTTTCTAATTGGATATGATCTTAAGGCCAACAAATTGTCCTTTAAGCCTACAGATTGCACTAAGCACTAATGTGTTTTTAGTAGTTAATTAAGTTTTATATATTTACTTGCATTTGATGCTTACCAATAGAGATTATATTTTTATTGTGTATTCAATGAAGGAAAATGAAATCAAGAAGTGACCTTTACAAAATCTTAAGATTATAATCTGAATTACTTATTCTGCCTTTTATCTTAAATAATGTCTCCATTTATTGTTGTGCATCCATGTTTGATCCTTTATTTTCAAGATCATATTTCTATTATGTATCTCCGTCTTATTCCACCATGACCTTACATTTGTTAGGATAGTGATCAATGAAATCGGTTAAAAATATGACGTCTCAGAGTTCAATTCCAGCAGAGACAAAAATAATAGGTGAAGAAATTTCCTCCCACCTATCCTAGCTTTGGTAGACAAAGTAACGTGATACTTGTTGTTGGTTGAAGGTAAAAGGTATTCCGTGAAATTAGTCAAGCGGCACACAATTAAGGTCCATCCTAGATCTTTCACATTTAATTTAACTTCATTTGATGATACTATATTTTTTTGCTCAGAGCAGATATGAAACAAAGGATACAAGTATTCAGTTAGCTTCGAAGATTAATCAAATTGACATTCAAATTAGGTATTATTTATTCTATATACATTTATCAAAGTGGATTCACATATTTAGGATACAACGACAAATTACGCTCACTTCCCTCCCATCTCGCTCGTCACTCTCCTACGTATCTGCCAGATACATGAGAATTGCGACCAAACACATACAAATACATGTATGTAGTGTGATTCACATGTATTTGAGATACATGACTATCTTTCTTCCCATCTCGCTCGACTCTCACCCTATTTTAGTATATCTGCTAGCAAAAATACATGTCTTTGGGTGTATCTTCCTCAAATATAAGTGGAGAAGTGGGGAAGTTATTCCAACTACCCGTTAAGTGTCTTTCACTTTACCGATTACCTCTTCCAACTATCCATTATCTCCATTACTCACCATGATGGAAAGGTGGGAATGATGTTAAACACAGTCTATTTAAAGGGTCCTCTCTCTGCCAAAAAGATATAGTCTTATCTATCAAAGCTATTTATAAAGTATAAGGCAAGTGAGAGAAACAACTTCTGAAGAACGAAAAGAAAAAGACTTCCGCTCAATTCAAGTCAAGATTCTTGAAAATCACTATGGCTGATTCAGGTATGAATTCTTGACTGAATTATCATTGTAATAGATTTACGTGAAAATCATATAGTTCTACGATCCTGAATTAATTGATAGAATTTCTGAATGCTTAGATTGTTTATGTTTTCACAATCATTAAAATTCCTTATATTGTGTACAAAAAAGATAAAAATGAAAGTGTATTACATAAATTAAATTGGAGAGAATGATATTTTATGTTTAAAATAAAAAGTAAAAAAAAATAATTGTTTCACAACATGTTAACATTTGCAGATTATATTATGAAGTAAAGCACACATGTTTATTGTGTGTTAATAGCCTGATGGTAAAAGGATTTGTAATTATACCGACAATATGGGTTCGAATCCAAGTGGTGATTCTTTATTTGTGAAAAAACAAAGAAAAAGACCCATCCGGATTCGATCTAACCATGCTTCAGTTTATTCTCTGAGTGGCAAGTTTAAATTATACAAAATTCGATACATATACATATATATATATATATATATATATATATATATATATATATATAAACGAAATTTCAACCGAGGTCATTTTGGGTGTCGTGACACCCCACAACTGTACATAGATCTGCCCCTGAACTCCCTTATAAAGTCCATTGGGTGCTAATCTGTTAATATATCTGTATAATAATTTTATTATTATATATATAAATATACGAACTTACATCAGGATTATATGGTTGCTCGAGCACCCGATAGGATACAGGTGGGTCCGCTCTTGCGATGGAGTATGAAAAATAAAAATTTACATACATCTTCATATTGGAGAATATTCATCTTGTAATATGATAATTTACATATTTTTCAACAATAAGAAGATGAATATGCATGAAATTTAAAGAATACTAATAAATAAATCAGAACGAATTCTTATAATTACTTGGTAATGAAAATTTTACAATTAATGTAGACTAATGCAAGATGTTCACAAACTAATTAAATGAAAGAATGGGAATATAAATCGTGTTATGTGAGTGTCTTGACTCTTCATTACCCACACTTATCTTACAATTAAGATTCAAGGTTATTAGACTCTTCGTTGCCCACATTTAATTAGTACATGAAAATATGATAGCATTATGAACTTGTTTGAACCATGAATTTAAATATAACTATTACTTAAGATTTAATTAATTAAATGTATTTTAATATTTAGTTTATTTTAGGGGTAAGATAAGGGCAAAATGGTAATCCGACTTTGATGTTAGAAGCTTTTCACTTATTATTATTATAATTATTATAATTATTATTATTATTATTATTATTATTATTATTATTATATAATTAGAAAATATGGAATGTAAATATAAGGAGTTTTTATGTAAAGTCAAAGTCAACTTTACAAATGTCCCACTTTATACTTTAGTATTTGATAATTAATGGTAACAAAATCTCACTTTCTCCCCAATTATTACATTGTCTTTAATTAATTTGACTTGGACATACAATTTGCTACCTATAAAATGTTACTTACATTGTCTCCTCTTCATCACTTTACAACCATGGAGATTAATACTAAAGCTTTCACTCTTATGTTGGCTCTTTTATCGTTCTTTCATCTTTCTTTAGTTTCTGGTCGTAAAAGTATAAATGGCTTCACTTTAGATCTTATACATCGCGATTCTCCTCTTTCACCTTATCATGATCCATCAAACACTCCATTTGAACGCCTTCAAAAGGCCTTCCATCGATCATTCTACCGTGCTTCCTTTTTTTGGGGGAAAAGTGTTAATTCAATCCAATCGACTCTTGCACCAAACAAAGGTGAATTCCTCATGAAAATATCAATTGGTACACCCCCAATAGACACTTTTGTCAATGCTGACACTGGTAGTGATTTGACATGGACACAATGTGAGCCTTGTTATAATTGTTTCAAACAATTGACACCTATTTTCAACCCCAAGAATAGCTCTTCTTATAAAACAATTGGTTGTCACAATAAACTTTGTCAAGGGTTACTATGTGATGATAATACATGTAACTATGAAATGAGGTATGCTGATAGATCTCACTCTATGGGTGATCTTTCTATTGAAACTTTCACATTTGCTTCTATTTCTGGTCAAAATGTTTCAATTCCTAATATTGTGTTTGGTTGTGGACATAACAATGGTGGCACATTTAGCAATGCCACTTCTGGTATCATTGGCCTAGGTGGTGGCAATTTATCAATTGTCCACCAAATGCATCATGAAATCAAAGGGAAATTCTCTTATTGTTTGATCCCATTGGAATTATTGTTAGGTAGTTCAAATGCAACTAGTCACATCAACTTTGGTGACAATGCTATCGTGTCAGGTCCTGATGTTGTTTCAACTCATATCTATAAAAAGGAATCACCTATATTCTACTATCTAAATTTGAAAGGTATTAGCATTGGAAACCAGACGGTGAAATTCATATCTTCTCCGCTTTCTCAACCTGAATATGATCGAGGCAACATTATAATTGATTCTGGCACAATGTTAACTTATGTACCTGATGCTTTTTACTCGAATTTGGAATCGTTGTTGATACGTTCGATCAATGCTACTAAGAAGGAAGGTACTTATCGGGGACTTGATTTGTGTTATGAGTCTAATGAGAATGGTACTATCGATGTTCCAAAGATTGTTGCACATTTTACAAAGGCAGATTTAGAGTTGTCAACTTCAAACATTTTTTCACAAGTGGAGGAAGGTCTAGTTTGTTTGACAATAGTTCCAGGAGGATATCCAATTTCTGTACTTGGGAATTTGGCACAAACCAATTTTCTAATTGGATATGATCTTAAGGCCAACAAATTGTCCTTTAAGCCTACAGATTGCACTAAGCACTAATGTGTTTTTAGTAGTTAATTAAGTTTATATATTTACTTGCATTTGATGCTTACCAATAGAGA
Source organism: Solanum lycopersicoides (assembly GCA_022817965.1). NCBI lineage: Eukaryota > Viridiplantae > Streptophyta > Magnoliopsida > Solanales > Solanaceae > Solanum > Solanum lycopersicoides. The sequence continues at coordinate 922,870 of CM040625.1, read as the reverse complement.
TTATATTTTTATTGTGTATTCAATGAAGGAAAATGAAATTAAGAAGTGACCTTTACAAAATCTCAAGATTATAATCAGAATTACTTATTTCACCTTCTATTTTAAATATTGTGTCCATTTATTTTTGTTTGTCTATGTTTGATCCTTATTTTCAAGATCATATTTCTATTATGTATCTCCGTTTTATTCCACCATACCCCTACCTTTGTTAGTATAGTGCTCAATGATATCGGTTAAAAATATGACGTCTCAGAGTTCAATTTCATCAGAGACAAAAAACAATATAGATGAAGAAATTTCTTCCGGCCTATCCTAGTTTTGGTAGATAAAGTGACGTGATACTTGATGTTGGTGGAAGGTAATATATTCCGTGAAGTTAGTTGAGCTACACACAATTAATGTACATCCTAGATCTTTCATATTTAATTTAACTTCATTTGATGATACTTGCTCTTCTAATGTCTGTGTTTGCTCAAAGCAGATATGAAACAAAGGATACAAGTATTCAGTTAGCTTCGAAGATTAGTCAAATTTGACATGCGTATAGGTAAGTGCTTAGGTTTGAGTGACAGATCTGACTAAGCATATAATACCTAAAAAAAATATTTTTGAAGATTAGTCAAATTTGACATTTGTGTAGGTAAACGCTTAAGTTTGAGTGACATGCATGTCTGACTAAGCATATAATAATATCCACAAAATATACTAAAAATAAGTCTGGGTCAAGGATCCCCGCAAAGTTCATATGGATTATTGTTGTGCATCCATGTTTGATCCTTTATTTTCAAGATCATATTTCTATTATGTATCTCCGTTTATTCCACCCATACCTTACATTGTTAGGATAGTGATCAATGAAATCGGTTAAAAATTGACGTCTCAAGTTCAATTCCAGCAGAGACAAAAATAATAGGTGAAGAAATTTCCTCCCACCTATTCTAGCTTTGGTAGACAAGTGACGTAATACTTGTTGTTGGTTGAAGGTAAAAGGTATTCCGTGAAATAGTCAACGGCACACAATTAAGGTCCATCCTGATACTTTTCACATTTAATTTAACTTCATTTGATGATACTATATTTTTTGCTCAAGCAGATATGAAACAAAGGATACAGTATTCAGTTAGCTTCGAAGATTAATCAATTGACATTCAAATTAGTATAATTTTCTATTACATTTATCAATGGATTCACATATTTAGGATACAATGACAAATTACGCTCACTTCCCTCCCATCTTGCTCGTCACTCTCCTACGTATCTGCCAGATACATGAAATTGACCAAACACATACAAATACATGTATGTAGTGTGATTCACATGTATTTGGATACATGACTATCTTTCTTCCCACTCGCTCGACTCTCACCCTATTTTAGTATATCTGCTAGCAAAAATACATGTATTTGGGTGTATCTTCCTCAAATATAAATGGAGAAGTGGGAAGTTATTCCAACTACCCGTAAGTTTCTTCCACTTTACCGATTACCTCTTCCAACTATCCATTATCTCCATTACTCACCATGATGGAAAGTGGGAATGATGTTAAACACAGTCTATTTAAAGGGTCCTCTCTCTCAAAAGATATAGTCTTATCTATCAAAGCTATTTATAAGTATAAGGCAAGTGAGAGAAACAACTTCTGAAGAACGAAAAGAAAAAGACTTCCGCTCAATTCAGTCAAGATTCTTGAAAATCACTATGGCTGATTCAGGTATGAATTCTTGACTGAATTATCATTGTAATAGATTTACGTGAAAATCATATAGTTCTACGATCTGAATTAATTGATAGGATTCTGAATGCTTAGATTGTTTATGTTCTCACAATCATTAAAATTCCTTATATTGTGTACAAAAAAGATAAAAATGAAAGTGTATTACATAAATAATTGAGAGAATGATTTTATGTTTAAAATAAAAAGTAAAAAAAAAAATTGTTTCACAAATGTTAACATTTGCAGATTATATTATGAAGTAAAGCACACATGTTTATTGTGTGTGTTAATAGCCTGATGGTAAAAGGTTTGTAATTATACCGACAATATGGGTTCGAATCCAAGTGGTGATTCTTTATTTGTGAAAAAACAAAGAAAAGACCCATCCAGATGTCGATCTTACCATGCTTCAGTTTTATTCTTGGTGGCAAGTTAAAACATACGAAATTTGATACATACATATATTATATAATATATATATATATATATATAATATATATAATATATATATATATATAAACGAAATTCAAACCGAGGTCATTTTGGGGTGTCGTGACACCCCACAACTGTACATAGATCTGCCCCTGAACTCGCCCTATAAAGTCCATTGGTGCTAATCTGTTAATATATCTATATAATATTTTATTATTATATATATAATATACGAACTTACATCAGGATTTATGGTTGCTCGAGCACCGATGATACACTGGCTGCCTCTGCATGGAGTATGAAAAAAAAAATTTACATACATCTTCAATTGGAGAATTTCATCTTGTAATATGATAATTACATATTTTTCAACAAAAAAAGAAGATGAATATGCATGAAATTTAAGAATACTAAAAATAAAATCAGAACGATTCTTATAATTACTTGGGAATGAAAATTTTTACAATTAATGTAGACTAATGCAAGATGATTCACAAACTAATTAAATGAAAGAATGGGAATATAAATCGTGTTATGTGAGTTGTCTTGACTCTTCATTACCCACACTTATCTTACAATTAAATTCAAGGTTATTAGACTCTTCGTTTTGCCCACATTTATTAGTACATGAAAATATGATAGCATTATAACTTGTTGAACCATGAATTTAAATATAACTATTACTTTAAGATGTTAATTAATTTAATGTATTACTTAGAGATTTGTAATATTACAATCGTAGATTTTGGTGATTCAGCTATGTCCAGATATATGTATCTCGATATACATAAGATCAAAATTAGGTATATATTTATTCTAGATAAACTGTATTCAAGCGGATTCACATGTATCTAGAATATACATAGACAAATTCGCACACCTTCCTCTTACATCGCTCCATTCTCGTATGTATCTGTCAGATACATGTGAATCACAACTAAATACATAAAGATACATGTATCTAGTGTGTATTTAGTGTGGTTCACGTGTAATTGGAATACATGACTATCTTTCTCCCCAAATGATGACATTGTTATAAAATCAATGGATTGTATTGCATAAATATTTTCAGATAGTAGAAAGTTGATGGATTTTATTATACTCGTTATAATTAGTAGATAACGTATTCAATTTTTTCGTTTTTATGATCCTTCAATTTAATGAAAGTCTAATGTAAAATTGATGACATTTGACATTAATTTATACTAACTTCTTCATGATTTTATCAATGCTTTAATTTGTACTTTTTATTCCATGACATATTAATTAATTTAATTACAATTATGAATGTATTGATTTAATTAAAAATTAGCATGAAGATTAGTTGTAGTTTAATTTTACAACCCCTGTGAAATTGAATATCAAAATTTCAATAAGAAAAAAATATATAACCCCCACAAATCGATATTTATTTTATAGTGTCTAATATATCCATGTATTTTATGTAAAGTGAAAGTCAACTTTACAAAATGTCCCACTTTATACTTAGTATTTTATAATTAATGGTAATAAAATCTCACTTTCTCCCCAATTATTACATTTTCTTTAATTAATAAGACTTGGAAATACAATTTGCTACCTATAATAATGGTATGAAAATCTCACTTTCTCCCCTATTAAATTATTATTAATTAATTAGACTTTGACATACAATTTGCTACCTATAAAATGGTACTAAACATTGTCTCCTCTTCATCATTTTTCAAACATGGAGATTAATACTAAAGCTTTCATTCTTATGTTGGCTCTGTTATCGTTCTTTCATCTTTCTTTAGTTTCTGGTCATAAAAATATAAATGGCTTCACTCTAGATCTTATACATCGCGATTCTCCTCTTTCACCTTATCATGATCCATCAAACACTCCATTTGAACGCCTTCAAAAGGCCTTCCATCGGTCATTCTCTGGGCTTCCTTTTTCGGGGAAAGGTGTTCAATCAATTCAATCGACTCTTACACCAAACGAAGGTGAATTCCTCATGAAAATATCCATTGGTACACCCCCAATAGACACTTTTGTCATTGCTGACACTGGTAGTGACTTGACATGGACACAATGTGAGCCTTGTGTTAATTGTTTCAAACAATTGACACCTATTTTCAATCCCAAGAATAGTTCTTCTTATAAAACTATTGGTTGTCACAGTAAACTTTGTCAAAAGTCAAGATGTCACAATAATACATGTAATTATGTAGTAATTTATGGTGACCTATCTCACACTATGGGTGATCTTTCAATTGAAACTTTCACATTTGCTTCTACTTCTGGTCAAAATGTTTCAATTCCTAATATTGTGTTTGGTTGTGGACATAACAATGGTGGCACATTTTCCAATGTCACTTCTGGTATCATTGGCTTAGGTGGTGGCAATGCCTCAATTGTCAACCAAATGCATCATGAAATCAAAGGGAAATTCTCTTATTGTTTGATCCCATTGGAACTATTGTTAGGTAGTTCCAATGCAACTAGTCACATCAACTTTGGTGACAATGCTGTCTTGTCTGGTTCTGGTGTCATTTCAACTCCCATCTATAAAAAAAAGTCATCTACATTCTACAATCTAAATTTGAAAGGTATCAGCATTGGAAACCAGATGTTGAAATTCATATCTTCTCCGCTTTTTCAACCTGAATATGATCAAGGCAACATTATAATTGATTCTGGCACAACGTTAACTTATGTGCCTGATGCTTTTTACTCGAATTTGGAATCGTTGTTGATACGTTCGATCAATGCTACTAGAAGGAGGTACTTATGGGGGACTTGATTTTGTTATGTCTAATGAGATGGTACTATCGATGTTCCAAAGATTGTTGCACATTTTACAAATGCAGATTTAGAGTTGTCAACTTCAAACATTTTCACAAGTGGTGGAAGGTATAGTTTGTTTGACAATAGTGCCAGGTGGATATCCAATTTCTATACTTGGGAATTTGGCACAAACCAATTTTCTAATTGGATATGATCTTAAGGCCAACAAATTGTCATTTAAGCCTACAGATTGCACTAAGCACTAATGTGTTTTTAGTAGTTAATTAAGTTTTATATATTTACTTGCATTTGATGCTTACCAATAGAGATTATATTTTTATTGTGTATTCAATGAAGGAAAATGAAATCAAGAAGTGACCTTTACAAAATCTTAAGATTATAATCTCAATTACTTATTCTGCCTTTTATCTTAAATAATGTCTCCATTTATTGTTGTGCATCCATGTTTGATCCTTTATTTTCAAGATCATATTTCTATTATGTATCTCCGTCTTATTCCACCATAACCTTACATTTGTTAGGATAGTGATCAATGAAATCGGTTAAAAATATGACGTCTCAGAGTTCAATTCCAGCAGAGACAAAAATAATAGGTGAAGAAATTTCCTCCCACCTATTCTAGCTTTGGTAGACAAAGTGACGTGATACTTGTTGTTGGTTGAAGGTAAAAGGTATTCCGTGAAATTAGTCAAGCGGCACACAATTAAGGTCCATCCTAGATCTTTCACATTTAATTTAACTTCATTTGATGATACTATATTTTTTTGCTCAGAGCAGATATGAAACAAAGGATACAAGTATTCAGTTAGCTTCGAAGATTAATCAAATTGACATTCAAATTAGGTATAATTTATTCTATATACATTTATCAAAGTGGATTCACATATTTAGGATACAACGACAAATTACGCTCACTTCCCTCCCATCTGCTCGTCACTCTCCTACGTATCTGCCAGATACATGAGAATTGCGACCAAACACATACAAATACATGTATGTAGTGTGATTCACATGTATTTGGATACATGACTATCTTTCTTCCCATCTCGCTCGACTCTCACCCTATTTTAGTATATCTGCTAGCAAAAATACATGTATTTGGGTGTATCTTCCTCAAATATAATGGAGAAGTGGGGAAGTTATTCCAACTACCCGTTAAGTGTCTTCACTTTACCGATTACCTCTTCCAACTATCCATTATCTCCATTACTCACCATGATGGAAAGGTGGGAATGATGTTAAACACAGTCTATTTAAAGGGTCCTCTCTCTGCCAAAAAGATATAGTCTTATCTATCAAAGCTATTTATAAAGTATAAGGCAAGTGAGAGAAACAACTTCTGAAGAACGAAAAGAAAAAGACTTCCGCTCAATTCAAGTCAAGATTCTTGAAAATCACTATGGCTGATTCAGGTATGAATTCTTGACTGAATTATCATTGTAATAGATTTACGTGAAAATCATATAGTTCTACGATCCTGAATTAATTGATAGGATTTCTGAATGCTTAGATTGTTTATGTTCTCACAATCATTAAAATTCCTTATATTGTGTACAAAAAAGATAAAAATGAAAGTGTATTACATAAATTAAATTGGAGAGAATGATATTTTATGTTTAAAATAAAAAGTAAAAAAAAAAAATTGTTTCACAACATGTTAACATTTGCAGATTATATTATGAAGTAAAGCACACATGTTTATTGTGTGTTAATAGCCTGATGGTAAAAGGATTTGTAATTATACCGACAATATGGGTTCGAATCCAAGTGGTGATTCTTTATTTGTGAAAAAACAAAGAAAAAGACCCATCCAGATTCGATCTAACCATGCTTCAGTTTATTCTCTGGGTGGCAAGTTTAAACTATACGAAATTTGATACATACATATATATATATATATATATATATATATATATATATATATATATATATATATATATATAAACGAAATTTCAACCGAGGTCATTTTGGGTGTCGTGACACCCCACAACTGTACATAGATCTGCCCCTGAACTCGCCTATAAAGTCCATTGGGTGCTAATCTGTTAATATATCTATATAATAATTTTATTATTATATATATAAATATACGAACTTACATCAGGATTATATGGTTGCTCGAGCACCCGATAGGATACAGGTGGGTCTGCTCTTGCGATGGAGTATGAAAAATAAAAATTTACATACATCTTCATATTGGAGAATATTCATCTTGTAATATGATAATTTACATATTTTTCAACAAAAAGAAGATGAATATGCATGAAATTTAAAGAATACTAATAAATAAATCAGAACGAATTCTTATAATTACTTGGTAATGAAAATTTTACAATTAATGTAGACTAATGCAAGATGATCACAAACTAATTAAATGAAAGAATGGGAATATAAATCGTGTTATGTGAGTGTCTTGACTCTTCATTACCCACACTTATCTTACAATTAAGATTCAAGGTTATTAGACTCTTCGTTGCCCACATTTAATTAGTACATGAAAATATGATAGCATTATAAACTTGTTTGAACCATGAATTTAAATATAACTATTACTTAAGATTTAATTAATTAAATGTATTTTAATATTTAGTTTATTTTAGGGGTAAGATAAGGGCAAAATGGTAATCCGACTTTGATGTTAGAAGCTTTCCACTTATTATTATTATAATTATTATAATTATTATTATTATTATTATTATTATATAATTAGAAAATATGGAATGTAAATATAAGGAGTTTTTATGTAAAGTCAAAGTCAACTTTACAAAATGTCCCACTTTATACTTTAGTATTTGATAATTAATGGTAACAAAATCTCACTTTCTCCCCAATTATTACATTGTCTTTAATTAATTTGACTTGGACATACAATTTGCTACCTATAAAATGTTACTTACATTGTCTCCTCTTCATCACTTTACAACCATGGAGATTAATACTAAAGCTTTCACTCTTATGTTGGCTCTTTTATCGTTCTTTCATCTTTCTTTAGTTTCTGGTCGTAAAAGTATAAATGGCTTCACTTTAGATCTTATACATCGCGATTCTCCTCTTTCACCTTATCATGATCCATCAAACACTCCATTTGAACGCCTTCAAAAGGCCTTCCATCGATCATTCTACCGTGCTTCCTTTTTTTGGGGGAAAAGTGTTAATTCAATCCAATCGACTCTTGCACCAAACAAAGGTGAATTCCTCATGAAAATATCAATTGGTACACCCCCAATAGACACTTTTGTCAATGCTGACACTGGTAGTGATTTGACATGGACACAATGTGAGCCTTGTTATAATTGTTTCAAACAATTGACACCTATTTTCAACCCCAAGAATAGCTCTTCTTATAAAACAATTGGTTGTCACAATAAACTTTGTCAAGGGTTACTATGTGATGATAATACATGTAACTATGAAATGAGGTATGCTGATAGATCTCACTCTATGGGTGATCTTTCTATTGAAACTTTCACATTTGCTTCTATTTCTGGTCAAAATGTTTCAATTCCTAATATTGTGTTTGGTTGTGGACATAACAATGGTGGCACATTTAGCAATGCCACTTCTGGTATCATTGGCTTAGGTGGTGGCAATTTATCAATTGTCAACCAAATGCATCATGAAATCAAAGGGAAATTCTCTTATTGTTTGATCCCATTGGAATTATTGTTAGGTAGTTCAAATGCAACTAGTCACATCAACTTTGGTGACAATGCTATCGTGTCAGGTCCTGATGTTGTTTCAACTCCTATCTATAAAAATGAATCACCTATATTCTACTATCTAAATTTGAAAGGTGTTAGCATTGGAAACCAGACGGTGAAATTCATATCTTCTCCGCTTTCTCAACCTGAATATGATCGAGGCAACATTATAATTGATTCTGGCACAATGTTAACTTATGTACCTGATGCTTTTTACTCGAATTTGGAATCGTTGTTGATACGTTCGATCAATGCTACTAAGAAGGAAGGTACTTATCGGGGACTTGATTTGTGTTATGAGTCTAATGAGAATGGTACTATCGATGTTCCAAAGATTGTTGCACATTTTACAAATGCAGATTTAGAGTTGTCAACTTCAAACATTTTTTCACAAGTGGAGGAAGGTCTAGTTTGTTTGACAATAGTTCCAGGAGGATATCCAATTTCTGTACTTGGGAATTTGGCACAAACCAATTTTCTAATTGGATATGATCTTAAGGCCAATAAATTGTCCTTTAAGCCTACAGATTGCACTAAGCACTAATGTGTTTTTAGTAGTTAATTAAGTTTATATATTTACTTGCATTTGATGCTTACCAATAGAGATTATATTTTTATTGTGTATTCAATGAAGGAAAATGAAATTAAGAAGTGACCTTTACAAAATCTCAAGATTATAATCAGAATTACTTATTTCACCTTCTATTTTAAATATTGTGTCCATTTATTTTTGTTTGTCTATGTTTGATCCTTATTTTCAAGATCATATTTCTATTATGTATCTCCGTTTTATTCCACCATACCCCTACCTTTGTTAGTATAGTGCTCAATGATATCGGTTAAAAATATGACGTCTCAGAGTTCAATTTCATCAGAGACAAAAAACAATATAGATGAAGAAATTTCTTCCGGCCTATCCTAGTTTTGGTAGATAAAGTAACGTGATACTTGATTCTGGTGGGAGGTAAATATATTTCGTGAAGTTAGTTGAGCTACACACAATTAATGTCCATCCTAGATCTTTCATATTTAATTTAACTTCATTTGATGATACTTGCTCTTCTGATGTCTGTGTTTGCTCAAAGCAGATATGAAACAAAGGATACAAGTATTCAGTTAGCTTTGAAGATTAGTCAAATTTGACATGCGTATAGGTAAGTGCTTAGGTTTGAGTGACAGATCTGACTAAGCATATAATACCTACAAAAATATACTTTTGAAGATTAGTCAAATTTGACATTTGTGTAGGTAAGCGCTTAAGTTTGAGTGACATGCAGGTCTGACTAAGCATATAATAATATCCACAAAATATACTAAAAATAAGTCTGGGTCAAGGACCCCCGCAAAGTTCATATGTGTAACAACAATTTTGATCATAGTTTGGGTGTGTTTTGAATCATTTTCCCAAAAAATTACATATTCAAATGGAAAAGAAAGAAAAGCAAGTAAAGAAATGACATCTCTAATAAAAGACATCACACTAAATATATCGACAAAAATATTTTCATATTGATTGAATTACATTTTTTTAGAAGTCAACTTGCTATATACAAAATTGTCATGATCCAAAATTAGACGTGATGGCACTTGTCTTATCCCACCAAGACAAGTCAGCCTAAAACTCTACAAACACAATAATATGCAGAAAAATTTACAATCAGCTAAAAAAAATATCCCCAAAACCTGGTTGTCACGTGTACAAGCCTCTAAAGTATTACAATTGATTCAAAAGAAAAACTCAAGTCTCAAATGAACTTGTTTCTAGAATAGAACAAGATCATAATTAAGGAGAAAGAAAGTCTGATGAGACGACAATCAGCTACCTCACAAATCTCTAAGAAGCCTCGGAAAAGAAGAGAATGATAAGTACCATAAAAATCCAGGCTCATAACCTACAAATATTTGTAGATGCAAGGGGTGAGTACCAAATCACACGGTACTCAGCAAGTAAACGTCTAAACACAAGCTAAGGGGATGAAATACGGGTACTCCTACACCCTCAACCGAACCTTCACAACTACAACCTGTAAATCAGCCCAACCTAACAGCTCACAGTTTACATAGAACGTAACTCAACAACAACACTTAGACAAATTACATATCTTCACAACAACACTTTAATAAATTACATATCCTCAACAATAACACTTTAACAAATTACATATCCTCAACAACAACACTTTAACAAATTACATACCCTCAACAACAACACTTCAACAAATTACATATTCTCAACAACCAGCTCATTATTCAACAATCACAAGTTTTGCAGAAAAACAATCACAAGATCAGCAAAACACAATATCAAGTTCACTATGATAAGTATGTGCAATACAATGGAATGCAATGTCAAGTATAATGATGCATGTCTGACCTAGTGATACACACCCGCTGTCTCTCAGTCTGGGACCCATGGGGGACATATCTGTCCATGCATCTGTCGCGGCGCACGACACGACCCTCGATAACCATCGCGGCGCGCGATACGTTCCTCGAAATATAGTATCCATCGCGGCGCGCGATACGTCCCTCGAAATGGTACATCCTCTTTAAATTCTCATTCTTTCTTAATGCACATAACACTTGTCACAACCATGTCTTAAGATAATGCAAATGACATGTTCACACAAATAAAGAGGTATGACCATTTTCATAACACTGCACAATTCACAACAACATCAACAATGATTCAAGAAGCCTTTCAAATCACTCTCCATTATCAACAGATCACGCACAAGCAATTATTCACATTACCTTTTATTACCCTTTGTTTTCATCATTAGAATTAATCAATGTGGACAAATCAACCCATCATAAGGTCCCGTTACTCCCAAGCATATACCACAAGGAAATACACGCATTCCATACACTTAACAAGAATTTAGAAATCCACTTGCCTCAAATAGTCGAACAATGACTCCAGAACTTGAGCCTTCCTCTTTCAGTTGACTTCCAAACCAATAAAATCTATTCAAATAAATAACCACGATATGATTTCGAAACTAACAACATTCATATTGCTATATCTCTAAGACCCAAAACTCATCCGAATTTATAATAAAATTTCTAAATCTTTATTCCAACCAATTGATCAAATCTAATATTTTCTTAATTTCAAGTTTGAGGTTAAATCTTAATTCTCCGAATAACATAATTTTAATGATATTCTTATAATATACTATACCTAATATTTAATTACCTATATCAATATGTCAAAACTTAAATTATGATAGAATATCTATAAGAATAATTCCAACCCTACATGAAATCCAACTAGCAGTAACCAGTAATTATTCAATATACACAAACATACCCATACTGTCCAAAAATTATCAAAATCTTAAGTTTCAAATGATTAGCTCATTATTGGATCCTTAAATATATTAAATAATAATGATAATTGAATACAATTTGGCTGCCATATTTGTTTTGGCCGACATTCATACATGGTTCTTTCTTAAATATATAATATTATATTAATGTATGCTACTAATCTTAGCAATTACTTACATAATAAGAATGTGACTTGAAATTGTACCTGAAGCACGAAGTGTTTTCTTGTTGCGCCGATTGTGCCTCTTTCGTATAATCTTTCTTTTCCTCTTTAAATTTTGAACAAAAATGTTAAACCCTACTAGTTTATTTTCTTATTTTAATGTATTTGAGCCAAGTAATATATTATATAAATTATGGATTAATATCATTAGTCCCCAAATAATATTACTTATTTAAAATCACCCCTCACCTAACCATTGTAATTATCAAATAGCTCAAAATTTTCAAATCAACTTCACAAATTGATCAAAAGTGAATCGTGGCAACTACCGAGATGGGTAAAAAAATGAAAATTTTGAATAAATTTTGAAAATGACCTTCTGGGTCGTTACAAAAATGTTTCATATGTATAAAAAAACCTAAAATAAAAAGAACGGAATAAAAACATGAATATGTTAAAAATACGGATATACTATTTCATGAACTATATATAAAAGGATCTGTATATAAAAAAATAAATACGAATTTTAATACAGTAAAATTCAAAGTAACATTTAGTCATTTGTTTACTTTACATTATTTTGTATTTTATTTATACTTTTGCACTAATGTTTGTACCTCTCTCTAATAGTTAAGTACATGAATTTTTTAAACATTTGAGATTACATATAAAAAGAAAAAAATACAAACATATTTTAAAAAGATAAATGAGTATTAAACAACGAAGAAGACATAATTATTAATGTTTATCAAATACTCTTTCTCTTTTGCGGGTCTAGTTATAAAAATATACTTCAAGATGAATAAGAAGTTTTTTCTCTTCTTCCTAGCTACTTTATTCTTCTTCTAAATTTATATAGTTTCATAACAGTATTAGTTTTTATTGTATTTCTATCCTAAAGATAGAAGAAAGGAAGAATACAAAATATAGTAATAAATTACGAAGTTATATTTAATAACTCAAAAAGATGAAGATATGAAAAATATGAATTCACTTACAACTTCATATTGAAGAATATTCATCTTGTAACTATGATAATTTACATATTTCTCTTTTACGAGTCTAGTTATTAAAATATTCTATGGAATTTAACATGCTTATCCTCAAAATAATTAATTATAAATATAAATTGGGATTAGTTTTATTGTATTTATATCCTAAAGATTGAAGAAATGAAGAATACAAAATATAGTAAACAATTACGAAGTTATTTTTAATAACTCAAAAAGATGGAGATGTGAAAAATAAGAATTCACTTACAACTTCATAGTGAAAAATATTCATCTTGTAACTATGATAATTTACATATTTCTCAACAAAAAGAAGATGAATATGCATGAAATTTTAAAGAATACTAATAAATAAATCAGAAAGAATTCTTATAATTACTTGGTAATGAAAAATTTACAACTAATGTAGACTAATGCAAGATGATCACAAACTAATTACACGAAAGAACGAAATATAAATAATATCGTGTGAGTGTCTTTGATAGACTCTTCATTACCCACATTTAATTAGTACATAAGTATATGATTGCATTAAGAACTTGTTGGAACCATGAATTTAAATATAATTATTACTTAATATTCAGTTAATTAAATGGATTTTCATATTTAATTTATTTTAGGGGTAAGATAAGGACAGTTGGTAATCCAACTTTGATGTTAGAAGCTTTTCGCTTATTATTATTATTATAGTATATATATATATATATATATATATATATATATATATATATATATATATATATATATATATATAATGATTATTATAAGTAAGAACATATGGAATGTAAATATAAGGACTTAAGGAGTATATATGGCATGCTCTAATAAAATCTAATACATCCATGTATTTTATGGAAAAAGAAAGTCAACTTTACAAAATGTCCCACTTTATACTTTAGTATTTGATAATTAATGGTAACAAAATATCACCTTTCTCCCCAATTATTACATTTTCTTTAATTAATAAGACTTGGACATACAATTTGCTACCTATAAAATGGTGCTAAACATTGTCTCCTCTTCATCATTTTACAACCATGGAGATTAATACTAAAACTTTCACTCTTATGTTGGCTCTTTTATCATTCTTTCATCTTTTTTTAGTTTCTAGTCATAAAAGTATAAATGGCTTCACTCTAGATCTTATACATCGTGATTCTCTTCTTTCACCTTATCACGATCCATCAAACACTCCATTTGAACGCCTTCAAAAGGCCTTCCATCGGTCATTCTCCCGCGCTTCCTTTTTTGGGGTAAAATGTGTTCATTCAATCAAATCAACTCTTACACCAAATGAAGGTGAATTTCTCATGAAAATATCCATTGGTACACCCCCAATAGACACTTTTGTCATTGCTGACACTGGTAGTGACTTGACATGGACACAATGTAAGCCTTGTTTTAATTGTTTCAAACAATTGACACCTATTTTCAACCCCAAAAATAGCTCTTCTTATAAAACTATTGGTTGTCACAATAAACTTTGTCAAGGGTTACTATGTAACCATAATAGATGTAATTATGAAGTGAGTTATGGTGATCAATCTCACACTATGGGTGATCTTTCTATTGAAACTTTCACATTTGCTTCTATTTCTGGTCAAAATGTTTCAATTCCTAACATTGTGTTTGGTTGTGGACCTAACAATGGTGGCACATTTAGCAATGCCACTTCTGGTATCATTGGCTTAGGTGGTGGCAATGTATCAATTGTCAACCAAATGCATCATAAAATCAAAGGGAAATTCTCTTATTGTTTGATCCCATTGGAATTATTGTTAGATAGTTCCAATGCAACTAGTCACATCAACTTTGGTGACAATGCTGTCTTGTTTGGTCCTGACGTCATTTCAACTCCTATCTATAAAAATGAATCACCTATATTCTACTATCTAAATTTGAAAGGTATCAGCATTGGAAACCAGACGTTGAAATTCATATCTTCTCCGCTTTCTCAACCTGAATATGATCAAGGCAACATTATAATTGATTCTGGCACAACGTTAACATATGTGCCTGATGCTTTTTACTCGAATTTGGAATCGTTGTTGATGCGTTCGATCAATGCTACTAGGAAGGATGGTACTTATGGGGGACTTGATTTTTGTTATTTGTCTAATAAGGATGGTACTATTGATGTTCCAAAAATTGTTGCACATTTTACAAAGGCAATTTAAGTTGTCAACTTCAAACATTTTTCACTAGTGGAGGAAGGTATAGTTTGTTTACAATAGTGCCAGGAGGAAATCAAATTTCTATACTTGGAAATTTGGCACAAACCAATTTTCTAATTGGATATGATCTTAAGGCCAACAAACTGTCCTTTAAGCCTACAGATTGCACCAAGTACTAATGTTTTTTTTAGTAGTAGTTATTCAAATTTATTGATCAATTCTTGATTTCTTATATTTACTTACATTTTGATTGCTTAGTTGCTTACCAATAGAGATTGTATTTTTATTGTGTATTCAATGAAGGGAAATGAAATCAAGAAGTGACCTTTATAAAATCTCAAGATTATATTCTAAATTACTTATTCCACCTTTTATATGAAATAGTGTCTCCGTGTATTTTTACTTGTCTATGTTTGATCCGTTATTTTCAGATCATATTTCTATGATGTGTCTCTGTCTTATTCCACCATACCCCTACCTTTGTTAGTATAGTGGTCAATGAAGTTGGTTAAAAATTATGACGTCTCAGAGTTCAATTCCAGTAGAAACAAAAAAACAATAGGTGCAGAAAATTCCTCCCACCTATCCTAACTTTAGTAGACAAAGTGACGTGATACTTGTCGCTTGTGTGATGTAGAGATATTCCGTTAAATTAGTCGAGCTCCACACAATTCAGGTTCATCCTACATCTTTCATATTTAATTTAACTTCATTTGATGATACTTCCTTTTTTCATATCTTTGTTTGCTCAAAGCAAATATGAAACAAAGGATACGAGTATTCAGTTAGCTTCGAATATTAGTCAAATTGACACTATATAAACAAAAAGTGTGACATAAAATAGAGGCAGTTACATTATAACAAGATACATAATATTAATCTCAAACAAAATGATACATAATAGTTTCTCTATGGGGAAACCAAAACACACAATTCTATGCAGAGTTGGCTTTCCCTTATTGTGGTACATATTTCATACACTTCTTCAATTCCATATTTTTATTTTTCTCCCTTACAGAAAATTTTGCAAGTATTGTATGTATTGATAAACATCTCCATCAATCATCTATGTTATCCGTATCAAACGGAAGAGCATTCTATTCAAAATTTCTGTTCTTGCAAGTTTTGTTACAGGGGTAAGGACAATCGATCTCTTGGAATCGTTTTCTTTCATAATACCAATCTCCGACTGCTTTGGCAATCGTCTGTAACAACACAATTTTTTGCAAGTGTCAATAGTTGTCTATAACAGAATGACATAATTTTGTGTACGATAAACAACAAGAACAACTTAACCGGTGTATTCCCACAAGGGAGTCTGAGAAGGGTGGAATGTATGCAGACCTTACCCCTACTTTACGGAGTAGAGAGGCTTGTGGTTGTGTATAATGAATGTAATTCTGAAATAGTTTTGAGTTCATGATTGCGTACCGTTCCAGATAATACTGGTGAGTCGTCCCTTAGCCATGTCTCTTGTGTTCCGGTTTGACAATGTGCGTAGCAAGAATTGATGTAATACCCTCGCGTTGAGGAAGGGCCGAGTGAATTCAATGCTTTCAAGAACTCTGACCTAAAAGCTGAGAAAATTACACATGTATTAGATTACAAAGTAAAAGACACCTTCTAAATGTAAATATTACATATGATTTAGCGTCTTCACGCTTACTATAATTTAGTTTGAAGTTTTAGCCCACAAAGGACAGGCTTTTAGATGAAATGATCGTACACTTCAATAACCAACATATACGTATCTATAGCTTAACTATGTACTCCGAGTGAATGAAGGAACAACAATGGGCTTAAGAGTCTTAACCTTGCATAGTTTGGAGTTGAGCGGACGAGCATTTCAATATATCAAGCTTGCAGTTGCGCCAAGTTCCATGAGGATCAGCAACACCAGGAGCCAAAATGTTCTTTATCTGGAAATTTTAAGAACTAAGTATAAGAAAAAATCAACGATAGGGGTGTTTTCTAATGCAGCGGAAAGTCAGACATGAACTGACCTGCCAGGAATCATAGGCTGCATTTACTAGGAAAAGTGGTGTCTGGATTTGTTGCGCACGTTTTGTGGGAAGAAACACTGCAACATAGCGGTGTTTTAGCATTAAGACGATGCATCAAATAAAGGAAAGATATATTTTCGTGAAAATAACTTCTCTTACCAATCCCGGTTTCAGTCTTGAGGTACACGATTGAGGCAAATTCTTCGCAGAGCCCTGAATCCAAGATAATGTAACACACTTGTACGAGTAAAATCGAATCTATAGAACTTCCTTAGTGACTTTACACGAAATTTTATAGTTCATTGTAGGTCCGAACATCAATTTTGTTATGAAATGACATTACAACCAACAGATTACGCGATAAGAGAATTACTCTCACAGAGTTTTGAGGACGGAAGAAAGATTTTTGAAACTAATGGACTAAAAACAAGTCATTTGTGACTATAAATCATTTCGGTGAAGGTAAAACGAGAAGTTTAAAGTTAAAATTATTACTAAATATAGAAATATGTCATTCTTCTCGAGACTAACTAAAAAAAGGAAAGAGTGTTGGAGGGAGTATATAGGTTAACGAAGCATACATGTGTGTTCACAACTTCACTGTAAAACTGTTCGATATGAGAGGTACCAGAAATAGTTTGCCTGCAACAAGAGAATCAAAAGCATTTACTTAGTATCAACTCGGAAATCTAAATTTCTCGCGAATTTTGAGAGCTGGCCACGATTAAAATAACAAACACGAAAACTTACGTGTTGATAAAAAAACCAGCATCTGATAGACATTTCACTTTAGCACTCGGTGGAAGGAGACCTTTAAATCTGTCACAATGTAGAATTGCAGCCAAACTACCAGCTGAACATCCCGCAAGAATAGCCTACGATTAGAAAAAAACGATGTGTCACAACGAGCATATATATAATCGTCTGCAATAATTTGTAATCGATTGATGCATCGATCATACATTCTGAGCGTTCTTCATTCCTTTAGCCAAGAAATCATCCATAACAGCTGAAAAAATCCTGGCTCCTCTGTAGAATACTTTCGTTCTCTGTCGCGATTCAACAAGTCCATTAACAAACAATCAATTATTTAACGATACTAACACAACTCGTTGTTTATACCAAATCAATAATTGTATAGTGTTTTAACATTAGAATTACCGGATCGGCTGCTGCAACATCACCAGTAAAGGATGATCCATCACAATATCTAATTCTAATTCTGTTCCAATTGTAAAAGTCTATATTTTTCCAAAACACAATCGATCAGAATAATGTTTGAAAGGCGTTAAAACGATGTATAATACGAACAAGGGTG
>CM040625.1:887716-903250 GCA_022817965.1 Solanum lycopersicoides | reverse complement strand
ATATAAAAAAATAAATACGAATTTTAATAAGTAAAATTCAAAGTAACATTTAGTCATTTGTTTACTTTACATTATTTCGTATTTTATTTATACTTTTGCACTAATGTTTGTACCTCTCTCTAATAGTTAAGTACATGAATTTCTAAACATTTGAGATTACATATAAAAAGAAAAAAATACAAACATGTTTTAAAAAGATAAATGAGTATTAAACAACGAAGAAGACATTATTAATGTTTATCAAATACTCTTTCTCTTTTGCAGGTCTAGTTATGAAAATATACTTCAAGATGAATAAGAAGTTTTTTCTCTTCTCCTAGCTACTTTATTCTTCTTCTAAATTTATATAGTTTCATAACAGATTAGTTTTTATTGTATTTCTATCCTAAAGATAGAAGAAAGGAAGAAACAAAATGTAGTAATCAATTACGAAGTTATATTTAATAACTCAAAAAGATGGAGATATGAAAAATATGAATTCACTTACAACTTCATATTGAAGAATATTCATCTTGTAACTATGATAATTTACATATTTCTCTTTTACGAGTCTAGTTATAAAATATTCTATGGAATTTAACATGCTTATCCTCAAAACAATTAATTATAAATATAAATTGGGATTAGTTTTATTGTATTTATATCCTAAAGATTGAAGAAATGAAGAATACAAAATATAGTAAACAATTACGAAGTTATTTTAATAACTCAAAAAGATGGAGATGTGAAAAATAAGAATTCACTTACAACTTCATATTGAAGAATATTAATCTTGTAACTATGATAATTTACATATTTCTCAACAAAAAGAAGATGAATATGCATGAAATTTTAAAGAATACTAATAAATAAATCAGAAAGAATTCTCATAATTACTTGGTAATGAAAAATTTACAACTAATGTAGACTAATGCAAGAGATCACAAACTAATTACACGAAAGAACGAATATAAATAATATGTGTGAATGTCTTTGATAGACTCTTCATTACCCATATTTAATTAGTACATAAATATATGATTGCATTAAGAACTTGTTGGAACCATGAATTTAAATATAATTATTACTTAATATTCAATTAATTAAATGGATTTTCATATTTAATTTATTTTAGGGGTAAATAAGGACAATTGTAATCCAACTTTGATGTTAGAAGCTTTTCGCTTATTATTATTATATTATTATATATATATTATATATATATATATATATATATATATATATATATATAGGACATATGGAATGTAAATATAAGGACTTAAGGAGTATATATGGCATGCTCTAATAAAATCTAATACATCCATTATTTTATGGAAAAAGAAAGTCAACTTTACAAAATGTCCCACTTTATACTTTAGTATTTGATAATTAATGGTAACAAAATATCACTTTCTCCCCAATTATTACATTTTCTTTAATTAATAAGACTTGGACATACAATTTGCTACCTATAAAATGGTTACTAAACATTGTCTCCTCTTCATCATTTTCAACCATGGAGATTAATACTAAAGTTTTAATCTTATGTTGGTTCTTTTATCGTTCTTTCATCTTTTTTAGTTTCTGGTCGTAAAAGTATAAATGGCTTCACTCTAGA
Organism: Solanum lycopersicoides; assembly: GCA_022817965.1. NCBI lineage: Eukaryota > Viridiplantae > Streptophyta > Magnoliopsida > Solanales > Solanaceae > Solanum > Solanum lycopersicoides. The sequence goes on along the minus strand of CM040625.1, from coordinate 901,653 downwards.
TCTTATACATCGCGATTCTCCTCTTTCACTTATCACGATCCATCAAACACTCCATTTGAACGCCTTCAAAAGGCCTTCCATCGGTCATTCTCCCGCGCTTCCTTTTTTGGGGTAAAATGTGTTCATTCAATCAAATCAACTCTTACACCAAATGAAGGTGAATTTCTCATGAAAATATCCATTGGTACACCCCCAATAGACACTTTTGTCATTGCTGACACTGGTAGTGACTTGACATGGACACAATGTAAGCCTTGTTTTAATTGTTTCAAACAATTGACACCTATTTTCAACCCCAAAAATAGCTCTTCTTATAAAACTATTGGTTGTCACAATAAACTTTGTCAAGGGTTACTATGTAACCATAATAGATGTAATTATGAAGTGAGTTATGGTGATCAATCTCACACTATGGGTGATCTTTCTATTGAAACTTTCACATTTGCTTCTATTTCTGGTCAAAATGTTTCAATTCCTAACATTGTGTTTGGTTGTGGACATAACAATGGTGGCACATTTAGCAATGCCACTTCTGGTATCATTGGCTTAGGTGGTGGCAATGTATCAATTGTCAACCAAATGCATCATAAAATCAAAGGGAAATTCTCTTATTGTTTGATCCCATTGGAATTATTGTTAGATAGTTCCAATGCAACTAGTCACATCAACTTTGGTGACAATGCTGTCTTGTTTGGTCCTGACGTCATTTCAACTCCTATCTATAAAAATGAATCACCTATATTCTACTATCTAAATTTGAAAGGTATCAGCATTGGAAACCAGACGTTGAAATTCATATCTTCTCCGCTTTCTCAACCTGAATATGATCAAGGCAACATTATAATTGATTCTGGCACAACGTTAACATATGTGCCTGATGCTTTTTACTTGAATTTTGAATCGTTGTTGATGCGTTCGATCAATGCTACTAGGAAGGATGGTACTTATGGGGGACTTGATTTTTGTTATGAGTCTAATAAGGATGGTACTATTGATGTTCCAAAAATTGTTGCACATTTTACAAAGGCAAATTTAAAGTTGTCAACTTCAAACATTTTTTCACTAGTGGAGGAAGGTATAGTTTGTTTAACAATAGTGCCAGGAGGAAATCAAATTTCTATACTTGGAAATTTGGCACAAACCAATTTTCTAATTGGATATGATCTTAAGGCCAACAAACTGTCCTTTAAGCCTACAGATTGCACCAAGTACTAATGTTTTTTTTAGTAGTAGTTATTCAAATTTATTGATCAATTCTTGATTTCTTATATTTACTTACATTTTGATTGCTTAGTTGCTTACCAATAGAGATTGTATTTTTATTGTGTATTCAATGAAGGGAAATGAAATCAAGAAGTGACCTTTATAAAATCTCAAGATTATATTCTAAATTACTTATTCCACCTTTTATATGAAATAGTGTCTCCGTGTATTTTTACTTGTCTATGTTTGATCCGTTATTTTCAGGATCATATTTCTATGATGTGTCTCTGTCTTATTCCACCATACCCCTACCTTTGTTAGTATAGTGGTCAATGAAGTTGGTTAAAAATTATGACGTCTCAGAGTTCAATTCCAGTAGAAACAAAAAAACAATAGGTGAAGAAAATTCCTCCCACCTATCCTAACTTTAGTAGACAAAGTGACGTGATACTTGTCGCTTGTGTGAGGTAGAGATATTCCGTTAAATTAGTCGAGCTCCACACAATTCAGGTTCATCCTACATCTTTCATATTTAATTTAACTTCATTTGATGATACTTCCTTTTTTCATATCTTTGTTTGCTCAAAGCAAATATGAAACAAAGGATACGAGTATTCAGTTAGCTTCGAATATTAGTCAAATTGACACTATATAAACAAAAAGTGTGACATAAAATAGAGGCAGTTACATTATAACAAGATACATAATATTAATCTCAAACAAAATGATACATAATAGTTTCTCTATGGGGAAACCAAAACACACAATTCTATGCAGAGTTGGCTTTCCCTTATTGTGGTACATATTTCATACACTTCTTCAATTCCATATTTTTATTTTTCTCCCTTACAGAAAATTTTGCAAGTATTGTATGTATTGATAAACATCTCCATCAATCATCTATGTTATCCGTATCAAACGGAAGAGCATTCTATTCAAAATTTCTGTTCTTGCAAGTTTTGTTACAGGGGTAAGGACAATCGATCTCTTGGAATCGTTTTCTTTCATAATACCAATCTCCGACTGCTTTGGCAATCGTCTGTAACAACACAATTTTTTGCAAGTGTCAATAGTTGTCTATAACAGAATGACATAATTTTGTGTACGATAAACAACAAGAACAACTTAACCGGTGTATTCCCACAAGGGGAGTCTGAGAAGGGTGGAATGTATGCAGACCTTACCCCTATCTTTACGGAGTAGAGAGGATTGTGGTTGTGTATAATGAATGTAATTCTGAAATAGTTTTGAGTTCATGATTGCGTACCGTTCCAGATAATACTGGTGAGTCGTCCCTTAGCCATGTCTCTTGTGTTCCGGTTTGACAATGTGCGTAGCAAGAATTGATGTAATACCCTCGCGTTGAGGAAGGGCCGAGTGAATTCAATGCTTTCAAGAACTCTGACCTAAAAGCTGAGAAAATTACACAATGTATTAGATACTAACTGTAAAAGACACCTTCTAAATGTAAATATTACATATGATTTAGCGTCTTCACGCTTACTATAATTTAGTTTGAAGTTTTAGCCCACAAAGGACAGGCTTTTTGATGAAATGATCGTACACTTCAATAACCAACATATACGTATCTATAGCTTAACTATGTACTCCGAGTGAATGAAGGAACAACAATGGGCTTAAGAGTCTTAACCTTGCATAGTTTGGAGTTGAGCGGACGAGCATTTCAATATATCAAGCTTGCAGTTGCGCCAAGTTCCATGAGGATCAGCAACACCAGGAGCCAAAATGTTCTTTATCTGGAAATTTTAAGAACTAAGTATAAGAAAAAATCAACGATAGGGGTGTTTTCTAATGCAGCGGAAAGTCAGACATGAACTGACCTGCCAGGAATCATAGGCTGCATTTACTAGGAAAAGTGGTGTCTGGATTTGTTGCGCGACGTTTTGTGGGAAGAAACACTGCAACATAGCGGTGTTTTAGCATTAAGACGATGCATCAAATAAAGGAAAGATATATTTTCGTGAAAATAACTTCTCTTACCAATCCCGGTTTCAGTCTTGAGGTACACGATTGAGGCAAATTCTTCGCAGAGCCCTGAATCCAAGATAATGTAACACACTTGGTACGAGTAAAATCGAATCTATAGAACTTCCTTAGTGACTTTACACGAAATTTTATAGTTCATTGTAGGTCCGAACATCAATTTTGTTATGAAATGACATTACAACCAACAGATTACGCGATAAGAGAATTACTCTCACAGAGTTTTGAGGACGGAAGAAAGATTTTTGAAACTAATGGACTAATAACAAGTCCATTTGTGACTATAAATCATTTCGGTGAAGGTAAAACGAGAAGTTTAAAGTTAAAATTATTACTAAATATAGAAATATGTCATTCTTCTCGAGACTAACTAAAAAAAGGAAAGAGTGTTGGAGGGAGTATATAGGTTAACGAAGCATACATGTGTGTTCACAACTTCACTGTAAAACTGTTCGATATGAGAGGTACCAGAAATAGTTTGCCTGCAACAAGAGAATCAAAAGCATTTACTTAGTATCAACTCGGAAATCTAAATTTCTCGCGAATTTTGAGAGCTGGCCACGATTAAAATAACAAACACGAAAACTTACGTGTTGATAAAAAAACCAGCATCTGATAGACATTTCACTTTAGCACTCGGTGGAAGGAGACCTTTAAATCTGTCACAATGTAGAATTGCAGCCAAACTACCAGCTGAACATCCCGCAAGAATAGCCTACGATTAGAAAAAAACGATGTGTCACAACGAGCATATATATAATCGTCTGCAATAATTTGTAATCGATTGATGCATCGATCATACATTCTGAGCGTTCTTCATTCCTTTAGCCAAGAAATCATCCATAACAGCTGAAAAAATCCTGGCTCCTCTGTAGAATACTTTCGTTCTCTGTCGCGATTCAACAAGTCCATTAACAAACAATCAATTATTTAACGATACTAACACAACTCGTTGTTTATACCAAATCAATAATTGTATAGTGTTTTAACATTAGAATTACCGGATCGGCTGCTGCAACATCACCAGTAAAGGATGATCCATCACAATATCTAATTCTAATTCTGTTCCAATTGTAAAAGTCTATATTTTTCCAAAACACAATCGATCAGAATAATGTTTGAAAGGCGTTAAAACGATGTATAATACGAACAAGGGTGAAAATCTCTACCTGGATTAAACTTAGCCTTGTTGCTCAAAATTCCTGAGAAAGACACCGTCTTTACCATTAGTTTAGATGATCCCAATCGTGTTTTTGTACGTTCAAGACAAGTCGTGGCATTATTGCACCATGCTCCTCCCTGAAGTCATGAGATGAATTCAAATGCAAATTCATGTACGCAGTCCAAAATAATTGTTCGTAAATCACCAGCAATAGTTCAGTACAGCTTATGCATATCTCGACTATCTTAGTTCAAGAATTTGAAGGGGAAAGGCTAACGATTGGACTTAAATAAGACTAAAAAATACGGAGATGATTGGAACAATACACAGAAGATTAAATGGCCCCTAACAAAGATGATAGGAACAAAATCGAGAAATGATCCAAACTGTTATATATAGAGAGAGACAAACCTCAAGTTGGATAAACCAATTGTTAACTCCAGCTCCAAATCCTTTATCAAAATGATATGCTGGTGGACTTCCATCCAAACATACTGCAAAAACACAACATTGACATTTAAAAAAAAAAATCAAACACATTTTCACATTCTTGAATCTTGTTTTTCACATAAACATACGTAACTTTTAAATCGACAAACCCGTGACTTCTACATTGGATCCAGGGGCGGAGCTACAGTTCTACTTACAAGTTCGAGTTCACTTTATCCTTAACCAGGTATCTGTGTATAACTAATACTCTCTCTGTCTCAATTTATGTGACACATTTCTATAGTAAGTAACAATTTAACTATAAAATATCTATTTTACCCTTTAATGAAATGACTTACTCCACGCAAATTTCTATTATTCATTTTGGATTACAAGTTTTAAAAATCTTCTAAACTTTTTTAAACTCTACATCACATGGGGCGGAGGGAGTATATCTAAAACACACTAAGCTACCTTTTTTAGAATCTAGAACTCGTAAACTCAAAATCTTAGCTCCGACTCTAATCGAAAAAAAGAAAATTCTTACCAGCTCCTTTAGCTACTGCACTTTGTAGATAAGTAATATCAACTGGATGTCCTTCACTAATTAAAACAATTAGCAAAGTAAATATTGCACGTAGCAATAGTTGCATTGTCCCTTTTACCATCCTGCATATATTAATTATAAATTATGTAAACAAAATAATATAAATAACCAAAAAAAAAAAATCCTAAAAACTTAAGTGAACTCAAGAAAAGAAAAACATATCAAATTTAGAAAAATATAATACTTTTTATATTACAAATTTAGCAAAAAATTCACTTTTTTAACCATTAATGTTACTACTTTCTTCTTCTTTTTTTCCAATTAAAACATATGATACAGAAAATGTAAAGAATAATCAAACAAACCTATTTCAGAACCAACAAAAGTAAAAATTACTAAAAATACAGAATTGAAATATTAATTCAGTATATGATTAATTACCTGGAATAGCAAAGATTTTGAGGAAGAAAAAAAAATTGAAAATGTATTATTTTTGTTGAAATCTGCAGTATAATAAATCCAGCTGGTGAGTATTATTATTTTTGGACAAAATAAAGAGGGGTCCCAAAAGCATATGGTGGATGAGATTAGTGAGAAAGAAGCATATATTTATAGTACTAAAAAAGAAAAAGTTATATACTTCCTCCTCCGTAATTTATTTGTCTTGTTTTGATTTGATACAAAATTCAAAAAAATTATAAGAATTTTTAAATTTTCCGATTTTAAATTAAAAATATGTTATTAAAATATCTTTTAATTTTGTGTAATATATAATTCGAAAAGTAAAAGTAAAATATTATTTAAAAAATTGGATAAATAAATTAAAATCAAAATTAAAAATATGTTATCAAAATATCATTTAATTTTGTGTAATATATAATTCGAAGTAAATTAAAATATTTAAAAAAAATTGGATAAATAAATTAAAACGAGGGAGTATTTTTATTTATATATAATGACTTCGTGAGTTCTTTTCACTATTAATGTAATTTAATGTCATAAATTAATTCACATGTTGACCTAATATTTTGTAACATTTAACGGTTTCTTTTTGTTTTATGAATTCAGTATTTATATTTGAGTTTGATTAAATTTAAATTCATATAGAAAAATTTTATATTGAAATAAAACACGACTTAACAAAGGGCAAGACGATTCTTTATATAGAAAGACTCAATTAAAATTTCTAATTAAAAATCGAATAAAATTTTACTAGTCTATCACAATTCCGTCGATGACATTTAACAGTTACGAAGTTGCACTATTCTTGAAGAATTCTTATGAAAACTTATCCAAAAATACTCTGTTAAAGATTCTTAAAAGTTATATTTTGAAAGCTTCTTTAAAAACTTCCTTTAGTAAAGTAGTTTTAAATTTAAAATATATTTTTTAAAAAAAAAAATTGAATACGCTATATGATTTTAAGAAAATCTTCCCAAAAAATTCTTTAAATAATCGAACAGCATCATAAAAAATGTTCAATCTAATATATATCGCGCAGATTTACATAAAAACAATAAATTTTTGTTTAAATCACCAAATTATGTATATTAAGACATTACCTACATATTTATAAATATTTCATTGTGAAACTATTTATTATTGCACATTAACTTGAAATTATCGTCAAAAAATCATAAATTTATCAAACTTTATGTATAAAAGAAAAATAATTTAATTCACAAAACTCACTTATCAAAATAATAATAATAATAATAACAAAGACTCCTATCTTAATTAATTAACCTGCTTTTTAGTCATTTTTTTAATGTTGTATTGTAGAATAAGAATCTTTTCAAAAGTTTTCTTGTTTTGTTATATCCAAATTGAAGAAAGAGAAGAGAAAAATCCAACCTTAAAAAGCTGTTTTTTTTTTTTTTCTCTTTATTTTTATAATGAATAATAAAGTAGACTTTTTTTAATATGTCAGAATAAAGAAAGAAATTAAATTATTGGAAAAAGAAAAAAAGGAAGCTACCGACACACATTCATCATTAACACATTTTCTTCGAAGGTGGTTTAATTATGTACTTTTTTGTTTAACAAAAAATAATGTTGTTAATTTCGAGAGCTTTTGGCCAATTATAAATAGAATAAAAGAAAATATTTTTATATATTAAAAAAAGGTTTGTAAGTGGCTTAAAAAACTAATATTACTTATTATTTACTAATATATTTTAATTATCATATTATTTTGTTACTCTTATTAATATTTCTATACCTATGTGTTTTCTCTTTTTAAACTGTTTTAAATATTTTTATAAATTGATATTGTAATTATTCTTTTTATTTTCAAAAAATGGATAAGATCTATATAAGCATTATCATTTTCGACTTTTAAACATAGAAATATATTAAATATATTGTTATCGTACTTCAACATTTTTTTCCTTTGATATATATTTTTTGAATGAATAATTTATTAAATAGATAACTTTCTTAAACTTTATCATAAAAATACACTAAATATATTATTATCTTATTTAAAATAATTGCTAATAAGTAGAGACAAAAACCATGTGCTGAGTGATGGAAGCTTTATCGGCTAACGCGTTCCATTCAATGAATGGACAAAACATTTGAAGTGAAATTTGAAAATAGAGTGATGTCGATTCTTTTTTTTTTTAATTATTTGTCATATACTATTTGAAATAATAATAATAATAATAATAATACGATGAGAAATTATGTTAAACGGACCCTTGAAAATGGAATATTAATAGACGTTTCATGGTTAAGAAAAAATTGAGAGAAATTATTTGAAAATGATTTTGATTTGATGTGAAATATTAGCTTCTATCTTTTAATTATTGATAATTTTAGAAATATATTTTTATTTGTTTAAGAGAAAAGATATAAAGTATTATTTGAATTTGTTTAGAATTTTCAAAAAAACACTTTAATTATGTGAGTGTCCTATTACCTTACTAAACAATCTTGAACTGATATTATTTTATTTGTTTTTTTTCCCGCTAAACTAACACTTGTCGTGTAATAATGAGTGTGTAAACATATTTGCTTCTTAAAATTTGGATGAGTATGATAATATATGTTCTAAATTGTTTAGTGGAGTAATAAGATGATTGCAAAAATTAATGTGTCTTTTTCGAAAAAATCGAAACAAGTTTAGTCGTGACTTTATATTTTTTCTCTTTGTCTAACTCGATTTAAATACACTCACGATATGTCACATGACGTAGCGAGTGATTCAAACTCTTATATGAGTGTGGGACTCGTATAAAAAATCGAGAAAATAGTTGAAAATAGTACTCATATACTTGACGAACATTTAGGGGTACGATGTATTTCACTCATGCCGCTAGATCAAGGATGTTTATAAATTTAGTTAATTAAGTAGGAAATATTTCTAAGGTTATCGATGATTTGAAAATGCAACTTATAATTTACACTAAGCTCAAAGTATTTTCACTACTTCTCTTTAAAAAAATCGACTTTTTTTAGAGTTTAATTCTGAAAGTTACTTTTGCCTATGTAATTACAAAATTCAACTTAGAAGTTAAATTTTAGAATTTAAAAAATAACAAAAAACTAATTTTATTTTTTCCGCTCTAAATTACTCATAAAAATAAAAGGTTATTCTTTTGAAAAAATTACAATAAAATATAGTCAAACGTCTGCTAATTTTTTTAATTAGGACCATAGAGAGCTAGAGACTAGGAAAGCCAATCCATGATTTAAAAGGATTTTAAATTCTTTAAGCATGCACGTGAACGACGGTGATTATTTTAAAGTAATTGTTTTGCTTGATATGTGGAATAAGATGAATATTTAAATTAAAAGCTTATTGATTTATATTAAATATTTTTTAATTTTTATTATCTTTTATGATATTTAATAAAGATAAAACAATATTTTAAAGTACTTATTTTAGGTTTTAAAAAGTAGGAAAAATAAGTTATAAGTTAAAAGTTGGATATAATTAAATAACGTACTTTAGACACTTTTAACATAACAATGTGTTATGACCAATAATTTCAAACAATTTGATTTGTATGTTCGAATCTCATTTATTTCAATTTATTTTTAAATTTTTAAAGAATAGCAGGCTCCGCATCGAACCATTTAATTATATTAATATTCTATGAAACTTAGGGGTCGTTTGGTAGAGTGTATTAAAACAAATAATGCATGCATTAGCCTTGTGTATTACTAGTACCTTGTTTGGTACTCTTTTCCAACCTATGTATAACTAATGCACACTCTATTATGTATTAAGGTGTGTATCGTTAATACCATGGATTTCTAGGTATCACCAATGCAATGGTTTTAATGGATGCATTAACTCAATCAAAGACCCAATTGCCCCTAAATACCTTTTTTATAGCTTTTCCATATCTTGGTAAACAATTTTTTTAATCCAATGCATTCTATAAACAATGCATAAAAATAATCTATGTATAATTAATGCAAGCATAATTAATACATGCATTACTAATGCACTAATTACTAATACACTCTATTTAGCATTATTTTTATACACTCTACCAAACGACTCCTTAGGATTGTTTTGTCACTTTCTTTCGGATGGGATTCAAAATAATTTGGTCCGTTAGGTATTGTTGAACCAAGCTGTCATTCACCAATTATATATCTTTTCTTTGACTTTGTTTTTTTTTCAAATTCAATTAAATTTAAATTAAATATAAAATTTCTACCTAATAATGAAGGAATATTTATTGTTATATTAACCTTATTTGTGAAAATTATTAAACTAATGATATTAACTCACGATATAATCCTTATAACTATAGAATATCTAATTAAGAGTAAAATAAAATGTGTCTTTTCTCAATTCCTCGATCACACCTTTTATACCTTGTTTAGATGGTTGTTATCACACTTTTTACACCTTGTTTAGATAGTTGTTATCTGTCGTTTATATTGTTAGTTTAGATATACTATTTATTTTGATTGTTAGTTTGTTACTTAAATTCTATTGTATCGTATCGTTTAAATTCATTGTTAAGTAATGACATGTAACGACTGATCTGGTGTTATCACGTTGTTATTAATATTTTTTCTTATTTTGTCTCTATTTATTAATTAATCATTATATTTCATCTTTTAATCTACTTTTCATAGTAGTTTTACCTCATACCCTACTTTTCTTATAGATTTATCATTCAAATTATGAATGTATCACATTATATAACGACATAGAACAATACAATCTATCCAACCACAATATTTATTAAAACAATACAGTATACAACACAATACAATACTACGATACATTATGAAACAATACGCAACAACCTTCCAAACAAAGTGTTCCCAACATTGGACAAGATTTAAAACTACACAAAAGTTCATAAAACTAAATGTATAAATTAATTGCATCTTCTGAAAATAATAATACATATTTGAGATTTTTTTCCAGATATTTTAGGGGCAAAAATTTGTAATAGAGGGAAAATTGTAACAATTTAATGGCAAATCTGGCTTGTCTATCAATTGTTCATGACTTCTGTCAAAGTACCAATCACTAAATGCCTTTGCAATTGTCTGGAAAAAAAAAATCTAAAAAATCACATGCTATATCTTATTTTTTAGATCGAAATAAAATAAAATAATTCATTCAGTAACTTTGAGAATAACAAAAAATAATTACCTTATTATATACTGAGAATCCATTCCAACCAACACCACTTGTTATTTGGGAATGAATCAAACAAGAGTCAATAAACATCCCTCTTGATGAAGAATTGCTTTGTTTAGGTAATGCATTTAAAAATTCTTGTTTAAAATCTGAAATAAAACAACAAAAAGGTTAAATTTCAAAATTTTCACATGTTTAATTCATAATTAATTAAATACAAATTTGACAATTAGGGATAGCTAATTATGAAATTATTACTAACCTTGTAAAGTTTTAACAAGAGAAGTTGAGCATGTATTACTAAAAAGATTTTCATAATAACCAGGAAAAGTCTTGTTTATCTGAAAATAAATTAAAATAAAGAATTATAATCCCATACAAAAAAACATAATAAGAATTAATCGAAATAGCCGTTTATTCAACTGTTTAAACTAAAATAATCGCAAATATATATCAAACACAGATAATCAGACGTGTTAGAGATATAATTAATTTTTATTTTTTTTTAATTAAGAAACTTTGATATCAATTAAATTTTAGTAATTTTATTTGATTGAACTTAATGAAGAATTGAATTGACCTGAAACGTATCAAACATTGAGTTGACTATGAAAAATGGTGTCTTGATTCCTTCTTGAAAATATTGTGGAAAAAGGCACTGCAATTAATTCATTAGACATAAAATTAGTTTTATTACATTTCGATGAGCTCAATCGAGAAAATAAATAATTATCGATTCTTACCAAGGATGGGTTCATTTTTGAAGTACAAGATGATGGTAACATGTTGGTTGAATGCTACATTTAATTAAAAATAAATTAGAGAAACAAATATTTAATATATTGTGAGGATATATATATATATATATATATGAAATATTATGTATATTTTTTTAAGAAAAGGGAAAAAGGACAGATATACTTCTAAACTATCGTAAATAGAATGCAAATACCCTTCATCATGCTTTTGGGATATTGGTGCCCTGCCGTCATACTTTTGGGACATTGGTGCCCCTGTCGTCATAATTTTGTGATATTGGTGCCCTGCCCCTTCATTAGAGCGAAGGCATATACGCTTTACTTTATGGACTACAGGGACACCAATGTCCCAAAAAATGACGAAGGGTATTTGCATACCATTTACGATAGTTCGGGAGTATGTTTATCCTTTTTCCCAAAATAAAAATAGAAGAAGAGGAATTGTACATGTAATTTGATCAGTCCTTCATTAACGGTATCCATGAATGCATTTCCTTGGTGTATTTCCTGTTAGACAAATTAACAATTAAGGGGTTTACGTTTCATCAAAATAATATTACACAATATATATAAGGTTAAAATTATATTTTATCAATATATAGTAGATAGCATTGACCGGAAAAATGAGCAAACGTTTTCTATACTCTCTCTATATATAAAGGTCGAAATTATATATATATATATATGTGTCTGATTTATTATCTTTCTAGGTTTGTCTTTATTAGATTACTGCATAGAACACACAATGATTTTAATCTAACAAAATTAATCCGAGGAGTGCTTACGATCAGATCAACTCCCTCTCGTCGAGTCGTAATTAGGTTAACTCTTACCTGTGGAGAAAATAGCTACCATCAGCAAGACACTTAACTCTAGTTGAGTTAGGAAGAAGAGCTTTAAAACGATCACAATGGATTAAAGCAGGCAATCCTCCAGCTGAACCACCACTTAAAATGGCCTGCCAAACAAGACTTAACACACTTTGAAAAATGTTCGAAAATTAACTTAAATAATCGTCCACTCAAAATATTGAGACATAATATAATAACAATATATAATCACATAATATAAAATCTGGATAACAGAATTTGCACAAACGTTACTTCTACCTCCTAGAGATAAGAAAATTGTTGTCGAAAGATCATCTGTTCAAATAACACATATCAAAACGACATAACGAATAACACTAAAGACATTACATAACATTTAGAAAACAAGGGCCAGTAATAACAACTAAATAAATATTATATTTAAATATAATATAATTATACAATTTATTAAACGTGTACATAAAAATAAAATAATTCAAAAAGACATACATTTTTTAGCATTCTTCATTCCTTTCTCCAAGAAATTCTCAATCAACGCAAGGAAAATCCTTGCACCTCTAAAATGAAGGTTAGTAATCTGATAAAAACATTAACATAATATTAGAAAAATGCTTAGTTGATTAATTATAATAAAATACATTTTTTTTCTACTTATATTTAGATATTTGATTAGTAAATAGAAATATTATCTCAAAAATATTTTATGTATATAATCTACTTATCAAAATTATATCTCATATTTTAATTAAAAAATATTTTTTTTTCTAAAAAGATATTTTGACTAACTAAACTGAAAAAAATCAAAATAAATACTCCTAATTCTTTTATTTTGTACGAAATTAATTAATGCAAATAATTGAGTTTAAAGATAATGTACCGGATCAACTATTTCAACATCTCCTGTGAATGATGATCCATCACAATAAATAACCATAACTCTATTCCAATTGTAGAAATCTAAAAATAAAAAATTAAAAATAAACATAAATTAAATTAATTAAATAAAAGCATGATTATTGTCTTATTATTTTTTTAAGTACTAATTAAATAAATTTTACCTGGATTAATTGTCTTATTATTGCTAAGTATTCCATAAAATGATCTTTGCTTTGGAGCATATTTTGAAGAACCTTTTTCTGTTGTTGTACGAGCAACACAATCTATTACATTATAACACCATTCTACACCCTAAATCCAAGTATAAAAATTCAAAATAAAATTTTAATTATTTTTTTCAAAAAAAATAAATTAAAATATTACGTAAATTAAAAGGAAAAAATAATTTTAGATAACTCTTACCCTAAAGTAGATAATCCAATTATTAGAGCCTTCTCCATGTCCCTTTCATAATAGTATGCTGGAGGAGTCCCATCCAAACAAACTA
>CM040625.1:870850-886716 GCA_022817965.1 Solanum lycopersicoides | reverse complement strand
GGGGACTTGATTTGTGTTATGGGTCTAATGAGAATGGTACTATCGATGTTCCAAAGATTGTTGCACATTTTACAAATGCAGATTTAGAGTTGTCAACTTCAAACATTTTTCACAAGTGGTGGAAGGTATAGTTTGTTTGACAATAGTGCCAGGAGGATATCCAATTTCTATACTTGGGAATTTGGCACAAACCAATTTTCTAATTGGATATGATCTTAAGGCCAACAAATTGTCCTTTAAGCCTACAGATTGCACTAAGCACTAATGTGTTTTTAGTAGTTAATTAAGTTTTATATATTTACTTGCATTTGATGCTTACCAATAGAGATTATATTTTTATTGTGTATTCAATGAAGGAAAATGAAATCAAGAAGTGACCTTTACAAAATCTTAAGATTATAATCTGAATTACTTATTCTGCCTTTTATCTTAAATAATGTCTCCAGTTATTGTTGTGCATCCATGTTTGATCCTTTATTTTCAAGATCATATTTCTATTATGTATCTCCGTCTTATTCCACCATAACCTTACATTTGTTAGGATAGTGATCAATGAAATCGGTTAAAAATATGACGTCTCAGAGTTCAATTCCAGCAGAGACAAAAATAATAGGTGAAGAAATTTCCTCCCACCTATTCTAGCTTTGGTAGACAAAGTGACGTGATACTTGTTGTTGGTTGAAGGTAAAAGGTATTCCGTGAAATTAGTCAAGCGGCACACAATTAAGGTCCATCCTAGATCTTTCACATTTAATTTAACTTCATTTGATGATACTATATTTTTTTGCTCAGAGCAGATATGAAACAAAGGATACAAGTATTCAGTTAGCTTCGAAGATTAATCAAATTGACATTCAAATTAGGTATTATTTATTCTATATACATTTATCAAAGTGGATTCACATATTTAGGATACAACGACAAATTACGCTCACTTCCCTCCCATCTCGCTCGTCACTCTCCTACGTATCTGCCAGATACATGAGAATTGCGACCAAACACATACAAATACATGTATGTAGTGTGATTCACATGTATTTGGGATACATGACTATCTTTCTTCCCATCTCGCTCGACTCTCACCCTATTTTAGTATATCTGCTAGCAAAAATACATGTATTTGGGTGTATCTTCCTCAAATATAAATGGAGAAGTGGGGAAGTTATTCCAACTACCCGTTAAGTGTCTTCCACTTTACCGATTACCTCTTCCAACTATCCATTATCTCCATTACTCACCATGATGGAAAGGTGGGAATGATGTTAAACACAGTCTATTTAAAGGGTCCTCTCTCTGCCAAAAAGATATAGTCTTATCTATCAAAGCTATTTATAAAGTATAAGGCAAGTGAGAGAAACAACTTCTGAAGAACGAAAAGAAAAAGACTTCCGCTCAATTCAAGTCAAGATTCTTGAAAATCACTATGGCTGATTCAGGTATGAATTCTTGACTGAATTATCATTGTAATAGATTTACGTGAAAATCATATAGTTCTACGATCCTGAATTAATTGATAGAATTTCTGAATGCTTAGATTGTTTATGTTTTCACAATCATTAAAATTCCTTATATTGTGTACAAAAAGATAAAAATGAAAGTGTATTACATAAATTAAATTGGAGAGAATGATATTTTATGTTTAAAATAAAAAGTAAAAAAAAATAATTGTTTCACAACATGTTAACATTTGCAGATTATATTATGAAGTAAAGCACACATGTTTATTGTGTGTTAATAGCCTGATGGTAAAAGGATTTGTAATTATACCGACAATATGGGTTCGAATCCAAGTGGTGATTCTTTATTTGTGAAAAACAAAGAAAAAGACCCATCCGGATTCGATCTAACCATGCTTCAGTTTATTCTCTGAGTGGCAAGTTTAAATTATACAAAATTCGATACATATACATATATATATATATATATATATATATATATATATATATATAAACGAAATTTCAACCGAGGTCATTTTGGGTGTCGTGACACCCCACAACTGTACATAGATCTGCCCCTGAACTCCCTTATAAAGTCCATTGGGTGCTAATCTGTTAATATATCTGTATAATAATTTTATTATTATATATATAAATATACGAACTTACATCAGGATTATATGGTTGCTCGAGCACCCGATAGGATACAGGTGGGTCCGCTCTTGCGATGGAGTATGAAAAATAAAAATTTACATACATCTTCATATTGGAGAATATTCATCTTGTAATATGATAATTTACATATTTTTCAACAAAAAGAAGATGAATATGCATGAAATTTAAAGAATACTAATAAATAAATCAGAACGAATTCTTATAATTACTTGGTAATGAAAATTTTACAATTAATGTAGACTAATGCAAGATGTTCACAAACTAATTAAATGAAAGAATGGGAATATAAATCGTGTTATGTGAGTGTCTTGACTCTTCATTACCCACACTTATCTTACAATTAAGATTCAAGGTTATTAGACTCTTCGTTGCCCACATTTAATTAGTACATGAAAATATGATAGCATTATGAACTTGTTTGAACCATGAATTTAAATATAACTATTACTTAAGATTTAATTAATTAAATGTATTTTAATATTTAGTTTATTTTAGGGGTAAGATAAGGGCAAAATGGTAATCCGACTTTGATGTTAGAAGCTTTTCACTTATTATTATTATAATTATTATAATTATTATTATTATTATTATTATTATTATTATTATTATATAATTAGAAAATATGGAATGTAAATATAAGGAGTTTTTATGTAAAGTCAAAGTCAACTTTACAAATGTTCCACTTTATACTTTAGTATTTGATAATTAATGGTAACAAAATCTCACTTTCTCCCCAATTATTACATTGTCTTTAATTAATTTGACTTGGACATACAATTTGCTACCTATAAAATGTTACTTACATTGTCTCCTCTTCATCACTTTACAACCATGGAGATTAATACTAAAGCTTTCACTCTTATGTTGGCTCTTTTATCGTTCTTTCATCTTTCTTTAGTTTCTGGTCGTAAAAGTATAAATGGCTTCACTTTAGATCTTATACATCGCGATTCTCCTCTTTCACCTTATCATGATCCATCAAACACTCCATTTGAACGCCTTCAAAAGGCCTTCCATCGATCATTCTACCGTGCTTCCTTTTTTTGGGGGAAAAGTGTTAATTCAATCCAATCGACTCTTGCACCAAACAAAGGTGAATTCCTCATGAAAATATCAATTGGTACACCCCCAATAGACACTTTTGTCAATGCTGACACTGGTAGTGATTTGACATGGACACAATGTGAGCCTTGTTATAATTGTTTCAAACAATTGACACCTATTTTCAACCCCAAGAATAGCTCTTCTTATAAAACAATTGGTTGTCACAATAAACTTTGTCAAGGGTTACTATGTGATGATAATACATGTAACTATGAAATGAGGTATGCTGATAGATCTCACTCTATGGGTGATCTTTCTATTGAAACTTTCACATTTGCTTCTATTTCTGGTCAAAATGTTTCAATTCCTAATATTGTGTTTGGTTGTGGACATAACAATGGTGGCACATTTAGCAATGCCACTTCTGGTATCATTGGCCTAGGTGGTGGCAATTTATCAATTGTCAACCAAATGCATCATGAAATCAAAGGGAAATTCTCTTATTGTTTGATCCCATTGGAATTATTGTTAGGTAGTTCAAATGCAACTAGTCACATCAACTTTGGTGACAATGCTATCGTGTCAGGTCCTGATGTTGTTTCAACTCCTATCTATAAAAAGGAATCACCTATATTCTACTATCTAAATTTGAAAGGTATTAGCATTGGAAACCAGACGGTGAAATTCATATCTTCTCCGCTTTCTCAACCTGAATATGATCGAGGCAACATTATAATTGATTCTGGCACAATGTTAACTTATGTACCTGATGCTTTTTACTCGAATTTGGAATCGTTGTTGATACGTTCGATCAATGCTACTAAGAAGGAAGGTACTTATCGGGGACTTGATTTGTGTTATGAGTCTAATGAGAATGGTACTATCGATGTTCCAAAGATTGTTGCACATTTTACAAAGGCAGATTTAGAGTTGTCAACTTCAAACATTTTTTCACAAGTGGAGGAAGGTCTAGTTTGTTTGACAATAGTTCCAGGAGGATATCCAATTTCTGTACTTGGGAATTTGGCACAAACCAATTTTCTAATTGGATATGATCTTAAGGCCAACAAATTGTCCTTTAAGCCTACAGATTGCACTAAGCACTAATGTGTTTTTAGTAGTTA
Organism: Solanum lycopersicoides; assembly: GCA_022817965.1. Classification (NCBI taxonomy): domain Eukaryota; kingdom Viridiplantae; phylum Streptophyta; class Magnoliopsida; order Solanales; family Solanaceae; genus Solanum; species Solanum lycopersicoides. Next base: position 882,437 of record CM040625.1, on the reverse strand, counting down.
ATTAAGTTTATATATTTACTTGCATTTGATGCTTACCAATAGAGATTATATTTTTATTGTGTATTCAATGAAGGAAAATGAAATTAAGAAGTGACCTTTACAAAATCTCAAGATTATAATCAGAATTACTTATTTCACCTTCTATTTTAAATATTGTGTCCATTTATTTTTGTTTGTCTATGTTTGATCCTTATTTTCAAGATCATATTTCTATTATGTATCTCCGTTTTATTCCACCATACCCCTACCTTTGTTAGTATAGTGCTCAATGATATCGGTTAAAAATATGACGTCTCAGAGTTCAATTTCATCAGAGACAAAAAACAATATAGATGAAGAAATTTCTTCCGGCCTATCCTAGTTTTGGTAGATAAAGTGACGTGATACTTGATGTTGGTGGAAGGTAAATATATTCCGTGAAGTTAGTTGAGCTACACACAATTAATGTACATCCTAGATCTTTCATATTTAATTTAACTTCATTTGATGATACTTGCTCTTCTAATGTCTGTGTTTGCTCAAAGCAGATATGAAACAAAGGATACAAGTATTCAGTTAGCTTCGAAGATTAGTCAAATTTGACATGCGTATAGGTAAGTGCTTAGGTTTGAGTGACAGATCTGACTAAGCATATAATACCTAAAAAAATATATTTTTGAAGATTAGTCAAATTTGACATTTGTGTAGGTAAACGCTTAAGTTTGAGTGACATGCATGTCTGACTAAGCATATAATAATATCCACAAAATATACTAAAAATAAGTCTGGGTCAAGGATCCCCGCAAAGTTCATATGTGTAACAACAATTTTGCTCATAGTTTGGGTGTGTTTTGAATCATTTTCCCATAAAATTACAAGTTCAAATGGAAAAGAAAGAAAAGCAAGTAAAGAAATGACATTCATAATAAAAGACATCACATTAAAATATATCGACAAAAATATTTTCATATTAATTAAATTACATTTTGTTAGAAGTCGACTTGCTATATACAAAATGTTTTATATGTATAAAAAATCTAAAATAAAAAGAACGGAATAAAAACATAAATATGTTAAAAATACGGATACACTATTTCATGAACTATATATAAAAGGATCTGTATATAAAAAAATAAATACGAATTTTAATAAAGTAAAATTCAAAGTAACATTTAGTCATTTGTTTACTTTACATTATTTCGTATTTTATTTATACTTTTGCACTAATGTTTGTACCTCTCTCTAATAGTTAAGTACATGAATATTCTAAACATTTGAGATTACATATAAAAAGAAAAAAATACAAACATGTTTTAAAAAGATAAATGAGTATTAAACAACGAAGAAGACATAACTATTAATGTTTATCAAATACTCTTTCTCTTTTGCAGGTCTAGTTATGAAAATATACTTCAAGATGAATAAGAAGTTTTTTCTCTTCTCCCTAGCTACTTTATTCTTCTTCTAAATTTATATAGTTTCATAACAGGATTAGTTTTTATTGTATTTCTATCCTAAAGATAGAAGAAAGGAAGAACACAAAATGTAGTAATCAATTACGAAGTTATATTTAATAACTCAAAAAGATGGAGATATGAAAAATAAGAATTCACTTACAACTTCATATTGAAGAATATTCATCTTGTAACTATGATAATTTACATATTTCTCTTTTACGAGTCTAGTTATGAAAATATTCTATGGAATTTAACATGCTTATCCTCAAAACAATTAATTATAAATATAAATTGGGATTAGTTTTATTGTATTTATATCCTAAAGATTGAAGAAATGAAGAATACAAAATATAGTAAACAATTACGAAGTTATATTTAATAACTCAAAAAGATGGAGATGTGAAAAATAAGAATTCACTTACAACTTCATATTGAAGAATATTAATCTTGTAACTATGATAATTTACATATTTCTCAACAAAAAGAAGATGAATATGCATGAAATTTTAAAGAATACTAATAAATAAATCAGAAAGAATTCTCATAATTACTTGGTAATGAAAAATTTACAACTAATGTAGACTAATGCAAGAGATCACAAACTAATTACACGAAAGAACGGAATATAAATAATATTGTGTGAATGTCTTTGATAGACTCTTCATTACCCATATTTAATTAGTACATAAATATATGATTGCATTAAGAACTTGTTGGAACCATGAATTTAAATATAATTATTACTTAATATTCAATTAATTAAATGGATTTTCATATTTAATTTATTTTAGGGGTAAAATAAGGACAATTGATAATCCAACTTTGATGTTAGAAGCTTTTCTCTTTTTATTATTATTATTATTATTATATATATATATAAGGACATATGGAATGTAAATATAAGGACTTAAGGAGTATATATGGCATGCTCTAATAAAATCTAATACATCCATTTATTTTATGGAAAAAGAAAGTCAACTTTACAAAATGTCCCACTTTATACTTTAGTATTTGATAATTAATGGTAACAAAATATCACTTTCTCCCCAATTATTACATTTTCTTTAATTAATAAGACTTGGACATACAATTTGCTACCTATAAAATGGTTACTAAACATTGTCTCCTCTTCATCATTTTTCAACCATGGAGATTAATACTAAAGTTTTTAATCTTATGTTGGTTCTTTTATCGTTCTTTCATCTTTCTTTAGTTTCTGGTCGTAAAAGTATCAATGGCTTCACTCTAGATCTTATACATCGCGATTCTCCTCTTTCACTTTATCACGATCCATCAAACACTCCATTTGAACGCCTTCAAAAGGCCTTCCATCGGTCATTCTCCCGCGCTTCCTTTTTTGGGGTAAAATGTGTTCATTCAATCAAATCAACTCTTACACCAAATGAAGGTGAATTTCTCATGAAAATATCCATTGGTACACCCCCAATAGACACTTTTGTCATTGCTGACACTGGTAGTGACTTGACATGGACACAATGTAAGCCTTGTTTTAATTGTTTCAAACAATTGACACCTATTTTCAACCCCAAAAATAGCTCTTCTTATAAAACTATTGGTTGTCACAATAAACTTTGTCAAGGGTTACTATGTAACCATAATAGATGTAATTATGAAGTGAGTTATGGTGATCAATCTCACACTATGGGTGATCTTTCTATTGAAACTTTCACATTTGCTTCTATTTCTGGTCAAAATGTTTCAATTCCTAACATTGTGTTTGGTTGTGGACATAACAATGGTGGCACATTTAGCAATGCCACTTCTGGTATCATTGGCTTAGGTGGTGGCAATGTCTCAATTGTCAACCAAATGCATCATAAAATCAAAGGGAAATTCTCTTATTGTTTGATCCCATTGGAATTATTGTTAGATAGTTCCAATGCAACTAGTCACATCAACTTTGGTGACAATGCTATCGTGTCAGGTCCAGAGGTCATTTCAACTCCTATCTATAAAAATGAATCACCTATATTCTACTATCTAAATTTGAAAGGTATCAGCATTGGAAACCAGACGTTGGAATTCATATCTTCTCCGCTTATTTCTCAACCTGAATATGATCAAGGCAACATTATAATTGATTCTGGCACAACGTTAACATATGTGCCTGATGCTTTTTACTTGAATTTTGAATCGTTGTTGATGCGTTCGATCAATGCTACTAGGAAGGATGGTACTTATGGGGGACTTGATTTTTGTTATGAGTCTAATAAGGATGGTACTATTGATGTTCCAAAAATTGTTGCACATTTTACAAAGGCAGATTTAGAGTTGTCAACTTCAAACATATTTTCACTAGTGGAGGAAGGTATAGTTTGTTTGACAATAGTTCCAGGAGGAAATCAAATTTCTATACTTGGAAATTTGGCACAAGCCAATTTTCTAATTGGATATGATCTTAAGGCCAACAAACTGTCCTTTAAGCCTACAGATTGCACCAAATACTAATGTTTTTTTTAGTAGTAGTTATTCAAATTTATTGATCAATTCTTGATTTCTTATATTTACTTACATTTGATTGTTTAGTTGCTTACCAATAGAGATTGTATTTTTATTGTGTATTCAATGAAAGGAAAATGAAATCAAGAAGTGACCTTTACAAAATCTCAAGATTATAATCTAAATTACTTATTTCCACCTTTTTATATGAAATAGTGTCTCCATCTATTTTTACTTGTCTATGTTTGATCCGTTATTTTCAAGATCATATTTCTATGATGTGTCTCTGTCTTATTCCACCATACCCCTACCTTTGTTAGTATAGTGGTCAATGAAGTTGGTTAAAAATTATGACGTCTTAGAGTTCAATTCCAGTAGAGACAAAAAAACAATAGGTGAAGAAATTTCCTCCCACCTATCCTAGCTTTAGTAGACAAAGTGACGTGATACTTATCGCTTGTGAGAGGTAGAGATATTCCATGAAATTAGTCGACCTCCACACAATTAATGTCCATCGTAGATCTTTCATATTTAATTTAACTTCATTTGATGATACTTCCTTTTTTTCATATCTTTGTTGGCTCAAAGCAAATATGAAACAAAGATACGAGTATTCAGTTAGCTTCGAATATTAGTCAAATTGACACTATAAACGAAAAATATGACATAAATAGAGGTAGTTACATTATAACAAGATACATAATATTAATCTCAAACAAAATGATACATAATAGTTTCTCTATGGGGAAACCAAAACACACAATTCTATGCAGAGTTGGCTTTCCCTTATTGTGGTACATATTTGATACATTTCTTCAATTCCATATTTTTATTTTTCTCCCTTACAGAAAAATTTGCAAGTCCTGTATGTATTGATAAACATCTCCATCAATCATCTATGTTATCCGTATCAAACGGAAGAGCATTCTATTCAAAATTTCTGTTCTTGCAAGTTTTGTTACAGGGGTAAGGACAATCGATCTCTTGGAATCGTTTTCTTTCATAATACCAATCTCCGACTGCTTTGGCAATCGTCTGTAACAACACAATTTTTTGGAAGTGTCAATAGTTGTCTATAACAGAATGACATAATTTTGTGTACGATAAACAACAAGAACAACTTAACCGGTGTATTCCCACAAGGGGAGTCTGAGAAGGGTGGAATGTATGCAGACCTTACCCCTACCTTTACGGGGTAGAGAGGCTTGTGGTTGTGTATAATGAATGTAATTCTGAAATAGTTTTGAGTTCATGATTGCGTACCGTTCCAGATAATACTGGTGAGTCGTCCCTTAGCCATGTCTCTTGTGTTCCGGTTTGACAATGTGCGTAGCAAGAATTGATGTAATACCCTCGCGTTGAGGAAGGGCCGAGTGAATTCAATGCTTTCAAGAACTCTGACCTAAAAGCTGAGAAAATTACACCATGTATTAGATTACAAAGTGTAAAAGACACCTTCTAAATGTAAATATTACATATGATTTAGCGTCTTCACGCTTACTATAATTTAGTTTGAAGTTTTAGCCCACAAAGGACAGGCTTTTAGATGAAATGATCATACACTTCAATAACCAACATATACGTATCTATAGCTTAACTATGTACTCCGAGTGAATGAAGGAACAACAATGGGCTTAAGAGTCTTAACCTTGCATAGTTTGGAGTTGAGCGGATGAGCATTTCAATATATCAAGCTTGCAGTTGCGCCAAGTTCCATGAGGATCAGCAACACCAGGAGCCAAAATGTTCTTTATCTGGAAATTTTAAGAACTAAGTATAAGAAAAAATCAACGATAGGGGTGTTTTCTAATGCAGCGGAAAGTCAGACATGAACTGACCTGCCAGGAATCATAGGCTGCATTTACTAGGAAAAGTGGTGTCTGGATTTGTTGCGCAACGTTTTGTGGGAAGAAACACTGCAACATAGCGGTGTTTTAGCATTAAGACGATGCATCAAATAAAGGAAAGATATATTTTCGTGAAAATAACTTCTCTTACCAATCCCGGTTTCAGTCTTGAGGTACACGATTGAGGCAAATTCTTCGCAGAGCCCTGAATCCAAGATAATGTAACACACTTAGTACGAGTAAAATCGAATCTATAGAACTTCCTTAGTGACTTTACACGAAATTTTATAGTTCATTGTAGGTCCGAACATCAATTTTGTTATGAAATGACATTACAACCAACAGATTACGCGATAAGAGAATTACTCTCACAGAGTTTTGAGGACGGAAGAAAGATTTTTGAAACTAATGGACTAAAAACAAGTCATTTGTGACTATAAATCATTTCGGTGAAGGTAAAACGAGAAGTTTAAAGTTAAAATTATTACTAAATATAGAAATATGTCATTCTTCTCGAGACTAACTAAAAAAAGGAAAGAGTGTTGGAGGGAGTATATAGGTTAACGAAGCATACATGTGTGTTCACAACTTCACTGTAAAACTGTTCGATATGAGAGGTACCAGAAATAGTTTGCCTGCAACAAGAGAATCAAAAGCATTTACTTAGTATCAACTCGGAAATCTAAATTTCTCGCGAATTTTGAGAGCTGGCCACGATTAAAATAACAAACACGAAAACTTACGTGTTGATAAAAAAACCAGCATCTGATAGACATTTCACTTTAGCACTCGGTGGAAGGAGACCTTTAAATCTGTCACAATGTAGAATTGCAGCCAAACTACCAGCTGAACATCCCGCAAGAATAGCCTACGATTAGAAAAAAACGATGTGTCACAACGAGCATATATATAATCGTCTGCAATAATTTGTAATCGATTGATGCATCGATCATACATTCTGAGCGTTCTTCATTCCTTTAGCCAAGAAATCATCCATAACAGCTGAAAATATCCTCGCTCCTCTGTAGAATACTTTTGTTCTCTGTCACGATTCAACACGTCCATTAACAATCAATTATACAACGATACTAACAGAACTCGTTGTTTATACCAAATCAATAATTGTATAGTGTTTTAACATTAGAATTACCGGATCGGCTGCTGCAACATCACCAGTAAAGGATGATCCATCACAATATCTAATTCTAATTCTGTTCCAATTGTAAAAGTCTATATTTTTCCAAAACACAATCGATCAGAATAATGTTTGAAAGGCGTTAAAACGATGTATAATACGAACAAGGGTGAAAATCTCTACCTGGATTAAACTTAGCCTTGTTGCTCAAAATTCCTGAGAAAGACACCGTCTTTACCATTAGTTTAGATGATCCCAATCGTGTTTTTGTACGTTCAAGACAAGTCGTGGCATTATTGCACCATGCTCCTCCCTGAAGTCATGAGATGAATTCAAATGCAAATTCATGTACGCAGTCCAAAATAATTGTTCGTAAATCACCAGCAATAGTTCAGTACAGCTTATGCATATCTCGACTATCTTAGTTCAAGAATTTGAAGGGGAAAGGCTAACGATTGGACTTAAATAAGACTAAAAAATACGGAGATGATTGGAACAATACACAGAAGATTAAAATGGCCCCTAACAAAGATGATAGGAACAAAATCGAGAAATGATCCAAACTGTTATATATAGAGAGAGACAAACCTCAAGTTGGATAAACCAATTGTTAACTCCAGCTCCAAATCCTTTATCAAAATGATATGCTGGTGGACTTCCATCCAAACATACTGCAAAAACACAACATTGACATTTAAAAAAAAAAATCAAACACATTTTCACATTCTTGAATCTTGTTTTTCACATAAACATACGTAACTTTTAAATCGACAAACCCGTGACTTCTACATTGGATCCAGGGGCGGAGCTACAGTTCTACTTACAAGTTCGAGTTCACTTTATCCTTAACCAGGTATCTGTGTATAACTAATACTCTCTCTGTCTCAATTTATGTGACACATTTCTATAGTAAGTAACAATTTAACTATAAAATATCTATTTTACCCTTTAATGAAATGACTTACTCCACGCAAATTTCTATTATTCATTTTGGATTACAAGTTTTAAAAATCTTCTAAACTTTTTTAAACTCTACATCACATGGGGCGGAGGGAGTATATCTAAAACACACTAAGCTACCTTTTTTAGAATCTAGAACTCGTAAACTCAAAATCTTAGCTCCGACTCTAATCGAAAAAAAGAAAATTCTTACCAGCTCCTTTAGCTACTGCACTTTGTAGATAAGTAATATCAACTGGATGTCCTTCACTAATTAAAACAATTAGCAAAGTAAATATTGCACGTAGCAATAGTTGCATTGTCCCTTTTACCATCCTGCATATATTAATTATAAATTATGTAAACAAAATAATATAAATAACCAAAAAAAAAAAAATCCTAAAAACTTAAGTGAACTCAAGAAAAGAAAAACATATCAAATTTAGAAAAATATAATACTTTTTATATTACAAATTTAGCAAAAAATTCACTTTTTTAACCATTAATGTTACTACTTTCTTCTTCTTTTTTTCCAATTAAAACATATGATACAGAAAATGTAAAGAATAATCAAACAAACCTATTTCAGAACCAACAAAAGTAAAAATTACTAAAAATACAGAATTGAAATATTAATTCAGTATATGATTAATTACCTGGAATAGCAAAGATTTTGAGGAAGAAAAAAAAATTGAAAATGTATTATTTTTGTTGAAATCTGCAGTATAATAAATCCAGCTGGTGAGTATTATTATTTTTGGACAAAATAAAGAGGGGTCCCAAAAGCATATGGTGGATGAGATTAGTGAGAAAGAAGCATATATTTATAGTACTAAAAAAGAAAAAGTTATATACTTCCTCCTCCGTAATTTATTTGTCTTGTTTTGATTTGATACAAAATTCAAAAAAATTATAAGAATTTTTAAATTTTCCGAATTTTAAATTAAAAATATGTTATTAAAATATCTTTTAATTTTGTGTAATATATAATTCGAAAAGTAAAATAAAATATTATTTAAAAAATTGGATAAATAAATTAAAATCAAAATTAAAAATATGTTATCAAAATATCATTTAATTTTGTGTAATATATAATTCGAAGTAAATTAAAATATTTAAAAAAAATTGGATAAATAAATTAAAACGAGGGAGTATTTTTATTTATATATAATGACTTCGTGAGTTCTTTTCACTATTAATGTAATTTAATGTCATAAATTAATTCACATGTTGACCTAATATTTTGTAACATTTAACGGTTTCTTTTTGTTTTATGAATTCAGTATTTATATTTGAGTTTGATTAAATTTAAATTCATATAGAAAAATTTTATATTGAAATAAAACACGACTTAACAAAGGGCAAGATGATTCTTTATTTAGAAAGACTCAATCAAAATTTCTAATTAAAAATCGAATAAAATTTTACTAGTCTATCACAATTCGGTCGATGACATTTAACAGTTACGAAGTTGCACTATTCTTGAAGAATTCTTATGAAAACTTATCCAAAAATACTCTGTTAAAGATTCTTAAAAGATATATTTTGAAAGCTTCTTTAAAAACTTCCTTTAGTAAAGTAGTTTTAAATTTAAAATATATTTTTTTTTTAAATTGAATACGCTATATGATTTTAAGAAAATCTTCCCAAAAAATTCTTTAAATAATCGAACAGCATCATAAAAAATGTTCAATCTAATATATATCGCGCAGATTTACATAAAAACAATAAATTTTTGTTTAAATCACCAAATTATGTATATTAAGACATTAATTACATATTTATAAATATTTCATTGTGAAACTATTTATTATTGCACATTAACTTGAAATTATCGTCAAAAAATCATAAATTTATCAAACTTTATGTATAAAAGAAAAATAATTTAATTCACAAAACTCACTTATCAAAATAATAATAATAATAACAAAGACTCCTATCTTAATTAATTAACCTGCTTTTTAGTCATTTTTTTAATGTTGTATTGTAGAATAAGAATCTTTTCAAAAGTTTTCTTGTTTTGTTATATCCAAATTGAAGAAAGAGAAGAGAAAAATCCAACCTTAAAAAGCTGTTTTTTTTTTTTTTCTCTTTATTTTTATAATGAATAATAAAGTAGACTTTTTTTAATATGTCAGAATAAAGAAAGAAATTAAATTATTGGAAAAAAAAAAAAGGAAGCTACCGACACACATTCATCATTAACACATTTTCTTCGAAGGTGGTTTAATTATGTACTTTTTTGTTTAACAAAAAAAAATGTTGTTAATTTCGAGAGCTTTTGGCCAATTATAAATAGAATAAAGAAAATATTTTTATATATTAAAAAAAGGTTTGTAAGTGGCTTAAAAAACTAATATTACTTATTATTTACTAATATATTTTAATTATCATATTATTTTGTTACTCTTATTAATATTTCTATACCTATGTGTTTTCTCTTTTTAAACTGTTTTAAATATTTTTATAAATTGATATTGTAATTATTCTTTTTATTTTCAAAAAATGGATAAGATCTATATAAGCATTATCATTTTCGACTTTTAAACATAGAAATATATTAAATATATTGTTATCGTACTTCAACATTTTTTCCTTTGATATATATTTTTTGAATGAATAATTTATTAAATAGATAACTTTCTTAAACTTTATTATAAAAATACACTAAATATATTATTATCTTATTTAAAATAATTGCTAATAAGTAGAGACAAAAACCATGTGCTGAGTGATGGAAGCTTTATCGGCTAACGCGTTCCATTCAATGAATGGACAAAACATTTGAAGTGAAATTTGAAAATAGAGTGATGTCGATTCTTTTTTTTTTAATTATTTGTCATATACTATTTGAAATAATAATAATAATAATAATACGATGAGAAATTATGTTAAACGGACCCTTGAAAATGGAATATTAATAGACGTTTCATGGTTAAGAAAAAATTGAGAGAAATTATTTGAAAATGATTTTGATTTGATGTGAAATATTAGCTTCTATCTTTTAATTATTGATAATTTTAGAAATATATTTTTATTTGTTTAAGAGAAAGATATAAAGTATTATTTGAATTTGTTTAGAATTTTCAAAAAAACACTTTAATTATGTGAGTGTCCTATTACCTTACTAAACAATCTTGAACTGATATTATTTTATTTGTTTTTTTTCCCGCTAAACTAACACTTGTCGTGTAATGATGAGTGTGTAAACATATTTGCTTCTTAAAATTTGGATGAGTATGATAATATATGTTCTAAATTGTTTAGTGGAGTAATTAGATGATTGCAAAAATTAATGTGTCTTTTTCGAAAAAATCGAAACAAGTTTAGTCGTGACTTTATATTTTTTCTCTTTGTCTAACTCGATTTAAATACACTCACGATATGTCACATGACGTAGCGAGTGATTCAAACTCTTATATGAGTGTGGGACTCGTATAAAAAATCGAGAAAAGAGTTGAAAATAGTACTCATATACTTGACGAACATTTAGGGGTACGATGTATTTCACTCATGCCGCTAGATCAAGGATGTTTATAAATTTAGTTAATTAAGTAGGAAATATTTATAAGGTTATCGATGATTTGAAAATGCAACTTATAATTTACACTAAGCTCAAAGTATTTTCACTACTTCTCTTAAAAAAATCGCTTTTTTTAGAGTTTAATTCTGAAAGTTACTTTTGCCTATGTAATTACAAAATTCAACTTAGAAGTTAAATTTTAGAATTTAAAAAATAACAAAAACTAATTTTATTTTTTCCGCTCTAA
>CM040625.1:849343-869850 GCA_022817965.1 Solanum lycopersicoides | reverse complement strand
AAATAACACATATCAAAACGACATAACGAATAACGAATAACACTAAAGACATTACATAACATTTAGAAAACAAGGCCAGTAATAACAACTAAATAAATATTATATTTAAATATAATATAATTATACAATTTATTAAACGTGTACATAAAAAATAAAATAATTCAAAAAGACATACATTTTTAGCATTCTTCATTCCTTTCTCCAAGAAATTCTCAATCAACGCAAGGAAAATCCTTGCACCTCTAAAATGAAGGTTAGTAATCTGATAAAAACATTAACATAATATTAGAAAAATGCTTAGTTGATTAATTATAACAAAATACATTTTTTTTCTACTTATATTTAGATATTTGATTAGTAAATAGAAAATATTTTCTCAAAAATATTTTATGTATATAATCTACTTATCAAAATTATATCTCATATTTTTAATTAAAAAATATTTTTTTTCTAAAAAGATATTTTGACTAACTAAACTGAAAAAAATCAAAATAAATACTCCTAATTCTTTTATTTTGTACGAAATTAATTAATGCAAATAATTGAGTTTAAAGATAATGTACCGGATCAACTATTTCAACATCTCCTGTGAATGATGATCCATCACAATAAATAACCATAACTCTATTCCAATTGTAGAAATCTAAAAATAAAAAATTAAAAAATAAACATAAATTAAATTAATTAAATAAAAGCATGATTATTGTCTTATTATTATTTAAGTACTAATTAAATATATTTTACCTGGATTAATTGTCTTATTATTGCTAAGTATTCCATAAAATGATCTTTGCTTTGGAGCATATTTTGAAGAACCTTTTTCTGTTGTTGTACGAGCAACAAATCTATTACATTATAACACCATTCTCCACCCTAAATCCAAGTATAAAAATTCAAAATAAAATTTTAATTATTTTTTTCAAAAAAAATAAATTAAAATATTACGTAAATTAAAAGGAAAAAATAATTTTAGATAACTCTTACCCTAAAGTAGATAATCCAATTATTAGAGCCTTCTCCATGTCCCTTTTCATAATAGTATGCTGGAGGAGTCCCATCCAAACAAACTAAAAGCATATAATAAAATTGAAATAAGAGTGGTAAAATTAATTTATGAATATGTAATTCGTCTAATTCGTTTAAGTTTTAACAAGTTAAATAACTCGTTTATTTATTAACTCATTTATCTTAATCAAGTTAGATATATTTAGTCCATTTAAAACCTAAATCATTATATATTGACTCATATTTAGCTATCTCATATTGATCACTAAACTCATTTCAGCCCATTAACCAGACAGAGTTGGATAATGACTCATTCATCGTTATCGTCTATTAATTTGATATTCGTAATTGCATAAAGTATTATTACGAAATAATTAAGGAATTTAACTTATATATATATGTTAAATTCTTATAAGAAAAAAGATTTTTACCAGCTCCTTTTGACACTGCACTTTCAAGAATAGTTAAATCAACCATGGTTTCACCTTCTCCAATTACAACTTTGTCATTTAGCATAATCAAACAACAAATCACTAGGCATAATCCTTGCAATATTTTTGTAATTTCCATGCTTCTACTACAAAAAACAATTAAACAAAAAACAAATCATTAGACACTTTTTATAAAATCTACAAAAATAATGACAAAATATGCAACATGCATATTGTATATTTAAAAACAACATGCATTAGCCTATTAGTTTGTTTTTTTCTCTTCAAAAAGCAATATTAAATTTGAGAAAGTTTTTTCAGAAAAAGAATAAATTCTTCTTTGAACCTTTTGAATTTCTTACCTCATAAGATTTTTCTGAAAAAGAATAAATTCTTCTTTGAACCTTCTAGATTTCTTACCTCGTAATTAAATTAAAACCTTTGATTCCACGAATGTGATGGAAATAAACTTTATCGTTTTTTTTTAAAATTCGGCAACTTGGAGGCATTTTTATATTGATAATCTAGGTGAAATAGACAAATACGAGCTAGATTTTAGCGATATCTATTTCTTTTTTCATATGTCCATAGATAAAAACGCGTAAATTCTAATGTAATTTTGGTATATTTACACATTCACTTATTGTCCATTCATTGTTTATTATATTCTTCGGTTCATAATAAGAGGTTTTTAGCCTTTTAGAATTATTCAAAATAAGTACCTTTTTTAAATTAAAAAAAAACTAAACTAAGAATATATACAAAATGCACTAAAATTGTCTTACAAAAACACTCCACATAACAAGAATGTGATTTTTAACACATTCATAATCCAACTATAAAATTATACTAATTTATACCCTCTAAGAATAACTAATTTGTTGAAGTGTCTTCAAGACATACTTTCTCAACCAAAAAAGCAAGTCATAGAGTAGCAACAAAATCAATATAACAACAATTAATTTAAAGTTGAGGTGATGTTTCACCAAACTTTCAAGCTACTCACAATATCTCAACAAAATAAATTGAAATAAAAATTTAAAATTTATGTGCAAATCTTGAAGCTTTAGTGTTTCTTAAGCACAAATAAAACATATATAAATGAATTAAAGTTCTTCAAAATCAAGAAAAGAGGAAAATTACTAATGTCTCTTACACCTTATTAAAAAAAATACTTGTCAAAGATCTTGAAATTCAAAATATCCTTTGAAATTAGTCGAGAAGAATACTATAACTATCTGAAAAAACATTACAAATTGTTGTCCAATTTATAAAATAGATAAAATCCCTTATTTTTAAGATTTCAAATTCTCTAACAAAAAACGTAAGTATTTCACCAAAATATATGTTGAATAAGAAGCTTACCACAAATTAGAAAAAATTTCTCCACAGATTCAAAACCTTGTATTTCAAAATAATTAACTTAAGTATCTTGATTCTTAAAGGTAACTTGTGGAGAAATTTTAAAGAGAAGGTCCGAAAACATATTTATTTTGATAGAGAATACATTGTACTATCGATCGATGTGTATTATATACACCTGAATTTACATATGATATAATATTACCAAAAATAAATCAATATTATTAGGAGGGGGTGGGGGTGGGGTGAGGGATGATTTTGGATGCTTATTCTTCCAAGATACATGAATGTGAATATGTGATAAAATTAACTAATTAATCATAGCGTCTGCAATACTGAAATACTTTTCTTAGCTAAAATCTTTTTGCAATTTTGTTTTTTAATTTCATTTTTCCTGATAATAACACATATAAATACAGAAATTGACATGCTTTTAAGTTTTACCTACCAATTTTGGCCTTATAAGTCAAGAGTACTATTTAATGAAGGATACCTTATACAAGCCTATAATAGACCCCATATAATAGCTCAATTTATTTTATTTTAGCTCAAATGAATTTGTGAGAAATCTTGTTATTTTATTGAATATGTTATTTATATATAGTCATAACAACTAAAAAATAATAAGCTTATAAAGTCTGAAAAACTTATAAAAGCACAAAACAATTAAAATTTAGTAAGAGTGAGCAGATTAAGTTATAACAAAATTTTTAGCTCAAATAATTTTTAGACGGACGAACTAATTCATCTATTTATTAACTCAACACAGTTTAATTCGTTTAAATTCAACTCAATCCCCTTGGCCCCCTTCCACACACGCATTTGCCACCTATAATTGTAGGAAAAAGATACTCCCTCTGTCCGGTATTATTTGTCATGATTTCTATTTTTAGAGTCAAACTATAAAAAATTTGACTAACATTTTAAGATGTATTTTTTTTATCATATTAATATGCAAAAAATTGTAATTTATAGTACTTTTCATATAGTTTTAGAATATCTAATTTTTTTTTGTTTAAAATATCAAATTAATGTGATCTAAATTACCTTTGAAAATTAGTCAAATTGACTTTCGATAAGCGTAACATGACAAACAATTCTGAACGGAGGAGGAAGTATATGAACAAATCATCTTTAACTTGATTACCAGAAATATGTTCAATGTCTAATATATGTGATCCATCATTCATGTAAATAAACTTTTATATCATCAACTCATTTAAATAATATTTATAAGTAAATATCTTTTAATAATTAAATAGAAAATAAGGAATCTAAAATATTACATGTAATTACTACAACTAAAAATGACCTTATTGGTTATTAGTTTCGAAGTAGAACATAAGAATCAACTTATTAGTTATCTTATAAGGTTACTCACAAATCATATAAGCTTTTTGCAACTTATTGTGTGTTTGGTGCAACGATATTTTCTAGAAAATGGAATTGTATGTGTGGAGGGTGGGGGGGGGGTGAGTCGAAAAAAAAAAACTGTAATATTATTTGTGTGACTTATTTTTTTTTACTGGACTAAAAAAGTCATTTTTTGTTATTTTTAAGAATTTATTTTCGTAAGAAAATTATTCATATGACAAAATATTATGTTATGATTCAAAAATAGAATTTCCATTATGATTGACAATGCGATCATATGATTTTGATTATCAAGTTGTGTGTTAGTTATCTATGTTACATTTTGTTTATCATATATAATGGATAAATGAAACACATGCTTTTAAAATATTTTGTTGAGGCTTTGATTTGATTTACAACATAAATATTGTATTTGATTTATCGTATACGTTATTTCACAATAGAAAATTTGTTACAGATTTAATTTTAAGATATTTCATTTTATCTCTTCTAACATGGGATTATGTATGTTATCTCATCTTCTATGTGAGAATATTTAGTCTAGAAATTAGAATTTCAGGATAATTTAGTCCGTATATCAAACGATCCTTATATATACATTTTATCTATACATATTTTGTACTCAGTCTGAATTTAGTTACTAGTAATACTATACTTATTTGTTTTTCTTTATTTTTCCAATACTCATATTAAAACTCGCCTATGTTGAACCAAGAGGCAAGTTGATGTAATCATAGATGGGTTAACTATAACTCAAGCAATTAAGAAGTGGTTAGAAGTTAGTTAGTGAGTCACAAAGTATAGCATATTTCAGATTGTATAAATACTACTCATTTGTAACTAATTCATTAGGTTGTTGAAATGTATGTGAATTGAGATTCTCTTTCAGCTTCTTCCTCTATTTGCATTCTAGAAGATTCACATCCATGAATGTTAACAGCCTATTCCTATCATATCATACTCTCAAATTCAAATGTGAAAGATTTGCTACATCATTATTATTATGACCTTCCTATTATATATTTTTAAGATTAAATTTCACCGACAGAGATGTATATATATATATTTTGATGTTTTGAATATGAAAAGGAGAAATTTTAAAAAATATTTTTTCGTTTTAAGTTAATTTAAAATAGTCTCATAACAATATAAACTTTTGAGCAATTTCTATTTTTAAAAAAAATTTAACAAAAGAAAGCATTAGGATCATTTCAAAGGTGACATAATTTTGATAGTTGTTCGTAAGAAAATCATATTTATCAAGAATTAAGTAATTTATAATTATTATCAATTTAACAAAATTTTGCCCCTTTTCAAAATTGAAATTTGATGTTTTTATGATTTCATGTAAGTCGTTTTTTTCAAAAAAGAAAATCTAATTAAATAAATAGATTGTTTAAATGTAGAATCAAATTAAACTAATTAAGTCAATTTTCCACTTTGATTTATTCAAATTTTATTGTTTTTTCAATTATAAAATATATGTTCAAGAATACAGTAAGGTAAACTACATTACAACATAACGCTACCGAATCACTTGGTCGAACTTCAATTAATTCGATTCGATTCGATTTTTGGTGAAAGCCCTACAATTTGGGACTATAAAAGAGTAGAGGAAATTGAAGAGGATATGCAACAATGAGCAATCCCCATCACCACATTTCGAATACCCAAGATTCGGATCCCCAATTTCCCAACCCGAATGATGATCCAAACCCGAATCACCCTCTTCAGCCCCAATCCAATCCCCAACCTCGCCGTCCTCGCGGCTTCGCCGCCACAAGCGCTGCCGCTGCTGTCACCGGAACTATAAATAAGAGCAGAAAAGAGAGAGAGAAGGAGAAGGAACGAACGAAGCTACGAGAACGTCACCGGCGAGCAATTACGAGCCGAATGCTTGCTGGACTTCGTCAGTACGGGAATTTCCCACTTCCTGTTCGTGCTGATATGAATGATGTACTTGCTGCACTTGCTCGGCAAGCCGGTTGGACTGTTGAGCCTGATGGTACCACCTTTAGACAAACTCCTGCTCCTGTGAATAATGCTTCAAATATGGTGAGTTCATATTTACTGAAATTACTCCCTTCCTTCTAATTTATGTGTCAAATTTCACATTTACTACTGAATGGATTTTTAGTTGATGTTCTTTTGCCAAAGTTTGAGTCTTTACAGTTTACCTTTGATAATTTTTGATAGTTTTAGAGTTATATGCAATGCACTTTCTGAAACCAATTTGAGAGATAGAAAAAGTATTAGTTATTGAAGTATAGAGTGAATTACACTTAATCCATTAAATTGCACCCCTTTTACCTCTTCAATTGGATAGATAACCCCTTTGACCCAAGTGGTGTAGTCTAGGTTTCAACAAAGTGGGTAAAACTCTGGGAGATGTGTGTGTGGGGTGGGGTGGGGGTGGGGGTGGGGCTATCCGCCTAAGCCTTGGTGGGAGAGAGTTACCAGAACTTGTGCAGGGGGAGATAATAGGTATTTGGTGGAATAGGCGAGGTGCACGCAAAATAGCTGGACACCGCTCTTATAAAAAAAATCATAGATTGATATGTCTTTTGTGTTGACTATTGGTCTGAGGTTTGTAGACAGACCTTGGAGTCTAATCGGTTCAGTATGAGCAAGACTACGACAAAGTAATGGAAGTGCAAGGTTAGTGACGTAATTCATGAGGTAGATGTGTAAGTGAGGTTTGATACACAAGTCATCTCCAAATTTCAAGTATCTTGGGTCAACAATACAAGGAAATGAGGAGATTGACTATGATGTTGCATGTCGTATTGGACTGAGGTGGATGTAATGGAAGCTTGCATGTGATGTCGTATGTGATAAGAATGTGCCATGAAGACTTAAAAGTATGTTACATAAAGTGGTATGTGATGAAGTCTTTCCTAGCTTACTAATATTTACCTGAAGAAACTGAATTTACTGGAAAAAAGTAAACAGTTAAATTTTATCTAATTTAATAGAGAAAATGTTGGATGATTTTGACCAGTTGCCATCTTGAACTATACTCGACCAAAGGAATGATCGATGGTGTAATTTGCTGGACGATGAAAAGAGAACTGAAGTTTCTTATGATAATTAGAAAAGAAACCTACAAAGTATATGCTATCAAAAAAATAGAACAAAAAAAAAAAAACCAAAGAAAAAACAGCGTACAAAGTATAAATGATGTACCTTATAGTTTGGTGTATGTGGTGCTCTAACTGTAACTTAATGTAATAATTGAGGAGATCATTATTTTCTTTTGCAGAATGTACAGAATAAAAAGGAAAATACAACAACCAAACTCGTTTCTTATTACCATTTACCACTAACAGATATTACACTTTTTCTTGGGATTGTAGGTTTCATTGTTAGGTATGTTACCTTCAATCAGTCAATGCGTTTGGAAGACTATGAAGCAGTTAATTTATGTTTATATGGTCTTTTTAAAGACATTTTCTGAAAATACATTGCTTTGAAATAATACATAACAATTCATATTTTATCTTGGAGTTACTTTGTTTGCACTGCACCTGCTGCTGCAAAGATAACTTCTTGTCTCATTGGCATTTGATCTTCTTGATATTCTGTTTAAACATTAAACTGCCAACAAAAATGATGTCTTAATTATCACTACCACTGAATAAATTTCATAGGGGACTTATCAGGTGATGTCTGTTGAGAGCCCAGTTTCTGGCAGTTCCTTTAGAAATTGCTCAACCAGAGCATCTGTGGACTGTCAGCCATCAGTTGCTAGGATCAATGAGAGTTTATCGCCAGCATCTTTTGATTCTATTGTGGTCACAGAAAGTGACACGAAGGTTGATAAATTCACAACTACCAGTCCAATGAATTCTACAGGATGTTTAGAGGCAGGCCAGGTAAATCAAGTTCTTATAAGCTGAGGATGCTGTATATTAGAAGTAATGTTCAACGTGGCTTTGGGGTTTATTATTAAAATCATGATGTCTTCCACTATCTTAAACTTTTCCCATCCTTTCATTAGACTGCAATGTATGCAATGTAGCACTGTTAAGTCAACTAATTGAATTGTTTTAGCATAAATGAGAACTTATGAAGATACAAATTGTCTATTTTCCAAATCAGAAGGGCAGTGGAGAGTTGCTACTATATTGAATTGTTTAGTATCAGGTTTAATGTTCGTTTGTCTTTGGGAGGATTTTAGATGCATTTTCTTTTCACCCTCTTTCTCTCTCTGTCTCTCTATTTGTAAGTGATGTTGATCGACTTAAATATAATGTAGGAACCTGTGAAATTGATGTTGGATCTGCAGCTCATGTTTTCTTTTTGATTTTTTTTGGTAGATTGAAGCTACATATGAAGTCATATATGAGGATGCAATTTCTTTTCTTGTTTGTGTCATGTCTGCAAATTCTGTAAAAAAATTCTGTGTCTGTGTTCATGCTACTTAAGCTGCGTCTGAGATGACATAGTTGACGTAATAATTCCTTGTTCCACTTCTGACATATTTATTTGAGTGGTTTTGACTTTTCTCCCAACAACAATGAAAGATCTTAATGTTGACTTTCTTCTTTCAATATCTCACATTCATTTTGGAAGTTTATTTTGAGATCAACTATTCATGCTCCAAAGACCCTAGTAGTATGATTTTATCTCAGCAGGTAGAGAACAGACTAAGTTGTTCTTGATACAACATGGTTGCTTGTATATTTGTAAGCTATTTTTAAGTAAAGGTTGGTATACTGGATACATTTGTTCTCCCATCGGAGGATATCTAACAAGTTATTTGTTGCAGCTCATGCAAGAACTTCACTGTGGGGAGCATGGAGGTAGTTTTTCAGAGACTCAATATGTCCCTGTTTTTGTTATGCTTTCTGTAAGCAGCTTTTTCCTTATTATATTTTTGTTCGTCATTACACGTAAAAGGAGGAGGCCAAGCTTTCAGCTTTCTCTCTCATTTAGAATTGTGTTTCCATGTTCAAATGAAACATAAGGAAACGTTGACATCATATTTATACAAATTCCATTTTCATTCTAATTACCCATACTTAGATCATGACTTTGTTTGTGGCAGAGTGGTGTAATCAACAACTTCTGCCACTTGATGGATCCTGATGGTGTTAAACAGGAGTTGCAACAGCTTAAGTCTTTAAAAATCGATGGTGTTGTGGTAAATTGCTGGTGGGGCATCGTTGAAAGCTGGGTGCCTCAAAAATATGAGTGGTCTGGCTACAGAGAATTGTTCAAAATAATCCGTGATTTCAATATGAAACTACAGGTTTTAAACCACTCTTTGTTTATATTATATTGTTATTGATTCGTCAAATTTCTAACAAGTCTTAAACTAGTCATCCTTTGGTGGAATGAACCCTGGCCTTACTGCTTTAGTCATTTCAGTGTCTTACAAACAATTCATTCTTACGATGCCTCATTACATCTATATTCTGGAATATTATTCCCCTCATTCCTTGAGGGCTAAGTAACCGAGCCAGAAAAAAGTGACACTTAATATATGTTCCCATTTTATGTTTGCATTAGGACATTTCTTGAGCTTATTTAGGCTATTTATGGGCGGATTCCCAATAATAGATATGGAATTTCTTCTCTTATCCACAAGGTTGTAATGGCATTTCATGAAAATGGTGGAAGTGATACCGGTGGCATGTTCATATCCCTTCCTCAGTGGGTTCTGGAGATAGGCAAAGACAATCAGGATATATTCTTCACAGACCGTCAAGGAAGAAGGAACACTGAATGCCTATCCTGGGGCATTGACAAAGAACGAGTATTAAGAGGTAGAACTGCCATCGAGGTATGAATTTTTCTTTTTATTCCTTTCAAATGAGCAAAGCTAATGTTCCCTGATTCTTTGAAGGGAATATCTCTCTTATACGTATCATCCAATCATGTAAATTGTACTGTCAACTGCATAATTAATAGTTTGTATTTCGGAGGAACTTCCACAAGATTAGTTTTATAAGTGAAAGGTAATGTGGCTTTTGTAAATAGAAGTCTGATTGATGTATAATTTCCTACATAAAAGAGTGTTTACTCCGCTTGATTGCCTTTACTGATGCTGAGACAAAAGTGAAAACTAAAAAGAAATAAAGTGGTAATCGTCTAAATTGTAACTAAATATTAGTTAATTTTGATCACTAGTTTGAAATCCAAAATTGCAGGTTTATTTTGATTTGATGAGAAGCTTCCGCACTGAATTTGATGACTTGTTCACTGATTGTCTAATTTCTGCTGTTGAAATTGGACTTGGAGCTTCTGGGGAGCTAAAGTACCCTTCTTTTTCTGAAAGGATGGGATGGAGGTATCCTGGTATTGGTGAGTTTCAGGTATCTGTTATAGGAAGGCTATGATATATGAATTGTTACGTAATTTGGTCATATTACTTGGTCTTCACCAACTATAGTTTTTTTTAGAAAACAATCTTATCTTGTTCCCTGAGTTTGTTTGATATTTTTGGTGTACCTGAAAATGTGTAGTCTGAGTCTGAAACTGAATGGTTCTTCATTTAACCAAAGTGGATAGTTTTTGTATACAGATTAATAGCTTGTTTCTCTTTAAAATTTAAACTAGATAACTATTATAGTGGTGTCCTGAACATGAATTTAAAACCCTTTTTATTTGATTGTCCCCCCTCTAATTGGCTTCAACTTTTTCTGTTTCAGTGCTATGATAAATATTCTCTGCAGAATCTTCGAAAAGCTGCAACATCAAGGGGACACTCTTTCTGGGCCAAGGGTCCTGATAATGCTGGTTTTTACAATTCTAAGCCACATGAAACTGGATTCTTCTGTGAGCGAGGTGATTATGATAGCTACTATGGGAGATTTTTCCTCCATTGGTATAGACAGGTCTTAATAGATCATGCTGATAACGTTCTCACCCTAGCAAGCCTTGCATTTGAGGGGATACAAACTGTCGTGAAGGTATACCTATGGGCCTAAATCAGCTCGTCATACTTTCTGACTTTTGTTTCACTTTTTTTTTCTATTTCTTAACTTTTATTCTTTTCATCTCCAATAATTCAAAATTGGTAGTTATGCTCTTAAGTCTTAGCTTCCAAACCCAAGAGACTTTCTTTACTATGGATCACTATGACAAGTTTTTGAAATGCAATCTCTAAATTCTCTCTTTTTTGAATTAAAAAGTTTGAGATTTGAAAACTAAGTAATAATACTAAAAGTAGCAAAATTATAGTAGTTCAAAATATTTAAGATGTTTTTGGTCAAATATAAATTGGATCGGCCTTCATGAAGTGGAATTGATAATACCTTCTGGTTCAGGTCGGGGGAGGGAGGGAGGGAACAACAACCTACCCAGTGCAATCCCACAGGTCAGGTCTTGGGAGGGTAGAGTGAACGCGGACTTACCCCTACCTCTTGGAGGTAGATAGGCTGTTTCCAAAAGATCCTTAGCTAAAGTAACATATCAAAAAATATACGGAAGTAAAGAAGACATAACAGATAACAGAGGAAGTGTTACAAAGCATTCAGGAAAACTGAGCATGATAAAATAATGAAAGACTGCACTTGTAACTTATTTCCTTGAGTTATTTGTTGCGTTTCAAATTGATTTAGCTGGTGCGCATTGATGGTGTTCTAGGTAGTTGAACAAGTGAAAATGTTCGTCTAAAAGATTGACAGTATCTTAATGAACAACTTGGATAGAGGCATACTTTTTCCTGGTGAATTAGATTTCTCTTTTTTCTGCAGATTCCATCAATTTATTGGTGGTACAGAACGAGCAGCCATGCTGCAGAGCTCACAGCTGGATATTACAACCCAACGAACCAGGATGGCTATTCTCCAGTGTTTGAAGTTCTCAAAAAGCATTCTGTAACAATAAAGTTTGTAAGCTCAGGGCTTCAGGTTCCAGAAACTGATGACGCGTTGGCAGATCCAGAAGGCTTGAGTTGGCAGGTTATTGGCTTCTTAACATTCCTCCGAGAACTCTCTTAAAGAGGCAAACAAAAGAAGTTTGATTCTTAGATACACCCCTCAGGTCATATCACTCAGAGAGCAGTGAAGCACGTTTTCCTTTTCTTGCGTCTTAAACACTTTTCTGTACGTTTCTGCAGATCATGAATTCAGCATGGGATAAGGAGATCAATGTTGCTGGTCAGAATGCATTTCCGTGCTATGATAGAGAAGGGTTTATGAGGCTGGTTGAGACTGCAAAGCCTAGAAATGATCCTGATCGTCACCGTTTCTCTTTTTTTGCATTCCAACAACCATCGCCTTTGGTTCAGAGTGCAATATGTTTCTCGGAACTGGACTACTTCATCAAATGCATGCACGGTATTGTTTTCTAGATATTCAATCTCGTAACTGGCTTCAATATGTTGTCTTTTTTTGGGGTAGGGGATTATAAGATGTTGAAATCGAACTCACTAACTAGGTGAAAGTTCAGATAACCAACCAACTAACTAAGCTACTAAGATTCCTCCAACGCAAACGTTTAATTAGTTTATACTGATGAATCTTACTAAATACATTGATATACACATTGTTTGAGTTTTCTGAGCTCTAGTAGATCCATGTAACTCTCACTAATTTGTTTCTATTTTCAGGAGAAATCAACAATGTGGAATCTTAAATCATCATAGAATCTTTGCTTGATAATGAAGATGGATCTTTATTTACTTCAAAACTTTTTTCCTTGTACTTATCCAAATATGTGTGTCAATTTATGTAAATTTGTAAATGGAAT
Source organism: Solanum lycopersicoides (assembly GCA_022817965.1). Lineage (NCBI taxonomy): Eukaryota > Viridiplantae > Streptophyta > Magnoliopsida > Solanales > Solanaceae > Solanum > Solanum lycopersicoides. The sequence goes on along the minus strand of CM040625.1, from coordinate 856,978 downwards.
TCAGTTGATTTATACATAAAAAATTACACACTAAGTCACTATTTGTCTACAAAATTGAAGAGAAAACAAACAAGCACTTCATTTTTTTCCCAAAAGAAAAATGATTGTTGTATCAACTTATCTTCCATAGATTCCCATGCAATTTTTTATTCAATTTCCTCATCAAACTCATGATGAATACATGTAATACATGGTGATGATCTAGCACTTACACTATAACAAAAATGATCATTAGCGGCAATACCTTTTTCTCCCTTTTCATTTTTAATAGGTACACAAGCTAATGGATGGTAAACACAAGTGTTTTAGATTATCCATCTTTTATGATCTTTATAGAATTATATTTAAACTAACAACACAATAATAAGTAATAACTATTGTCTGATATGACAAGGTTGCGTATGGTTTCGAATTAACATTATTAATCTCATCGATCCTCCATCTAATTCACAAGATGTTAGGCTTATGTCCCTCTCTTGTACAACTACCATATATGTGTATGGCTCTACTTAAACACACATTATTTAATTTTCTTTAGCCCCACTTCAAATGTTTTTTATTCAAAAAAACATTTTTCTTTCATTCTCTTTGAAACTCAATGATTAGGATAGTGTTTTACGAAAATATATATGGCGAGTAAAAAATAATGACTAAGTTTTGAAAAATCAATTAATCTTATGATTTAAGAAAAATTGACTTTTCAAATTGACAGAGTCGCCACTTGATTTTTTAGTAAAAATCAAGAAAACTTACAATTATTTTTCAAAAGATATAAAACAGATAAAAATCAATTGAAAAAGGGTTCGAAGTTCAATATACATTTCGAGAAGGTGTTAGACCCTCGGAATGCCCGCTAACTCGCGATTGACCGGCGATTTGACTAAATGACCTTTTAAAATAATTTTTCCAAATATTAACTAAGTGATGAGAAAATTCATCTATTTACTTACTTATTATTAATATGTATGTATATATATATATATATATATATATATATATATATATATATATATATATATATTTTATTTTTTTTTAAATAAAAATAATAATATTATTTCTAAGGAGAAGTATCTAGAGGGGATTATCTTAAGGGAATAAACCTAAGTGTTGGCAAAAATCGATAAAACAAACTAAATAAATAATAATAATAATAAATAAATAAAAAGGCAAAATAAATATTTATGACTATATAAATATAGCAAGAAATGGCTATCCCTGGGAAATTAATAAAATTCCAACAAAATGTTAGTCAATATAACGATAATAACAAATAGTTAAGAAGAGATATTTGAACTTGGGCCAGGCCCAAGTAATGAATCTGGAAGCCTGCCTCATTCTAAAATGGACCCAAAGAAAATTGGGCCTGCTGCAAATTTCTTTGGGCTTTGGCCTCATTTTTTTCTTCAAAGAAACAGTGTATACGTGTTGCATATACCACTGTATATGGGCTGCATTCGTCCCTTTTCATTGTATCGGACTCTATATTTGACATATACACCCCAATTCAGCCTCTCTCAAGCACCTGTACTGATTTTTGGACCTGCGTATCATACTTTAGAATGTATATCAGTGTATACAGCAGTATATTAGCCCTTTCTTAGGCTTTTGGAGACCTGCAAATTATTTTCCAGCAACATATTTGCTGCTCTTCGACCTGTACACCAGTTTAAAGGGGGCTGGACGCCTCAGATATGGTTTAAGCCTTCGTGGCTCAAACGAAGGATGCAAGGAGGAAAATGGAGTCCCAAAACGGACTCGAGAGGAGTTTCACATGCAATAAAGTAGAAGTGAATTAGCATATGAACGATAAAGTAAACCAGATGTATTTCGAATGAAACGCAAATAAAAAAAAAAAAGCTACTTGAGAAATTGAAGTTGGACCGACACATATCACTCTAAAGAAGGCCAAATGAAACCAAACTAAAAATGACCAAAGTTAGTAAACAAACTAACTCTAAACAGTAGCATATTCCTCAAAACATTTGGATTCCAGAGAACCCATAACCATCGGCCAATAATAGATTCAAAGTATTAAAAGGAAAACATGTGGTATAATCAGCCAGTGAAACATCACACTTAGCCTAACCAACTATATTTGATGAAATCTAATGGTGTTAATTTATCATGTCAAACAAAATGTTGAAGGCAACAGTAAACATGTTCCCTTAAAACAAAAGGAAAACACTGGCAAAGATTTTTGTTAAGTCATTTTGAAACAAAGTATAAATGAATAAAGAAAAGCCAAACGAGCCTATTTCTCAAGCCAAATATGCTGCATATGAACACAAGTATACATGGAAAAATATAGAATGCAAAGAATTGTTCATGTTTTATTCCCAAACGAATGGGGACTGCATTTCGGAGTATAATATTCTTCAACTTGACATGGACAACATCTAATGGCAGTAAACAAAACCCAAACAAACGAAATATAAAATGAACATGAACGGAAGGATCACTTATGTCACTAAACAAGTACCATGAGATCAAACTTTATTGATTCAGACAACATAGTGATTTAAACTCAAAAGAATCAGCTCAAGAACAATGATTTAATCAAACTGGCCATATAAACTTGGGTTGAACATGCTTAGCTGATTAGTGAAACAATCATAGGATTTTAAGACGAAGAAACCAAGCTACTACATCAACAAAAAATAGACGAAACAAAGTGATGTTTAAAGTCTGCCCCTATTTTTGCAAAGAAAACACCGTCAACTGTAGCCAAACGAATGATGTTTAAGATGGAATGGATTTGACAACATTCAAATAACAAATTCAAAGAGGTGAATAACGAAACAAACTCAAATAAAAAGGCGGAGAAAACACCAACACTAGATACAGGACGACAAAACTTAATCCGACAATGAAACTAGCTCATGGAAAATATTCAAGAAAATGTATGTAGCATAAGCAGGCCACAAATATTCGATACTAAGAAACAACAACACCACAACGAAATGTCGACCTTATTACCCTAGGAACACCATTGAAGAAAAAAAAATATGGGAGAAGAATCACCTTTTTCCGGGGCAGCGAACTAGGGACGACAAGGAGCTAGAAAAAGCAGCAAATTCACTACCACAACAACATTCCGACGAGCTTTGCAAGCGACGAGAACAAAAGAAAATCTCCTATTGATTCTTGCTTGAGTGTAGTTACGTACTGATTTTCTTTTTAAGTATGTATTCTTGTATTTATATTTCTTTCGAAAACTTTGTTCTCCTTGTGTTTTCTCTAAAGACAGCCTAATCTTTCTTCCTATGTTTTTCCTCAACTCTCTGTAATTCTTTCAATATTTTCTAATGTTTCCTATCTAAAGTCGACCTATTTTTTTATATTTTTTTTTGAATGAGGAAAGAAGAGCTATTTAGATGACCAAAAGAGGGGGGAAAACGAAATGGATTTCCCATTTGAAATTTGAATTCCCACCCTTAGGATAAGGTTGACAGCCATGAATCGTACCAATTACAACGGAAGAGGAAGGATAGTCGTTCGATCTTGGCAAGGACGAGCGAATTGCGGAGATTGAGACACTCACTACTGCTGGACGCGATTTCTCGCGATTGAGTCGCGGTTTCTGGGTTTGCTGCGAGGAAGAAGACGAAGTGGGGCGGGTCAGTTTGGTGTTGTACGTATTTGGTATATGTTGCTGGATATTTTTATTTTTTAAAAAAAGAGAACTTTTTTAAAATATCATTATTTTGACATTTAATAGGACTCAGTCAATACTTTCAATATTTAGTAAAAATATCAAAAAAAAAAAACAATTGTTAAAAACAGAAAGGAGAAATCAAGGGGAGAAGAAAATATTAAAAAGAAATAATTGCTTAAAAGTCTCATCAGTTACAAAAATTTAAAAACAAAGAACTAATTGGCAATTTATTCAAAATACAATTTTCATCTCTTTCTTCTTCTTTCACCGTGTTCTAAAAAACATATCACCATTGTTCTAAAAATTCAATATTCAATTTTCTTAATTTTTTTTTTTATTTCTAAACACGTTTATTTACCATACATTATCATATTTGAAGCAATTTATTCTATTAAGACATCATTTTGACGTCATAAAATTATAATTTATCTTTAAAAATGTCTGAAATTGTATGAAGTTATTTGGCTATCATGTTAAGGTTATGAAGTTTATGTATCTCCTTTTAAGAAATTTTTCAGTATTCAAAATACAATACTCATGTATTCATGGTATACGTATTAATCCATCTAACATATGTATTTTATTTTGCTTATTTCCAATATCACTTTGTATACCAAATAGTTTGTATTTATATTTGATTTTGTATTCGTCCTAATGTATATCATAAAGTTTGTATTAAAGTTTGATTTCGTATTCGTCCTAATGTATACCATAAAGTTTAGTATTTATATTTTGATTTTGTATTCATTCTCAACTATAATAGCCAAAATAGTGTATTCATCCTAATTGTATCAATCAAATAGTTTTGTATTTTATTTTGCTCATTATATGTTTATGCCAACTAGTTTATCATTGATTTCGTATTCATTCACAATTTTAAATAATTAAAATAGAGGTTTGTATTTAGATTATCACTTTATAAAGACAAATTTGACTACAAACTTCAGGACATTCAAAATACTTTCAAATACTTTTGCGAAACAACGTAATACCTAAATGCTAATGTAGATTCTACTAAATTTGAAATATAAAAATAAATTATAAAAAAAGATCGACAATTTTTTTTTTAAATACTAAAAATCTGAAATACATAAATATTTGATGAGTATGTTAGCAAATTCATATAAATTTTTTTAAAAAAAATGACGGAAAATCCTCAGTACATACAATTCAAAAATTCAACATAATGTGTGATTTTGAAAACAAAATCTCGCAAAATAAATGATGAATTCAAAAATACCTTTATCAATTGAGAGATTTCTTGATTAATTGATAGACTCAATTGATAGATCTGAACAAATTGTTACGAACTTCAATAATTAGTCATTCTTCAAACAATGAGGGAGAATAATGGTGAAATTTTGATGAAAGAAAAAAAAAGAAGAGAAAAGTGAATGATGGGGATGGTGAAAAAAAGTTGATGAAAGAGAAAAAAAAAATGAAAAGTGAAATATGAAAAATAATTTAATGGTACTAAATCAAATGAAGAAGTGTAAATGGGTAATGAATGTAGAAGTTGATTCAGAGTTGGACAATTCCAAAATTCCAAACCTATGGATACAAAAATACAATAAAACTATGATATACAAAAATACATACTGACTAAAACAATATACAATTCCAAAATTCCAAACCTATGGATACAAAAATACAATAAAACTATGAAATACAAAAATACAATAAAACTATGAAATACAAAAATACATACTGACTAAAACAACAACAAAATTCAATATACACTTTCAAATCTATGAATACAAAAACATTAAAACTATAAAATACAAAAATAAATAATAACTATAACAGAATCAAAATTCCATATACACTTACAAATCTATTTGATAATAGTAAATACACAATCAAACTCATAAAATGTGTTACATTGACATAACTAACACACACACAAAAAAAAAAAGAACACAAAATACAATAAATATATGAAATACAAAAATAAATACTAACTATAACAGAATTAAAATTTCATATACACTTTCAAACGGATTGTAACATGTATTTTTTTTAATCTTAAAAATTACTAAATAAATTCAACTAAACATGCAAGACACAGAACACGCAAAAAGAAAAAAATACCTCTTCTCCAATAAATTGATCTTCTTCAACTTCATGGTTATGAATTTGTGTGGGATTTTGCACATCGACGGATTTCTGCATTTTTCTCCGTAGATTTAGAAGTGGAACCTACATTGTTGTTTATTTCTTGAGTGAAAAAAATATTAAATGATGAAAAATCGAAAGAACTTTGATTATTTTGTCCAGTACCTCTAGTAACTCTCTTGAAATCGTACATTGAAGAGAGAATTTTGTATTATCAAATCCTAAAATATGATTTAAGAACAACAACAAATCAAAAAAAAAATTAAAAAAAAAAGAGTAAAATCAGTAAGCAAATAAATAAGGAATATAAAAAACATAATACCCAAATCAATGTTAATCTTCAAATCCAATCTTGCAATGAAATTAAAGAAAAATAATAGAAAATAATAATATATTGAATATGAAATCTGGGGATTTGATTTGGAACAAATTTAGAGAGAGAAATGAAAAATATGCTTAAGAAATGAGAGAGAATTTAAAATGACATTAATATCTATCAAATTACCCAAATATAGGAAAATGTGTAATCTATGAGAGAGAAAACATGTGTGTAAATAATGAGAGAGAAAATATAATTAATATCAGAATAATTTTTTATTTTCAAAATAATGACATTTTTGACATGTTTAATAATATTATTAAAGTATGGATATTATCACTAAATAAGTTAATTTTTTTGACTAGTTAACTAAATTTTTCAAAAAAAAAGGCTTGGGCTGATGTATAAAAAAAAACAAAGGGAAATGGGTTGGGAATTGGAGGTGGGTTTTATCGAAAGGAGATTGGGCTGCTGGAATCAGGCCCAATTTTGATCTTAAGATGGATTAAATTTAAGAAATAGTCAAATTGGGTTACATTAATAAATTTGGCTAAACTTTAAATAAGACAAATTAATATTAATTAATTAACGAGCTTCTTGATCTTAATAAAAAATAAAATAATTAATTTAATCGTAAACTAGTGATTCAAAAATATAACCATGATTTAAACTAAACTAATTTAAAAGACTACTCACTAAATTTAAAATATTTTTTGAGATGGATTTTTGAATAATCATAAAATATACTAATTATATACATAATTATGTAAAATATAGATATTATCTAAAAACTTTAAGAAACGGCCAAAAATATTCAAAATAACGCAAACTTTATATTTTTTCTTAAATTTATAAAATTAATTATTTTAAATTGCTTGAGAATTTAAGAAGCTCATAAATCAATTCCTACCGGGAGGGTCAAAATTGGGTGTCAACAGATAATTTTGTGCAAAAAGTTGTTTGATTATACAAACATTGCTTCCATATTTATTATTCTCCCTATAGTTTGATAATATGTACGTATTGTCTCACTAATTAATAATTTCATATAAGATTTCAATTCATTTATACATTTTTAGCCCATATTATTACATTTTTTAATTTCCAAATTAGCGTCATACCTTTTCTTTTAAATCAACCTTAACAACATTATATATATTTTGATGTAAAAAGAAGTTTTAATTTTAAATTACTTCTCATTTTAATCTCAATAAATAAATTTCATAAACTTCCATAAGATATTTAATAACTTATCAAAATATAAAATTTTAATTATTTCCTTCTTCTAATTTCGTGTTCGGAAATGAAGGAGGCGGATATGATATATGTATGGCTCTAGCACAACAGCACTCGCAATATTTTTTCAGAAAACTTATGTCTCTCTTTCATTCCCTAAAAATGAAAAATCAATGAATTAAAAGGTTTTGTCTTTCTAACCCTTCAACATCATATATTTGGCAATGTGAATGTTGTTAAACAACAGATAAGAAGTATAGGTGATTTTCATATCATTAATTACCGCCTTATGGTTTTAAACTAAACCTAA
>CM040625.1:821680-848784 GCA_022817965.1 Solanum lycopersicoides | reverse complement strand
TTTTTCCTTGTTTTTTTTGGGTAACTGTTTAGTAAATTAGTCTTAAAAAAATTATCGTAATTTGTAGACATTTAATCATGGTCTAAAGATAATTTTTAAGCGACGCTCAGTTGCCTACTAATTAGCTACTAATTATATACCCTACTTTACCACATGTAAGACAATACTCAATTACCTACTAATTCTATACCCTAATACTCGATCTACACGTTGCCCTATTTAGAGACTTTTTTTGTCTTTCCGAAATTGGGGTAGGAAAGGGAAAATGAGAAAGGGGATTACAAGGTGATGAATGGAACCTTCACCAATAGGGTGAAACATTGAAACTTCAAGTAGCCAACTAATTAAGTTATTAAGATTCGTGATAACGTACTTAATTTCTATTTTTAATTTAATTCTTTTTTATCAGACAAAAAAAAAGACAGAAGCCAGCCTGTATGGTAATCATGTTATAGTATATAGTAGGTGAAAATTCCCATGCTCCACATATAATTGCTTCTCTCTCATATATATATATAAAAACAAGCAAACTTATTATAACACCAACTTCTACTTTGGCAACTAGAGTATGTATAATAAAACAGCCTTTCATAAACTTAAATATTTATTAATTTGTCCTTTAATTAGGACCAACTTGAGTTCCTTTTGATAAATATTAAAAAAATAACAATAATATATTCAATATAATTTTACAAATAGAGTATGATGTTTATAAATCTTATGAAGGCGTTATTTATCATAAATCCTTAATTTAAGTATAATATTTCGGAACAAATTCGAGATATAAGAGTAAAAAAGTCATATTAAAGATAATGAATAAAAGAACACTAATAATGATAAATAATATGATACTTGGAGTTAAAAAAACAAATGATCATAAAATATTACGATAACCATGCTCCACATTTATATAATTGCTTCTCTAGTTAAACAAAAAAATAAATAAAAAAAATTAAAGCACCAACTCTCTACTTTGGCAACTACGTTATGTACAATATAAAACAACTTTTGATAAGAAGTATCATCTTGTCTTTTACCTCTACCAACTTTTAATCATGGGTGGCTTCATAGTGTTAAAAAAAAGACACATACCTTAGGCCTCAAAATTTAAGGGGCTCATTTTTAATCATAATAGTTATTTTTTTTAATAAATATTGAATACTATTTGTAGAAAAAGTAAATTTTTTATGAAAATGAAGGAATTATTAGAAAAAATTTGACATATTTGGAGTACTATATCTCATGAAAAATAATTTAAAATAAGGATGATTATATTATCAATTGAAAACTAGAAGAAATTAACTATATAAAAGTTATTAACAATTTAAATATAAGGCCCCGTTTAATGTTTGTTTTAGGTCACTAATATGCTTGAGCCGCTCCTGACTTTAATTCTTTTTATAATATATAAATTTAGAAATTAATAATAAAGCTACATTTCACATGTATAAATACTTATGCAATTTCCTCTTTTCTTCTTCACTAATCTACACAAAGCTTCTTCATATATATTGTTTCTCAATATTGTTTGGAATTTTGTTTCGTAGAGAAAATGAAGACTTCATTTGCTGTTTTTTTCCTTCTTGTTATACTCTTTAGCTCCTCTTTCATTGAAAATGCAGCAATGGCTACTTCAAGTAACACTCTTTTTTAAATAAAAAAAAAATTGCAAATAATATTTTTCAATTTTCACATATATATTTTGTTTTCTTGTTATATACTACTACTTGATGCAAGTTGCAACAACATAGCTAGTAATTGTCTCAGTTTATATGACTTGTTTTTCTTTTTTGTCAAGCTTTTAAAAAAAGACATATTTTTTAATTCAGTAATTAACACTTTAACTTCAGAATGTTCATTTTAACGTTAATAAAATAATTTTATAGTTACACAAATATCTATGACTTTGTTTTGATCATTAGTTTCAAAAAATTAATTTTTCTTAAACTTCGTGTCAGATTAAACTATATTATATAATTTGAAACACAGAGTTAATTAATAAAGATTATTTTATTTTTGTAGGTTATTGTGACGAAAAGTGCAGTGCAAGATGTTGGAAGGCAGGACTAAAGAAACGTTGTTTAAAGTATTGTGGAATATGTTGTGTTGCATGCAAATGTGTTCCTTCTGGCACATATGGAAACAAGTCTGAATGTCCTTGTTATAGAGATAAGTTGAACTCTAAGGGAAAACCTAAATGTCCTTAAATATTAAAGAGCTAATAAACTTTCTTTTTTTTAAAAATAAATAAAGAGTTTATGTTTTATATGACGTTAGTGTAAAAAGATATTTATATTATCAGGTCACTCAAATAATGATATTTATGGATCGGATAAGACTTGATGATGTGACCTGATAGTGTGAAAAATCTTTATATTGATGAGGTATATATAATTTGAACTCGAAAAATTAACTTGTTTTATTTGATGAAGTCCTTTGATTTGTATTTGTAGTTACTTGGTTCTTTGCAGTAAAATACTAGAAAGAGTGATTTATGTGTATTTATTTATGTTTATCTTAGTTCAAACATGGTTGTAATTGTGTTTCATAGTGAAATAAAAAGAGAGAAAATCTCTATGTTTGGTTACAATTTCTCTTGGCATTTGTATTATTAGATAACATCTTGATGCAGTATGAGATTTAGGTGTGGTGAATGATTGAGATTCCTTCGCCCTTAATTAGAAGTCTCAAGTTCGAGCTTTTGAAAATGGAAAAAAAAATCTTGTTGGGAGCGCCGGCCGTCTCCAAAAATGGATCTTGTAATGAGCGCATTTGAGTTTAATCAGACCCCAATACAAATACAAATATAAATATCTAATACCGAGTGAGAATAAAAAATAAAAAATCTGGATAGATTACTCCTCCCAATATTTTTTTATCCATATAGGTGATCTTGGTCTTATGAATTTATATATATACAAACTTAGGTATAATGAAGCGACTACCCAAAAATTATGTGTAACGTTGTGATCACACTAAATAAATCGTTACACAAAATGATATTTTTCATAGCTATAATAACAATACAACAATACGATACAACAAAATATAAGTACGTAACAATGAGAACAACACCGTATTTTTTAAAATATCAATACGATACAATACAATAGGTAACATTTTCCATTTAATTCATCTTCTTAGCCTTAAGTAGTTGAAGCACATTTTGAGCAGTGCAATATGAAATTGCTTGAACAGTGAGCATAGGGTTCACACCAAGAGCAGTTGGAAAAACACTTGTGTCACCAATAAACAAATCTTCAATTTCCCATGTTTCTCCTTTTGGATTTACAACTGATATTTTTGGATCAATTCCCATTCTACAACTTCCCATTTGATGTGCTGAACATATAGGTGTTGAAAGATTTTTAATTCCTCTTGAACTTTCTTCTTTCACAAAACTCTCAAATTCATCAACACTTGATTCTTTCACTTTAAATTTCTTTCCTTTTACATGGTGAGTTCCAATTTCTTCTGCTCCAGCAGCTGCCAAGATTCTTAATAGCTTCTCCATACCGACCTGTACATTTCAGTGGCGAAGCCAGAACTTTCGTTAATTAAGAGGTATTTAAGGGTAACATTGGACCTATATAGTACACAATATAATAAGTTTCGCATGAAAAGTATTCAACTGATCACCCTTCGACATACATATATAGTTATGCCCATGCTTACATGCTAGAACTAAAATATCAACAACATATCCAGAATATCCACAACTTGTATCTGGAGAGGGTGGGGCGGATGCAGACCTTATTATTGCTAATGGATTTCTATTTTTTGAAAAAATGAAGTACTAATTACAATACAAATTGTGAGAAGGGCTATAACATTAGTACTTATAAAATTAGAGTATAAGATATGCTAGAAGCATAAAATAATACTAGTAACTAACCATACCTTAAGATTTTGTTCATCAATTTGATCCAATTTGTATGATATTGAATATGGTGAAACTGTTTCTCCTGAGCCCTTATCTCTAGCCAAAGCAAATATATGTGCAGTTCTTGAATATTTACACATTCTCATCTTGATATCAAGGCCTGAAATCCATGGCATTACTACTGAGAACATGCCAGGGTGCAATGATGGTGTTTGTATAACCACACCATAGCCCGGTTCCTCGGTATTCGCAACAACTTTAGACATTACTGACATTATTCCTCCTTCATAGCTCTTTTTGTCTGACTCAGGCCATACTTCAAAATTCTTTATCTTGTCAGTACTACTGTCTGTATCTGGAAAGTGTCCCCACGCGAATACAACCGGATGGACATGTAGGTTTTTACCAATATTAGGGTTTTTTAAACCACTTCTCTTGAGTAATGAAGGGGTCCTAAGTGCACCACATGCTACAATTGTGACTTTGGATTTCACCATGAAAATTTCTTTTACCCCTTCATCATGTTGAAATTCACAAGCAACTCCAATAGCTTTACTTTTGTTATAATTATTTTTGTGTTCATGAATTACCTCTAGAGCTTCACATTCTTGAATTATTGCACCATTGCCTGATTTCACTAAATCAACTAGCCATGTCTCATTTGTCCCTTTTTTACTACCATCTTTACATCCCATGCTACACCAACCACAATAATGATTTGAGTGTGCATTTCTTGGTATATTTTCCACATTGTACCCTAATTCTTCACACCCTTTTCTCAAAATCATGTTTTGAAACCCTTCTTCATCAATCTTATCTTGAACTCCCATTTTTTCGCGAATGGTTTCTAATGCCTCCTTGTAGAATTCACTTTGGAACAATTCCAATTCATAGATGTCACACCATTCTTTTAGAACATGTGATGGGGTGTCAATTGAGGCGGACCAATTTATCGTTGAGCCACCACCAACGGTGGAACCGGCTAGGAGAAAAACATCCATGTCTTTAGTCATCATTAGTCCATTTCCAAGGTACATTTGATCCATTGAAGGTCCTTCAAGAAGGGAAAGATTTGTTCTAGCTAGGTAACTTCCTTTTTCTAAAACAAGTACTTTGTGTCCCGCGTTTGCAAGAACACCGGCTATAACTCCACCCCCAGAGCCCGAACCAACTACCACTGCATCACATTCTATGATGAAAGAAGGACAATTTGATGATGGATTTGGTTTTGAGACATGAAACCCTAGTTTTTGGAGCTTATTGAATAGGGCATTTTGTGGTTGTTTTAGGGTAATGATTCCCTTGTAAAGTGGTCCATATAGATGTTCGTCTCGTTTGTCTGAAAATTCTTCGTGTTTGCTTTGCTTATTATTCATTTTTTCTTGTTTTTGTTTCTTGAAATCCGGGTCTTGCCCACAATAGCCTAGTGCTTTCCATGATGGGTTATGACCTTTTTCATCCACCTGAAAAAACTCAACAAGAAAGGATAATATATAAAAATGTGTTTAACTACTGCACATACTGACGGTATAAAGAATTTTTAAACTATCAAGATATATTTATGATAATTATAGATAAGTTTGCATGGAAAATGAAATTAATAAACTAGAAAATAAGACGGATTGTCCCCTACAGCATAATTAGTAGAAATTTATATTCAGACATAAATTGTTTAGTCTCGTGGATATTTTCATTATTTTACTCTAGCATATATTAAGTATATGTTTCAGATAAATGAATTTTAGTTTCTGCTTGCATTTTATAAAATGTCAGATCAGTTCATTACCATCATGCCAATACTAAAGGTCATTTGAAGTTATTCATGATTTTGAGTACCGATCACATCTAGAATATGATAAAAAATCATTGAATGTGTTGTACGAAATGAAGTTACGATAGCAAAATACGTGTGGAAAATTGCTCAAAAGGTGATAATTAATCTATGTGTGTGATGGGTGGAAAAAATCCTATAATATAGGGGATAGATTTATAATTTATTAATCATATCAATCACCACATAATTATGTGATATATTATAATTTGTAATGCTTTCTCATATTTAACGATAATATAATTTTAAAAAGAGTGATATAACATATATGGTTTACGTTAAAGAATAGAAAATATACACTTTCATTAATTAAAAAAATAAATATATGTCTTGTCGTAATATCATAAAGACAAAAATAAGTATATGTATAAGTCATAAAAAAATATTTACCACTAACTTAGGACCACAAATAAATATATGTCAAGTCATAGTAAAAGTCATATTAAAATAATGAAAAAAATAATAGCAACAATAAATAATTTTATAAAACTATTCTTAGGACCAAAGATAATATAATCATAACTACCGTCAAGTGTAGGATACAGAAATAACAGAAAAAGGGGACCAAAGAATGTAAAATGCACCTCATGACAGAACAAAGTGAGTTGGCAACTTTAATTTGAAGGTACAAAAACAAAATATTATTTTTCATAATTAATTTCAGATCTACTTACTCACAAATGATATATATATATATATATATAGACAGTACATTATATTTTTAAATTTTAATATACATGTTCATTAATTTATATACCCTCAAAAAGTTGTACCCCTTGTAACTACTAGGCTTGAGAAATAGCCACGTATATTGTAGCCAATATAATCATACAAGTACATTTCTAAATAAATATAGTTTATATATAGTCTTGGTGTAACTGAGCCTTATTAAAAATTCACGTGAAGTTAGTAGCTTTTGTTCATCAGCTTAAAACTTGGTTGGACAGTTACTATCAAAAAAATAAAAGGTAGATTATGGTCAATATCGAATTTAAAATTTTCATTAAAGAAGTTTGAAAAAAAGAAGTAATGTCCAAGATTTGAATTTGGAAACCTAGGGCGAGGTTTGAACACCTCCGCTACTAAATCAACGTTTGATCTTACATTTAAGAGATTCAAAACCAATATGTAGATATTAATTTTCTTTAAAAATATCTTATATATATAATATAATTTCTTACGAAAAAAGTTCAGGTGAGCCCCCTCGACTACCCTCGACTACCTCTAGATCCGCCCTTCATTGGAGCAGAGTACTCTAATATAAAGTTAGGTAAATGTTTACAATTTGATTTCTACTTTTTGAAGGAGGTATATATGCTTCCCCGGTCATTTTGTTACTACAATATTTGTTCACTTTATTATTTTAAAGTGTTCAATAATACATGTTCACTTCATAAAATTAATTAGATAATTTTACACTTAATTTCTAATTTATTCCTATCATTAATTATAGTCATTTTCTTTTCTCTATTACATTTTTCAAGACATTATATTTATTATATTCAAAAGATGATATAATAAAATTATCCTTTTATTTATACTCCCTTTGTCCACTATTGTTTGTCATATATACTAAAAATAGTTGTCCAAAATTAAATCAATTTAAACAATCACGATACAATTAGTCACATTTTTTCAATTATGCCCGTAATAATTACATAACTTAAAAAATAGTCATTTTAACAATACAGTTTTCAAAAAGTACAAACCATTTTAATAAAGATCGATAGTAGGTTTTATATTAGTCAAATTACACTTTATATAAAAAAATTCTTAAAGGTTGTGAATGATCTTATTCCGATAAATAATACTCCCTCCGTCCATAATTGTTTGTCATGTTAAGGTCATGCACACCCCTCAAGGAAAATTTAATACAATGTGTAATTTGACTAATATAACCCTATCAAGAATATCAAAAGTCTACCTAACTTTCCAATTGAACTACACTATCATTAAGGGTAAATTTGGAAAAAAAGTGATTAATTGTTTCTTGATTATTTGAATTGACAATTAATCTTGGACATCTACTTTTAGTATACCTGCCAAACAATTGTGAACGGAGGAAGTAATGAACAAAGAGAATAATTTCTTAAGAAAAATATTTTAAATAAATAGTAAATAAATATTATTAGACGGACATATATTCATTAATGTGGAAGAAAATTAGGGACCATGCATGTGGAAAGGATGTAAATAGTGAATAAATGCATGATGAATACATAAAGATCTATTTAATGTGTTGGTGTACAATAAATGAGTAGTTTGGGAAAATGGTAGGTTCTCAATGAACCACCATGTGCTTAGGCACCAAAAAAAAAATTGGAAAAAAGTTATTAAGTGGCAATTAATCACAAATCTTTTAGGTAAAAAAATCAATATTAATTCCCCCCCTAATTATCTAAATAACTCATCTATAATATGTGGTGGAGTTGATAGGTCCATGTGAATCGAATTGTATATATCCTATACCTAACCTAATTTATGTGGGTGCCATGCAAATATGAGTAGTTGATAATTTAATAACACATATTCAATATATTATAATTATTTGAGCAATGATAGATGAGGTTAAACTTCGAGTTTTTAGCCAAAAATATCTTTTAATTATATCTCAAACATAAACTACATCCTTAAAGTATTATTTTTAGCAGAAAACATTCTTTAACTATACCCAAACTTAAACTACATCCTTAAAATATCATTTTTAACAGAAAATATCCTTTAAGTATTTGTAAGTGAGCAACTTTCATCCTTTTGTTAGATATTATCAAAAAATTAAGGGATCTTACGAAAAAATGAGTAGTTAACGTGACTATCAATAAAAGTTATTCTGGAAAATTTCATTACTTTCTACAAGAAGTTCTTTAAAAATAAATCTTAGACACTGTTGCTCATGGAAACTAAAAACGATTGGAAGGTATGAGTACACATGATTTGCCTTTTTCGTAACGAAAAGAAGTTTGTGATTAATTATTTTTACCTTTTTCTTAAACAATAAATGAATAGATTTTTGGGTCAATCTAATATTAAAGTGACCAAAATATTGATTATGTCTCGTATTTGAGTTTCATTCTACAATATTAAAAGCGGAAGTCTCCAACAAATGTCGCTTCTAGCATATTCAATTGAGAAGAAACATATTCAAACTAGTACTAGTATTTTTAATTAAAAATACATGAAAAATGAATGAAAAAAGGGTCAAATTAAAAGATTTTGCATAATTCTTAACTCAATTACAAAAAAGTTCAGAATAATATTCTTGGCATATTTAAGAATAATAATTAGGAAGGGACGACTTAATTTTTGTGGGATATATCGATTAGTTTTCTGATAAATTCGAGTAGAAGGATGAAAATTGTTTACTTTAAAATATTTGAAGGATGTTTTCTGCTAAAAATGATACTTTAAGGATGTAGTTTAAGTTTGGGATATAATTAAAGGATATTTTCTGCTAAAAATAATACTTTAAGGATGTAATTTAAGTTTGGGGTTTATTTAAAGGATATTTTAGCCAAAAACTCTTAAACTTCCTATCAAAAATGCTTTGAGAAAATAATTATTTATATTTAGCTAAATTATTCAAAAAGTGACCTCTATATGGTTAAACTTGTTCAAATAAAAATCTAAAGCATTTATTTAGGAGAAACATTTTTTTTCTGTTTTTGCATAAAAACTGAAAACTATTTCTACTACAATTATTACTAAAATCAATAACTTCTCATCTAAATTAGAAAATCCTAAAATAGGTCATAGAGCGGCAAACAAGGGATCGAAGTAAATATATATAGGTGAGGTGAAAATAAGTTAATTAAAAATAGAAAAAATA
Source organism: Solanum lycopersicoides (assembly GCA_022817965.1). Taxonomy (NCBI): domain Eukaryota; kingdom Viridiplantae; phylum Streptophyta; class Magnoliopsida; order Solanales; family Solanaceae; genus Solanum; species Solanum lycopersicoides. The sequence goes on along the minus strand of CM040625.1, from coordinate 839,244 downwards.
TTTAGTTTATTTATTATTTAATATGAATAAAAAAAAGTTAATCAACAAATAATATGGATATCCTATCATCCAGGTGAGTATACAAATGAAAAATCAAAATAAATTTAGACTAAGAAAAACTCATGAAAATAACATGTGACACATAAATATTGATAAAATATGGATATCATTTGAATATTCATCGTTTAGTGAATAATAATATAACACAAAATTAAATATGTTTTTCTAAATACATCATTATACTTTATTGTCTTCACAATGATACATAAATAATGACAGATTCAGAATTTTAAATAAGGAAATTCAAAATTTATAGAAATAGACACATGGAATAGTTAAAAGAAGGTTTCACATCTATTATATATATATATATATATATATATATATATATATATATATATATATATATATATCATTTTAACCATAGTCCATGTATAAAAAAATATATATATATTTTCCATCCTTATATACATATATATATATATATATATATATATATTATTGGTTACAATATTTGTAAATTTGGATGAGGATCTTGGTGATATTAGTAAGATAAAATATTTGATTAAAAATAATTATTCATTTTTTTTCATAACAATTTTGTCAAGCTTATTAATTGTGAATGACGAAAGAATGGATAAATAAGACAAAAAAAGATATTCTATAAAAGAAGAGAAATGGGCAAAACCAAAAAGGAAAAATACAATTATTATACATGTATCCGTACGTCATGAATAATTAAATGCAATTTTAAGCCACCATCAAGGTGGTTGGTGCAAGTGGCACGTTCACCATTAAAGCACAACCAGAACCATCATAGATTCTTGTGGTTCGATTTTTTTCTCAAATTCAACGTATTAAAATAGTTTAATATATTGAACTGTCTTTTATTGAAATGAGTTTACCTAATATTTAAAGGTAGTGTAAGAGAATTTTTATGCTATAAAAGATAGCTATAATTATAATTAAAGATTTCAACTTTTATATACTAAAAAATTAATTAAAAAAAATTACTTAACTATAAGTATAAAACGGTTCAATCTGCTGGCGATGTTATTTGTGTTGGGCTTAGGTCCTACATACTTATACACTCAACATATCTCATGTATTTTGTCAATGTGAGACTTTTTATCTTAATTTAAAGTGTCACATACACCTCCTCTATGGACTCAATCTCGAGGTTTATTCCCACTGCATAGAGTTTGCCTAGATTGAGCACTAAGATTTACCCCCAACCACTTTATCGAAATTTGCCTAAACTCACTTGAACTCTGGACATGCCCACCGACAAAACATAAATTTACACAATTATACTGTTAGTGCAGATAACTTAAATCGTACCTGAGTGAAGAATACAAGGAGAGTTAGAACTTTCAAGGCAACAAAGAGAAGCTTGATGAGTTTGAAGTTGCTGCATGACCATGATTGGACTATTTCTTCCCTCTTGTTTGGTAAAACTCTAGAGAAGTTTTGCAAGTATGGAAATTGGCTTGACAAGCTTGCCTTACCACAAAGTATGAAAGTTCCTATCCTTGTTGATAGTAACCATAGAGCTAATTTGCATAAGTTTAGCTTAGGGTGTTGTATTCTTTCACTTACCATCCATGCAAGCTACAAATTATAATAAAATAGCAATTTAAATAGATTTATAGGGGAATTAGAAACATATATAGCAAATTTGTACCTAATAAAGGATGATAACAAGGAGATTTAAAAAAAGATGTGACACTAGGGATCAATAAAACAATTCTTTAATTTTTTGACAAAAGAGAGTACATCGATTAAAATTATGTAGCTCCGCCCTTACTTGTGACAAATAATTTACTTTTGCTATGAATATATTTGGTTAAAAAAGGAAGGTCTTCGTAAAGTATAAGTGTGTAACTGGAAATCTGATTATTATTCAGGGTGTTCTTATGCCTTCTTTTCCAACCAAAAAAATGAAATAATATTAGTGTTGTAAATCAACCCCACCCCACCAAAGATAATAAAAAATAAATTTGAAAATTAAGTCTTACATGTTGAGGAGTTCCATTCATGGAAGCAGAAGTGTGAAGAAATTTGATGAGAGAATCATCCATATTTTCTTGATGAAGAGAATTAGTATCAATGGATGGTAAGAAAGTGTCACAAATAGCACTAAGTGAATCCATTTGACTTGAAGAAAGTGAACCATTGTGTCCTTTTTTTGCAACATCCTTCACTTTCTCCATATTTCCACCATTTTCATAAGCCATATTCTATAGTTTTATTTTTCTTATATTTTGTTTGCTAAGAAAATTATGTGAGTTTATGAATTTATAGAATGAAAAAGGGTACACCTAACCTCAATTATCACCACGAGAATGGGCACCATATATAGGGAGAGGATGTTATTTTTTGTGTTCTAGATATCGACGTACCATATAGTGGTCCATGTAGAAAATTGGTTTGTTAAAGAATTGGTACAAGCTTAAAACAACGATAACGGCAAGTGAGATCTGAAGAGGATGATGTGTACGCAGTTTTAATCTTATTTTGTGAAGGTGTAGGTTGCTTACGCTAGACTTTTTGCTTAAGTAAAACATATCAAAACCAGTAAAAAAATAAAATATTGTAGCAAAAAAACTATGTAAAAAATAACGGAGAAAAGGAATGTATCGATGTCAAATAATATGACGACCAAAGAAAAGAAAACAATGTCAAGACCCAAAAATGAACGTGACGACACCCGTCTTATCCCATCAAGACAATTCAGCCTAAAATTCAACTAATATAGTGAATGCGGAAGTAAAACGTGAACAAAAGTCTAATACTATAAAATACTGATGAAAACAAAGTCAACTTGATTAAACCCCCAAAATATGGTTGTCACGTGTACAAGTCTCTTAAGTATTACAAATGAATCTAAAGAAAAATACAAATCTCATATGACATTGTTTCTAGAGTAGAACAAGATCATAAATAGGAGTAAGAAGGTCCGCTGAAATGACAAAAATTACCTCACAAATCTCCAAAAGAAGCCTCAGACAAAGAGAAGAGAAAATATCACAAAGGTCCAGGCTAATAACCTACAAGAATTGTAGAAGCAAGTGGTGAGTACTAAACCACACGATACTCGTCAAGTAAACCTTTAAACAAAAGCTAAGGGGATAAAATACAGGTACCCCTTACATCCCAACTGAACCTCCACAACTACAACCTGCATAAAATCAGCCCAACCTAACAGTTTACCATTTACAAGCACATATCTCAACAACAACATTCTATCAATCACATATTCTCTACAACAAGCTCAATATTCGTCAATTACAACCTTTACAAAAAGGCACTCACAGTATCAGCAACACAAGATCAAGTTCATCAAATTGAGGAACCAAATATCAAGTATTTTCCAACCATCAATAAAATACATAATCATAAAGAATGAAGGATGTCATGGGATGCAATGCAATATGACACAATGAAATGATATGCCTCAGAATATCAAGTACTCTCTCAACTGTATATACATGATACTCCTCGGAAATACATCGAGAGTTCATGACCCATGGGGGACTCGCAAGATCCATATACTGACACGGACGTCTTCACGTGCCCAAATTATAATCATAATTTCTCCATCGCACAGAAGATCTCCACTCGCCCAAATAATCATAACTTGATCTCAACACAGACGATGTCCACGTGTTAGACCTTTACTCATACCGAATTTCATGTCAATGTATGTGCACAATATGATATCAAATAAAAGGGATGATGCAACATCTCAATAAATCAAATATCGCTATGACATATAATCACCTCAATTATCACAATTATACGGGTTCAGTAAAGAACATAATGACACATAATAATCAAGTTAATAATATATCAACTAATGCCCATATGCTTTGGCATTCTCGGATTACAATCCACATTCTATAGTAATAAACTTTGCCTTTATAAAACCGGTACTTGTACCATTCTCAACCCTTCACACACAAACAATTAATTACATTGCGTTTTATTATCCCTTTTCATCATTAGAATTAATTAAGGTGGACAAGTCAAACCTTCACCAAGTCCCATTACTCCCAAACACATACCACAAGAAAATACACGAATTTCATGCACTTAACAAGAGTTTAAAAATTTACTTGCCACAAATAGTCGAACAATCACTCCGGGACTTGAGTCTTTCCCTTTCATTCAGCCTCCAATTAAATGCAATCTATTCAAATAAGTAATTACAATAAGACTTTCGAACTAACAACACTCATATTATCATATGTCTATCTTAGACCCGAAACTTACCTGAATTTATAATAGAGTTTCTAAATCTTGATTGCAACTGATAGGTTACATATCATCCTCCCAAATTTTAAGCCTAAGATTAAGTCTAATTTCCTTCAAATATCATAAATTTGACAATGTTCATACCAAACAATATACCTAATAATTAATTTCATATACCAATATATCCAAACTTGAATCATAACTTGTGAGCTATGAGAAATTGTAAATCCAAAACCTAACTAAGCCGTTATCCCTACTTATGGTCCACTACATAAAATATTTAGACCAAGCACTCAATTAATTTCATAATTTACTTAAATAGTAATTTTCCATAATTACACAATGATTGCATCTCAAATTTAAAATGGTATAGCAAAGTTGGATAATTAATTAGTTTGTAAGTCAATTTTCTCTTGTTTCCTGTTTCCACTATTATTGTAATAATGGGATAGAGATGAATCATATATATATATATATATATATATATATATATATATATATATATCACTACAACAAAAATGATCATTAGCTAGCGGCATTTAATTCTTAAATGTTGCTAAATATTTACTTTTAGCGGCAATTGCCACTCTTTGTATATGTCCCTAAGGCCTTCAGCGACATTGGTTCTAATGGCACTTAACTAATGCCGGTAAAGACTTTAACACTCTTTATTAATGTCAATATTTAATGCAGCCAAAAAATATTTTTGTTGTAATGTATATATCGGTTAGATAATTGTATATTACATATATGTATTTGTATATTCTGGCGAGAGAGATTGAGAGAGGGAGGAGAGAGGCGAGCGAGAGAGGAAATTAATTTTTACAAATCGCAGGTACGTTGATATAATTGGGTAATACAAAATCTGAAATTATACAAATATAATATAACTCAAAAAAATGAATTGATACAAACATAAACGTATGAACTTTTAAAAATTATACAAATTACATTATATGATTATATCATACAAAATTCAACTACACTTTTATACAAACTTTAAAAAGTTATACACAAAAAGATTGAATGTATATGATGACAATTTATAGTATTAGTTGGACAATTTATTTTCTCAAAACTTATATTATAGTATTAGTTATGTAAATCTTTATATTATTAATCGAATAATATATTGGGTGTGTTGAATTTTGTACTTACTAAAAAAATAATATCAATATGATAGTATTTATACAAAATTTAATGTAGAAATACCTTAACTCTTTGATCAAATGTCCAACGATCAATTACTAATTTTACACGACGTTCAAACTCTGTTATTCTTAATCTAATAATAATTTTTTATTTTATATATTTTATTTTATTTGTAGATATTAACATTATATTTTTGCACCACTTAAATTGAAAGATGAGATATTTCAAAATATTTGAATTAAAGATACTTATCCAAGTTGGAACTATATGTGTATAATCAAATATTTACAATTAAATATATACGTTGTGATAGATAAATATATATTTGCAATTACTAAATTATATAATAAAATGTCAAATTCAATTATATAATATTTTTTCAGATAGATCCTTATAGTTGAAAATAAGCATGTATTTTTACCTAATTAATTACTTAATCATAGTAAAGTAAATTGGTTTGATGTATAAGTTTTTTCCCCTTATTATTCCGTTTCGGGGAAAAAATATTATCTTTATATCATTGTAATAAAATAACTCAACACGCAATAAATATTTCACATTTAGATATTACAATTATATTTCACACTATTTTGACAAATTAAGAAATGACAACTTTTTTTTATCTATTATATCCTCAATTAAATGACTAATTACTTTTAAAAATGTAAAAATTTTCATCCACTTCATAATTAATAGGGGTAAAATGGCAAACTCACTACGTTATTAATTATTTTTTCTTAATTAGTGTGTCAGTTCAAAAGTGGACAAATAAAAAAGGACAAATAAAGTAATAATTACCCAAATATTTATCATGTTTAAAATCACAAGCCATAAAATCATTTTTTAATAATTAAGTTTCACGCTTACCTACACAAATTTACTTAAATTTTTTTAAAAAAATATACGTAAAACGTTTTATATTAATATTTGATTTTAAATTACTAATTCTATCGAATCTTATCATGTATGCGGAGGAGAGGCATACACGTTGATATTCTCCAAATACTTTCTTTTTACTTAAATTGTTGTCATCAAGTCTAATAATAGGGGCCAAAGGTCTAAGATTGAGGCTTTTAAAATATAAAAAGTCTTAACACCTTATTATTATTATTTTCAAATTAATTAAGAGACACATTTGTACTTTACTAAGATCTTATTACCCTCTCGAGCTTATTTTATAAATAATTTTTTATTTCTTTTCGATTTACGTGACACTACAATTGAAAAAATTGTCGACGCCCACAAGATAGTGCCTTTAACATCATTTTGTCTAGACTTCTTTTCTTATGTTGTTTTCTTTTATCGAACTATTTTAATTTGATCTGACAGTCTATCGGAATCAGCTTCCCTATTTTTCAAACTAGAGGTGAAGTCAAACATTCACTAAGTGAGCCATATTTACCACAATGTTTAGATTGGATCATTGAAAATCTTATAATTAACTAAATAATTAATTATTGTAAAAAATTTTATTTGTCGATATCTCTGCAAATATAAATTAACTAAAAATATAATTATGCGAATACAATATATAATAAGTTATGTTGGACTATATATTTTTTCTTATTATTTACTTGAAGAGTTCATTTTCGTTTTCATTGAAACGTATGGTTGGGCAGTAGATGACAAGGATCAAATTTCACCTCTAGGATTTGAAATTATATTTTCTAGTATGATCAAATGTGCAGAGAAATTAAATTTAAATTTGCCTTTGGATCTTGATTTTGTAAATTTGGTAAAGAATTGCAAAAGAGATTCAACAATTAAAAGGTACATATTTCATACACTTTTTAAATCAAAAAATTAATTTTATGTGTTTGGCATTGAAGAAAAAATATTTTTTCATGTTCGGTTAATAAAAATATTTTCTAGAAATACACGTTTTTTTATAAATAAGAAAAATGACTTTCTTAATTAATGAAAGTAGAGAACACAAGTTCTACAAATGATATATAATCCACATTAAAAGATAGTATGATTAAAACATAAATATCTTGTTTATTTTAATGGTTTAATAATTAATAATCTTGTTTTTTTGCTTTCTAACATTTTCTTTTTTATGTTCTCATAGTTCCCGCTATGTATCCAACAAAGATCTAACATATCGGCATTTTAAATCAGAAATAAAGAAAGTTCTAGATGAAATATGGAGGTAAATTAAATCTAATTAATCACAATCATATTTTATATTTGGCTAAATATTTAAATAAACTTGATAGTATAAGTTAATGTATACATGAAGTTATTCATAGATACTTTAACTTGATAAAAGTGCATCTTTTGATCTGTCTTTGATACACATTTATTTGCCACGTCATACAAAAATACACTTTTGTTAAAATTAAAATGTCTAGATATATGTTAAGTTTAAGGGGCTATCTAGGTATTTCATCTTTACGATTTTGTTAAGCCTATAGTATATTATAATAATGTCAATTATTTATAGGCTATGGCAACAAAAGAATGAAGAAATTTTCTCCAAATATCACCCATTGTGCTATGGCTTTTCGACTTCTAAACATTTAATGCTAAACTAATAAACATCAATGGTCTAGGGTGTGTTTGGTATGGAGGAAAATATTTTCCATGGAAAATGTTTTCATGGAAAACAAGTAGATTTTGGACTTATTTTCTCATGTTTGGTTGGTGAGTAGAAAATATTTTCCAGAAATGATTTTTAGTGTTTGATTTATGAATGAAAAATATTTTTGAGAGACATATTTTATTTTTACTAGAGTAAAAAATAATTTATGAAATTAAAAATATTTTATAAAAATAAAATTATTATTTTTTTGGATGGTGGTGGGGGTGGGGTGGGGTGGGGTAGTGCATGGGGCAGGGGGAGGGGATAGGAGTGAAAAAATAAAATTTTGAAGTTGATAATATTTTTAAAAAACAAAATTAATTTTTTTTTTTTGGGGGGGGGGGGCTGGCTGGGGAGGGGGGGAGGAGTTTAAAAATAAAAATTTGAAGTTAAAAATATTTTTAAAAAGCAAAATTATTTTTTTGGGGAAGGGGTGGGGTTGGGGTGGGGGGCTGGCCGGTGGGGGGCGGTTGGGGGGGGGGTCAAGGATCGTATGAAAAAATAAAATTTTGAAATTGAAAATATTTTTTTTAAATTGACGTTTTTCCCCCCAAAAAATGTAATTTGAAATTGGAGGAGAGTTTGGAAAATGTTTTCCTTAATTTTTGAAGGGAAGTCATTTTCCTTAATTTTGAGGAAAATGAGTTGATTTGGAAAACATTTTCCAAGATTTTGTCTCAACCAAACATGAGAAAATTGAAAACATTCCAGAAAATGTTTTCCTCCATACCAAACACACTCCTAGCGTAGAAATGTTCATATCATAGTAAAGATGGGAGTTCAGCCCCAAATGGTGCATTTTATAATGGGCTTCTCATGTAACAACAAACATAGCACTATATGTAGATATGCAATGTATGGATATTATATAAATAGTGTACAATGTGTATATATATGATGTATAATTTTGTATCATATATATATTTTGTATAATATATATTCATATATATACACATTGTACACTATTTATATATATATATATATACATATATATATACATATATTGTTTCCTGATTTTGGAGAAAAAGATCTTAAAGAGGCAATAATGAACTTTCAACAAAGGCATAGACGTTTTGGTGGACACACATATTGAGGAAGGAAAAAAAGGTTTCTTAGTATATCTTGTTTTATGTTTTTTTTTCTTAAATAATATTATGTCGATTTGTTAAATTTACTATGTCAAGTACATTTATTGATCCTTATGCAAGATGTTAATACAATCAAATAATAAATTTCTAACCTCCTAACCTCATAGACAGATTCTAACGCATCTATTTTGTTAAAGAAAGATAATCATCTCATCTATCTATCGTTAGAAAACAAGTGTCCTCACAAGAAAAAATAGTCCATGTACTCAAAAGAAATAATAATTGATAATTAAGATATTAACAAGGCACGACTTTTAAAAAATTAGTTTGATGATCTTAAATACGAAAGACGCATGCTACATAAATTGAAACATATAGGAGAGGAAGTAATTCAAAAAGAACAAACCTTGTTAATTAATCATATATGGTGAAGCTCAAATGCTTGCCACACAAAAATAACATTCTTGGACAAATTCTTTTTCCAAATCCAAATGTCAAAAACTCCTTAGGAAGATTTTATGATCCTTTTATTTTCACATCATCATCATTATCAATATAATTGTTGAATCAATTAAGAAAAATTTCTCAGATTCGTCGGGTCTCTTCCCATTGTGTCCATGCATATTCACTAAGGCTATTGTTTTGTTTTGTTTAATGTAACCATTAACCTCACATTGTTTTGTTGATTCTCTTGGTAAAGTACACTTTGATTATTTCGATCCTTATAAGAATGAAGCTTTAGAGTTTGTTTAACAACCAATTTCAAAATACTTCAAATTTATAACAATATGATCAATTGTTGTTTTTCCACCTTTCAAAGTCTATTTGGGCTTTTTTCTTCAAGGCCCATTCAATTATTGTTGATGTTTGAGTCACCTCCGGCAATGAAAATATTTTGTATAAGATGTAAAAATTATACCATATATGAGCTAGTTTTAATTATACACTAATAAAATAATTAGTTTACAATACATATCTTCATGTTTTTATTTACGTTAAAAAAAAAGGAGTCAAAAATCATAAAAATTATATGTTATGATATATTAAAAAAACAGAATAAACCCTTTTAAGTATAAGATAGTTAAGAAATTCATTAAAAAGAAGAATTAATATAAAATAAAGTCACGATAATTCTCTTTGACTATGAAAAAGATCATTTATTTTAAACTACGCAAAAAATCTTAATAATTTACTTTATATAAACTAAAATAAATAATATTTAGTTAAATCTTGAAAAGTGATTTAAAAAATAAATTATTAATGATAAAAACAAAATATATATATAAAACAATTATCTTTTCTTATTGTTAATGATGATCATATTGTTAAAAATAAACAAATATATATGTGTGATCTTAAATTTCAACATTTATATGTCACAATTTTTAAACCTTTTTTCTCCCTCTCTATTTTTTTCCAAATTTTGCCAAAAAAATCTATCTTCCTTCCACGTGTCTTCACATAATTCGTTGATTTTATCTATAAATAAGATCTTTTCTTCCTTTAGCCATAACTCTGCCCTTTGCTCAGTTAACTTTTTTGCGGCCGCCTCTTATTCGCTTGGTGCAGGTCGGGACCTCATTCGCCGGCGCCGGAAATAATGGCGGACGAACAACGGCTGTGTTAATTCTACTAAGTTATCACTGACGAATATATGTTTGATTAGCGGCGAAATTTGGGTCCTGCCTTGCATCAACTGAATTGGAGACAGCTGTGAATTGAAGATTTCGGATTGATTTAAGCTAATTCAGATTCGATTTAGATCGATCTAGTATTTGCGATTTCGCTTCGCCTCAGGTTCAATTTGTTCGATTTGATTTGGATTATTAATTATATTTATGTGTATATGTATATGAGTTTTGTAATTTATATTTCAGATTAGATTTGCCTGGATCTGACTTTATAGATTGGTGAGCATGTGATTCAATTGCTAGATCTTGTTTTTATAGACTCACACACATACATGTATATAGTTACGGGGATTTTGACTAATATTTTATGATGAATGTTATGAAAAAGCATTGCAATTTATAGTATTTTTAGTATAGTTGTTAAACTTTGGAATTTAAAACTTAGAATATTGAATTAATCTAATTCAGTTTAGCTTTGAAAATTAGTTAAATTGACTCTTGTGAAGCAAAACGTTTATAAATAGAAGTGAGCGGAGGGAGTAGTTCACGGGACGTAGGAGGTTTTCATTAGATTGAAGTTAGAGATACAATTTATTAAATCCTTTTTATATGATTTAAGTTATAGTTATAGTTGGGATGTTTAGTCATAAAGTTTTGTAAAGTATTGTTTTTTCAACTTCAAGCTGTTACTGATGCGTTCTGCGATTTACTGATTCCTTGTTGCATATATTTGATGGATTTAAGTGGCAAAATGTTAAAGGTTTTGTCTTTGATTTTTGTGATCACTTTTATATATATGGAAACTCTTTTACCGTAACACGTTCCAAGTCTTCCTTTTATGAAATGAACAGGGAAAAATCATATTTGGTGATTTGACATGAAGAAGCATGTAAGATAACTCTTTCTCATTAAATTATCAATGTCCACCCTCCAAGATTTTACTGAAAACTTCTGTGATTTAATGCCACATTGTTGCATATATTTGATAGACTGCGAGGCAAAACTGTAAAGATTTGATCTTTGGTTTCTTGTGATCACTTTTACATATCTAGAAACGTTTGCTCATAACACCCTTCAAGATTTTACCGATGCCTTCTGTGATTTGATGCCTTACTGTTATACATATGTGATAGATTGATCGGCAAATTTATAAAGATTTGATCTTTGAGTTCTGGTGATACTGTTAGCATCAATCTTAGAAGATTTAACGTATCTGTGATTGAATGTGGATTTTAAGAGAAAATTAATCAAAAATTTCTGCTTTCCTAACACTCATTTCTCTTTTGGGATTGCAGCAATTTTCATGAAACTAATGCCTAAACGATGTTTTGGATTCTGTTGAGCTTAGGTCATTTGTCAGGATGTATAGACATTTTTTACACTCTAATTGGTCATATAGAGTTCACTGACTAGATGCTGTGATGCTGTGAAACTTGGATGGAACTTTGGAAAAAGGTTATAGTTTGTATTTGAACCTAATTTGCTTGGACTCTCTAAAAATATTGCTGCATCTGTATCAAATCCTCTGAAATGCAGTACCTTTGGAGGACACGCACCCATCGGCATTTTGGACAGTCCAAGAAAAATAGATTTGATTTAGATAGAGTGTCATGGTCATAAAGAATATCCAAGATACATCTTATCAAAATCACGACTAGCAGGTTTTCTTCACTTGGTTTCAATGCCTGATTCTGACCTCTCAAGACTGAAAATGGTACTGGCATAAGGTAGTTTTTTAGGGTGGAAAAGTTTTGGCCTTGTAATGAATTTGATTAAGGGTTGGTAGACGTTTCAGGCTAATATTGATATGTTACTACAATTCACTCTCATCACCTAATACTACCAGTGATTCTCACTACAGCTTCGTTCAACTATATTCCTGTTAAAATCCTTTCTTAAGTCCAAACTTTAAATGCAACTATGCTATCAGAGGAAGGAGATGAGAGTGTCCATGGTAGCTTGCCAATTTTTAATGTTGGTACCTCTGCTATGTATGTGGATGGCAATCTCCTCGCATACTCGGTCTTCTATGAATCTACCAGCCTGGGATCTAATCTGATTGCATTCCCTCTAGATAATGGCAACAAACATTGCAAATAAGCAGCTTATTACAGCACCTCTACCAGACTTCTTTTTCACCCAAGTTGTATATTCAGTCAATTCAGAATCCTCTTCCATATGGCTCTAATGATGGAGCACAGATTTCTTACCACTTTCTTTTGGCTAAATATAATCCGGAAAATGAAATTTTACAATTTCACAGATTTCTTAATCTATTAATTAAACATGTAATAGTCATTCTGCAGATTTTGTCTGCAAACACCAGCAAATGAAAATTGATGTTATATGTGGCTACTCTGTTGTGGGATTGGAGCTACACTTGGTCTTATACTATGAACGTTTACTAGTTTTATTTTATAGTGCAGTACCATACATATCATATATAAATATTCCCACAGTAAAAACATCTGTTTTTCTTACAGCCAGTTCTATCATCTTTTTTCATTACATAGTATGTAATTGATTATAATTCTCATGCATAAGGGCTGCATATAGATTTGTTTCTTACTTGCTATTTGTCTCTTCAGTTTTTCATCTCCAACTATTAAAATGTTTCTCATTATTCCCTCTAAAAGTTTTAGTGGGTATTTGGACATAAAACATATGAAATTTGAATCTGTTCCAATTTGTTTGTCTCACTTCTCTTTAGGTCTGTTCCTTTCTTGTAAGCTTTGCACTGTTTAGTTTTTTTTATGACTTTTACACTACTTTCTTCTTTTTGTACTTGAGCCGAGAGTCTTTCGTAAATAGTATCTCTACCTTCACAAGATATGCATACACTCTACTCTCCTCAAACTCCACTTGTGAGATCTCACTGAGTATATTGTTGTTGTTGTACTTCCTCTTTAGTCCGTTTTTTTTTTATATATAAAAAAATTTGGACATGAATACAACTTGGAAAAATGTTGAATTACTACGAGTGATTTGAAGTGAAAACAGATATTTGAGAGTTTTTTAAATTCCGAAAATTCTATGTTATTCCGTGAATACAATCCAGGAAAAAAGTGAAAATTATCCATGGTCAAATAGGCAATGTTTTCTGTTTGGTCTTTGTTGAATGTAAAGCAGGGAATCTTTTGTATTTGTTCTGTGAAAATATATATATCCTCTTGGACTGATATAGGCAGGAATAGGAATATGTTGCTGCTGGCAAGATTTCAAGGATATAAAACCACTGCCAATTATATGGACAATAGGTAAACTTTAAAAATTTATGAAAATTGTTTAAATATTAGCCTGTCCATGTTGTTATCATATTCATTCATTTCTCAATAAACATTTGTTGACCAAAGCTTTTATTCTAACAAGGGAATTTTGGTTACATAAACAATTAAGCATAATATTTGAAGGGAAGTTAGTGTTATAAGGCTAAACTTGAGGGGAGTTTTGAAATTATCCATTTTTTATTATTTTAAAAAGTCAATGTAATTTTTTTTTCAAACAAAAAAGTAATTTTCAAAGATAATAACTATATTTGAGAAATTAACTTCAAAAGCAAAGATAAAGTAGTTTTAGAAGTAATGATATAGTTTTAGAGATTAAAAGTTCTTAAATGGAAATGACATAGATATGAGCCAAATTTTTAACGGACGATAGATGAGCCTCAAAGATTGATGGCATATTTGAGTGTTTTACCTTGTTAAAAGGGACTAGGGATTACAAAGAGCGATTATACAGTTATGTCTAAACTTTGGCTATATGTTATTCTCTTCTCTCATGATCTCCTTTCTATGTTCTAGTATTTCATTTCCTTCTGATTATCTTCTTGTTATGTTATCCTCTCCTTGATTAGTACCTTGCTATTCGAATTCTAAGTTATAATTTGAGTTCAATAAAGATAAATTTGTGTGTTTGTGTTGAAAATTGGTCTGTTACAGGCTTTATTGGTCCAATACTATCACCAAAAGGGCTCTCATTTCTTGGGGAAAATATGTAAATGTCTTGAGGTTGGCATGGTAGGCAAATCAGCATTTTTAATATTCCATATTATGATATGTATTTGGTATGCATTTTTAAAAAGTTTAGTTAACAAAATGTCGAAATATATATCGAATACCTTATCAAAATATATAGTGAATTGATGTTCGTTTATTGAAAATTTATCTTCAAGAGAACATTGTATAATGGTACAATGGTACCTAGTTTCTTAAGGGCCATGGAATTTAAATAGAAACTGAGGGAGTACTTGTCATTTCACAAAATCAATGCATAAATGACATTATTTTATCCTTGAGAGTTATTATCCCTTGAAAGTATACATTTGACTAACATAGAAAAAACTAAACAGTTAATTCATTTTTATTGGTAAAACTAAATAACCAAAATAAATTACTTCATATCCATTGATTGAAAACTTACTTTAAGAAAACACTAAATGAAGATACAGAAAAAAATATACTTAATTTCTTAAGAGATACTATAAGATCTAAAATGATGACAACTAAATAAAAACGGAAAGAATATGACAAAAATAAAAAGGTAGTACATATTTTTATAGCTTATTATTAGATTCTATACGGCTTGCGGCCCATCACTACTCATAGCAGGGACGAATTTATGCTCATAGCTTTGTTAGCACGAGGAATAAGAGATGGTTAATTTCGAAATTCATGTTAGAATAAGTTTACTATATATTTCATAAAAAATATAATTGTACGATAACTTATTCCGATATTAATAAATCGATGCAAACATAAATATTTATCAAGCAGTTAGATACTATATAAATAAGCATACACCATTTCACAATTCTCCAAAATCACACAAAATGCTGGTAATTACATCCAATTACAGACTTTCTTGTCATATTCATCAACTAAAGAGTCCTAACTTTTTGCCTACTCAACAAGCTGAATTTGAAAGACATGGATCTAGTAAGTTTCATATTCAATTTATCTTCGTTTTAATTTATTTATCTTATATTTTTACTCATCGTCTTTTTATTTTGTATATTTATAGGAAATTGGCTATTCCAAACTGAAGGCTTACTCTCACTTAGACTCAATTGTGCACCTAATGATGCAAGCTATTTTGGTATGAATATTTTAAACAATTGCCTAAAGAGTAGTAATACAAATAAATATACTATCGAACGAATATGATGAGATAGATGAAATTTCTATGTTATTAATTAGAGCCATTTTATGTTGAGGCAAATCTAAAATATGAAATTTAGATTTCTAATAATAATTGAGTTGATAATCAAATCTTTATCGTTATCAATCACCAAGAAAGAATCAAATGCTCTATATATGGAGGGTATTTTTATAATTTTAAATTCTATATACCTATTTATGCGGAGTGTATTTTTGAAATTTTAATATCTTTGTTTAATAAAAGATTTCCCCCCCCCCCCCAAATAAGTGAGATTTAATATAGATAAAATATTGATAACATTATCAAACATTTGTCAATAAGAAATTTATCGTTTTTTTGGGACTGATAAAAAAGGAAAATGTGACGTATAATTTTAGACATGAAAAATGTATAAGATCACTTTTTAATATAGTTTATTTGATCTGTATTGACGTGGTGCTTCACATCTTGTATAGCTAGAATTATTTTAATCAAAAATAATTTTTAACAGTAATTAGTTAACAATAATTATAGTTTAATTGCGGTTAAATATATATAGTTAGTAACATTAACATTCTTTGTAAATGTACTTAAAATCCATAGTAATATTACAATAACAATTAACTAATGCTGATAAATATTTTGACACTCTTTTATATTTGATTTTATAGTTTATAACAACAAAGCAATTTTTTTCTGTATGAGCTACGTTTTTTTTTTTTTTTTGGATTAATTTGCAGGTAACGTTAGTGATTTAAAATCTGATCACTCCAACAAGTATGAAGAAAAGGATATTCAGGTGGTAATAAGAAATTAATTACACTCAAATTTAATTTATTTAAAGCTTATTTGGTGTGACGAACGTTATTTTCTATTAAAATAGTAGTTTTTTTCAAGAAAATACTTTTTTGGTATTTGATAATGAGTGATAGATATTATTTTAAAAAATACTAACGATAATTAAAAATTATATTAGCAAATTAAGTAGTATTTTGATGAAATTTTTGGGTGTGAAAAAATGATTAAAATGTTTAAAATAATAGTTTTTTATTCAAGAAATTTCTTTTTGGTATTAAATAATGAGTGATAAATATTATTTTAAAAAATATTAACGATAATTAAAAATTATATTAGAAAATTAAGTAGTATTTTGATGAAATTTTTGGGTGTGAAAAAATGATAAAAATGTTTAAATATTAGTGGGGGTAAGTAATATGAAATTAAAAGCTAAAATACTCGTAAGAAAAATGATTTCCATCCTTAAGCTACGGAAATAATTTATCCCTTTTTGATGCATTTTCATTTTAATTTTCTTTATCCAAACACCAAAATAATATTTTTTTTGTTATAAAAAAACACACTTTTCTAAAAATTGATTCGTCATACACAAACCTAAATTATCTCAATATAATGGTCACATTCAACTTCTCGAAAGTAAATTATTTAACTAATTTTTATAGCTAAATTGTATTCTATAAATTATAGAATTTGAATATTAAAAAAAAAAACTAAAATATATATGGTATTAGTAAGTGCTAAAAATAATGCTATTATCGTTAATCAATTATCGCTAAATGTCTTTTTTGACCTATCTAATATTATATTTATTAAACCAAATTATAAATAAACTATATAATTGTCTCAAACAATACAAATATGTGGTGGTTCACGTGAGTCTATAGAGCATTTGTCTAGATCATTAATATGCCATTAAAA
>CM040625.1:652936-820734 GCA_022817965.1 Solanum lycopersicoides | reverse complement strand
GAACTAAGTATAAGAAAAAATCAACGATAGGGGTGTTTTCTAATGCAGCGGAAAGTCAGACATGAACTGACCTGCCAGGAATCATAGGCTGCATTTACTAGGAAAAGTGGTGTCTGGATTTGTTGCGCGACGTTTTGTGGAAGAAACACTGCAACATAGCGGTGTTTTAGCATTAAGACGATGCATCAAATAAAGGAAAGATATATTTTCGTGAAAATAACTTCTCTTACCAATCCCGGTTTCAGTCTTGAGGTACACGATTGAGGCAAATTCTTCGCAGAGCCCTGAATCCAAGATAATGTAACACACTTGGTACGAGTAAAATCGAATCTATAGAACTTCCTTAGTGACTTTACACGAAATTTTATAGTTCATTGTAGGTCCGAACATCAATTTTGTTATGAAATGACATTACAACCAACAGATTACGCGATAAGAGAATTACTCTCACAGAGTTTTGAGGACGGAAGAAAGATTTTTGAAACTAATGGACTAATAACAAGTCCATTTGTGACTATAAATCATTTCGGTGAAGGTAAAACGAGAAGTTTAAAGTTAAAATTATTACTAAATATAGAAATATGTCATTCTTCTCGAGACTAACTAAAAAAAGGAAAGAGTGTTGGAGGGAGTATATAGGTTAACGAAGCATACATGTGTGTTCACAACTTCACTGTAAAACTGTTCGATATGAGAGGTACCAGAAATAGTTTGCCTGCAACAAGAGAATCAAAAGCATTTACTTAGTATCAACTCGGAAATCTAAATTTCTCGCGAATTTTGAGAGCTGGCCACGATTAAAATAACAAACACGAAAACTTACGTGTTGATAAAAAAACCAGCATCTGATAGACATTTCACTTTAGCACTCGGTGGAAGGAGACCTTTAAATCTGTCACAATGTAGAATTGCAGCCAAACTACCAGCTGAACATCCCGCAAGAATAGCCTACGATTAAAAAAAACGATGTGTCACAACGAGCATATATATAATCGTCTGCAATAATTTGTAATCGATTGATGCATCGATCATACATTCTGAGCGTTCTTCATTCCTTTAGCCAAGAAATCATCCATAACAGCTGAAAAAATCCTGGCTCCTCTGTAGAATACTTTCGTTCTCTGTCGCGATTCAACAAGTCCATTAACAAACAATCAATTATTTAACGATACTAACACAACTCGTTGTTTATACCAAATCAATAATTGTATAGTGTTTTAACATTAGAATTACCGGATCGGCTGCTGCAACATCACCAGTAAAGGATGATCCATCACAATATCTAATTCTAATTCTGTTCCAATTGTAAAAGTCTATATTTTTCCAAAACACAATCGATCAGAATAATGTTTGAAAGGCGTTAAAACGATGTATAATACGAACAAGGGTGAAAATCTCTACCTGGATTAAACTTAGCCTTGTTGCTCAAAATTCCTGAGAAAGACACCGTCTTTACCATTAGTTTAGATGATCCCAATCGTGTTTTTGTACGTTCAAGACAAGTCGTGGCATTATTGACCCATGCTCCTCCCTGAAGTCATGAGATGAATTCAAATGCAAATTCATGTACGCAGTCCAAAATAATTGTTCGTAAATCACCAGCAATAGTTCAGTACAGCTTATGCATATCTCGACTATCTTAGTTCAAGAATTTGAAGGGAAAGGCTAACGATTGGACTTAAATAAGACTAAAAAATACGGAGATGATTGGAACAATACACAGAAGATTAAATGGCCCCTAACAAAGATGATAGGAACAAAATCGAGAAATGATCCAAACTGTTATATATAGAGAGAGACAAACCTCAAGTTGGATAAACCAATTGTTAACTCCAGCTCCAAATCCTTTATCAAAATGATATGCTGGTGGACTTCCATCCAAACATACTGCAAAAACACAACATTGACATTTAAAAAAAAAAATCAAACACATTTTCACATTCTTGAATCTTGTTTTTCACATAAACATACGTAACTTTTAAATCGACAAACCCGTGACTTCTACATTGGATCCAGGGGCGGAGCTACAGTTCTACTTACAAGTTCGAGTTCACTTTATCCTTAACCAGGTATCTGTGTATAACTAATACTCTCTCTGTCTCAATTTATGTGACACATTTCTATAGTAAGTAACAATTTAACTATAAAATATCTATTTTACCCTTTAATGAAATGACTTACTCCACGCAAATTTCTATTATTCATTTTGGATTACAAGTTTTAAAAATCTTCTAAACTTTTTTAAACTCTACATCACATGGGGCGGAGGGAGTATATCTAAAACACACTAAGCTACCTTTTTTAGAATCTAGAACTCGTAAACTCAAAATCTTAGCTCCGACTCTAATCGAAAAAAAGAAAATTCTTACCAGCTCCTTTAGCTACTGCACTTTGTAGATAAGTAATATCAACTGGATGTCCTTCACTAATTAAAACAATTAGCAAAGTAAATATTGCACGTAGCAATAGTTGCATTGTCCCTTTTACCATCCTGCATATATTAATTATAAATTATGTAAACAAAATAATATAAATAACCAAAAAAAAAAATCCTAAAAACTTAAGTGAACTCAAGAAAAGAAAAACATATCAAATTTAGAAAAATATAATACTTTTTATATTACAAATTTAGCAAAAAATTCACTTTTTTAACCATTAATGTTACTACTTTCTTCTTCTTTTTTTCCAATTAAAACATATGATACAGAAAATGTAAAGAATAATCAAACAAACCTATTTCAGAACCAACAAAAGTAAAAATTACTAAAAATACAGAATTGAAATATTAATTCAGTATATGATTAATTACCTGGAATAGCAAAGATTTTGAGGAAGAAAAAAAATTGAAAATGTATTATTTTTGTTGAAATCTGCAGTATAATAAATCCAGCTGGTGAGTATTATTATTTTTGGACAAAATAAAGAGGGGTCCCAAAAGCATATGGTGGATGAGATTAGTGAGAAAGAAGCATATATTTATAGTACTAAAAAAGAAAAAGTTATATACTTCCTCCTCCGTAATTTATTTGTCTTGTTTTGATTTGATACAAAATTCAAAAAAATTATAAGAATTTTTAAATTTTCCAATTTTAAATTAAAAATATGTTATTAAAATATCTTTTAATTTTGTGTAATATATAATTCGAAAAGTAAAATTAAAATATTATTTAAAAAATTGGATAAATAAATTAAAATCAAAATTAAAAATATGTTATCAAAATATCATTTAATTTTGTGTAATATATAATTCGAAGTAAATTAAAATATTTAAAAAAAATTGGATAAATAAATTAAAACGAGGGAGTATTTTTATTTATATATAATGACTTCGTGAGTTCTTTTCACTATTAATGTAATTTAATGTCATAAATTAATTCACATGTTGACCTAATATTTTGTAACATTTAACGGTTTCTTTTTGTTTTATGAATTCAGTATTTATATTTGAGTTTGATTAAATTTAAATTCATATAGAAAAATTTTATATTGAAATAAAACACGACTTAACAAAGGGCAAGATGATTCTTTATTTAGAAAGACTCAATCAAAATTTCTAATTAAAAATCGAATAAAATTTTACTAGTCTATCACAATTCGGTCGATGACATTTAACAGTTACGAAGTTGCACTATTCTTGAAGAATTCTTATGAAAACTTATCCAAAAATACTCTGTTAAAGATTCTTAAAAGATATATTTTGAAAGCTTCTTTAAAAACTTCCTTTAGTAAAGTAGTTTTAAATTTAAAATATATTTTTTTTTTAAATTGAATACGCTATATGATTTTAAGAAAATCTTCCCAAAAAATTCTTTAAATAATCGAACAGCATCATAAAAAATGTTCAATCTAATATATATCGCGCAGATTTACATAAAAACAATAAATTTTTGTTTAAATCACCAAATTATGTATATTAAGACATTAATTACATATTTATAAATATTTCATTGTGAAACTATTTATTATTGCACATTAACTTGAAATTATCGTTAAAAAAATCATAAATTTATCAAACTTTATGTATAAAAGAAAAATAATTTAATTCACAAAACTCACTTATCAAAATAATAATAATAATAATAACAAAGACTCCTATCTTAATTAATTAACCTGCTTTTTAGTCATTTTTTTAATGTTGTATTGTAGAATAAGAATCTTTTCAAAAGTTTTCTTGTTTTGTTATATCCAAATTGAAGAAAGAGAAGAGAAAAATCTAACCTTAAAAAGCTGTTTTTTTTTTTCTCTTTATTTTTATAATGAATAATAAAGTAGACTTTTTTTAATATGTCAGAATAAAGAAAGAAATTAAATTATTGGAAAAAAAAAAAAAGGAAGCTACCGACACACATTCATCATTAACACATTTTCTTCGAAGGTGGTTTAATTATGTACTTTTTGTTTAACAAAAAAAATGTTGTTAATTTCGAGAGCTTTTGGCCAATTATAAATAGAATAAAAGAAAATATTTTTATATATTAAAAAAAGGTTTGTAAGTGGCTTAAAAAACTAATATTACTTATTATTTACTAATATATTTTAATTATCATATTATTTTGTTACTCTTATTAATATTTCTATACCTATGTGTTTTCTCTTTTTAAACTGTTTTAAATATTTTTATAAATTGATATTGTAATTATTCTTTTTATTTTCAAAAAATGGATAAGATCTATATAAGCATTATCATTTTCGACTTTTAAACATAGAAATATATTAAATATATTGTTATCGTACTTCAACATTTTTTTCCTTTGATATATATTTTTTGAATGAATAATTTATTAAATAGATAACTTTCTTAAACTTTATTATAAAAATACACTAAATATATTATTATCTTATTTAAAATAATTGCTAATAAGTAGAGACAAAAACCATGTGCTGAGTGATGGAAGCTTTATCGGCTAACGCGTTCCATTCAATGAATGGACAAAACATTTGAAGTGAAATTTGAAAATAGAGTGATGTCGATTCTTTTTTTTTTAATTATTTGTCATATACTATTTGAAATAATAATAATAATAATAATACGATGAGAAATTATGTTAAACGGACCCTTGAAAATGGAATATTAATAGACGTTTCATGGTTAAGAAAAAATTGAGAGAAATTATTTGAAAATGATTTTGATTTGATGTGAAATATTAGCTTCTATCTTTTAATTATTGATAATTTTAGAAATATATTTTTATTTGTTTAAGAGAAAAGATATAAAGTATTATTTGAATTTGTTTAGAATTTTCAAAAAAACACTTTAATTATGTGAGTGTCCTATTACCTTACTAAACAATCTTGAACTGATATTATTTTATTTTTTTTTTTCCCGCTAAACTAACACTTGTCGTGTAATGATGAGTGTGTAAACATATTTGCTTCTTAAAATTTGGATGAGTATGATAATATATGTTCTAAATTGTTTAGTGGAGTAATAAGATGATTGCAAAAATTAATGTGTCTTTTTCGAAAAAATCGAAACAAGTTTAGTCGTGACTTTATATTTTTTCTCTTTGTCTAACTCGATTTAAATACACTCACGATATGTCACATGACGTAGCGAGTGATTCAAACTCTTATATGAGTGTGGGACTCGTATAAAAAATCGAGAAAAGAGTTGAAAATAGTACTCATATACTTGACGAACATTTAGGGGTACGATGTATTTCACTCATGCCGCTAGATCAAGGATGTTTATAAATTTAGTTAATTAAGTAGGAAATATTTATAAGGTTATCGATGATTTGAAAATGCAACTTATAATTTACACTAAGCTCAAAGTATTTTCACTACTTCTCTTTAAAAAAATCGACTTTTTTTAGAGTTTAATTCTGAAAGTTACTTTTGCCTATGTAATTACAAAATTCAACTTAGAAGTTAAATTTTAGAATTTAAAAAATAACAAAAAACTAATTTTATTTTTTCCGCTCTAAATTACTCATAAAAATAAAAGGTATTCTTTTGAAAAAATTACAAAAAATATAGTCAAACGTCTGCTAATTTTTTTAATTAGGACCATAGAGAGCTAGAGACTAGGAAAGCCAATCCATGATTTAAAAGGATTTTAAATTCTTTAAGCATGCACGTGAACGACGGTGATTATTTTAAAGTAATTGTTTTGCTTGATATGTGGAATAAGATGAATATTTAAATTAAAAGCTTATTGATTTATATTAAATATTTTTTAATTTTATTATCTTTTATGATATTTAATAAAGATAAAACAATATTTTAAAATACTTATTTTAGGTTTTAAAAAGTAGGAAAAATAAGTTATAAGCTAAAAGTTGGATATAATTAAATAACGTACTTTAGACACTTTTAACATAACAATGTGTTATGACCAATAATTTCAAACAATTTGATTTGTATGTTCGAATCTCATTTATTTCAATTTATTTTTAAATTTTTAAAGAATAGCAGGCTCCGCATCGAACCATTTAATTATATTAATATTCTATGAAACTTAGGGGTCGTTTGGTAGAGTGTATTAAAACAAATAATGCATGCATTAGCCTTGTGTATTACTAGTACCTTGTTTGGTACTCTTTTCCAACCTATTATAACTAATGCACACTCTATTATGTATTAAGGTGTGTATCGTTAATACCATGGATTTCTAGGTATCACCAATGCAATGGTTTAATGGATGCATTAACTCAATCAAAGACCCAATTGCCCCTAAATACCTTTTTATAGCTTTTCCATATCTTGGTAAACAATTTTTTTAATCCAATGCATTCTATAAACAATGCATAAAAATAATCTATGTATAATTAATGCAAGCATAATTAATACATGCATTACTAATGCACTAATTACTAATACACTCTATTTAGCATTATTTTTATACACTCTACCAAACGACTCCTTAGGATTGTTTTGTCACTTTCTTTCGGATGGGATTCAAAATAATTTGGTCCGTTAGGTATTGTTGAACCAAGCTGTCATTCACCAATTATATATCTTTTCTTTGACTTTGTTTTTTTTATTCAAATTCAATTAAATTTAAATTAAATATAAAATTTCTACCTAATAATGAAGGAATATTTATTGTTATATTAACCTTATTTGTGAAAATTATTAAAAACTAATGATATTAACTCACGATATACATCCTTATAACTATAGAAATATCTAATTAAGAGTAAAATAAAATGTGTCTTTTCTCATTCCTCGATCACACCTTTTATACCTTGTTTAGATGGTTGTTATCACACTTTTTACACCTTGTTTAGATAGTTGTTATCTGTCGTTTATATTGTTAGTTTAGATATACTATTTATTTTGATTGTTAGTTTGTTACTTAAATTCTATTGTATCGTATCGTTTAAATTCATTGTTAAGTAATGACATGTAACGACTGATCTGGTGTTATCACGTTGTTATTAATATTTTTTTCTTATTTTGTCTCTATTTATTAATTAATCATTATATTTCATCTTTTAATCTACTTTTCATAGTAGTTTTACCTCATACCCTACTTTTCTTATAGATTTATCATTCAAATTATGAATGTATCACATTATATAACGACATAGAACAATACAATCTATCCAACCACAATATTTATTAAAACAATACAGTATACAACACAATACAATACTACGATACATTATGAAACAATACGCAACAACCTTCCAAACAAAGTGTTCCCAACATTGGACAAGATTTAAAACTACACAAAAGTTCATAAAACTAAATGTATAAATTAATTGCATCTTCTGAAAATAATAATACATATTTGAGATTTTTTTCCAGATATTTTAGGGGCAAAAATTTGTAATAGAGGGAAAATTGTAACAATTTAATGGCAAATCTGGCTTGTCTATCAATTGTTCATGACTTCTGTCAAAGTACCAATCACTAAATGCCTTTGCAATTGTCTGGAAAAAAAAAATCTAAAAAAATCACATGCTATATCTTATTTTTTAGATCGAAATAAAATAAAATAAATTCATTCAGTAACTTTGAGAATAACAAAAAATAATTACCTTATTATATACTGAGAATCCATTCCAACCAACACCACTTGTTATTTGGGAATGAATCAAACAAGAGTCAATAAACATCCCTCTTGATGAAGAATTGCTTTGTTTAGGTAATGCATTTAAAAATTCTTGTTTAAAATCTGAAATAAAACAACAAAAAGGTTAAATTTCAAAATTTTCACATGTTTAATTCATAATTAATTAAATACAAATTTGACAATTAGGGATAGCTAATTATGAAATTATTACTAACCTTGTAAAGTTTTAACAAGAGAAGTTGAGCATGTATTACTAAAAAGATTTTCATAATAACCAGGAAAAGTCTTGTTTATCTGAAAATAAATTAAAATAAAGAATTATAATCCCATACAAAAAAACATAATAAGAATTAATCGAAATAGCCGTTTATTCAACTGTTTAAACTAAAATAATCGCAAATATATATCAAACACAGATAATCAGACGTGTTAGAGATATAATTAATTTTTTATTTTTTTTTAATTAAGAAACTTTGATATCAATTAAATTTTAGTAATTTTATTTGATTGAACTTAATGAAGAATTGAATTGACCTGAAACGTATCAAACATTGAGTTGACTATGAAAAATGGTGTCTTGATTCCTTCTTGAAAATATTGTGGAAAAAGGCACTGCAATTAATTCATTAGACATAAAATTAGTTTTATTACATTTCGATGAGCTCAATCGAGAAAATAAATAATTATCGATTCTTACCAAGGATGGGTTCATTTTTGAAGTACAAGATGATGGTAACATGTTGGTTGAATGCTACATTTAATTAAAAATAAATTAGAGAAACAAATATTTAATATATTGTGAGGATATATATATATATATATATATGAAATATTATGTATATTTTTTTTAAGAAAAGGGAAAAAGGACAGATATACTTCTAAACTATCGTAAATAGAATGCAAATACCCTTCATCATGCTTTTGGGATATTGGTGCCCCTGCCGTCATACTTTTGGGACATTGGTGCCCCTGTCGTCATAATTTTGTGATATTGGTGCCCCTGCCCCTTCATTAGAGCGAAGGGCATATACGCTTTACTTTATGGACTACAGGGACACCAATGTCCCAAAAAAATGACGAAGGGTATTTGCATACCATTTACGATAGTTCGGGAGTATGTTTATCCTTTTTCCCAAAATAAAAAATAGAAGAAGAGGAATTGTACATGTAATTTGATCAGTCCTTCATTAACGGTATCCATGAATGGCATTTCCTTGGTGTATTTCCTGTTAGACAAATTAACAATTAAGGGGGTTTACGTTTCATCAAAATAATATTACACAATATATATAAGGTTAAAATTATATTTTATCAATATATAGTAGATAGCATTGACCGGAAAAATGAGCAAACGTTTTCTATACTCTCTCTATATATAAAGGTCGAAATTATATATATATATATATGTTGTCTGATTTATTATCTTTCTAGGTTTGTCTTTATTAGATTACTGCATAGAACACACAATGATTTTAATCTAACAAAATTAATCCGAGGAGTGCTTACGATCAGATCAACTCCCTCTCGTCGAGTCGTAATTAGGTTAACTCTTACCTGTGGAGAAAATAGCTACCATCAGCAAGACACTTAACTCTAGTTGAGTTAGGAAGAAGAGCTTTAAAACGATCACAATGGATTAAAGCAGGCAATCCTCCAGCTGAACCACCACTTAAAATGGCCTGCCAAACAAGACTTAACACACTTTGAAAAATGTTCGAGAAATTAACTTAAATAATCGTCCACTCAAAATATTGAGACATAATATAATAACAATATATAATCACATAATATAAAATCTGGGATAACAGAATTTGCACAAACGTTACTTCTACCTCCTAGAGATAAGAAAATTGTTGTCGAAAGATCATCTGTTCAAATAACACATATCAAAACGACATAACGAATAACACTAAAGACATTACATAACATTTAGAAAACAAGGGCCAGTAATAACAACTAAATAAATATTATATTTAAATATAATATAATTATACAATTTATTAAACGTGTACATAAAAAATAAAATAATTCAAAAAGACATACATTTTTAGCATTCTTCATTCCTTTCTCCAAGAAATTCTCAATCAACGCAAGGAAAATCCTTGCACCTCTAAAATGAAGGTTAGTAATCTGATAAAAACATTAACATAATATTAGAAAAATGCTTAGTTGATTAATTATAATAAAATACATTTTTTTTCTACTTATATTTAGATATTTGATTAGTAAATAGAAAATATTATCTCAAAAATATTTTATGTATATAATCTACTTATCAAAATTATATCTCATATTTTTAATTAAAAAATATTTTTTTTTCTAAAAAGATATTTTGACTAACTAAACTGAAAAAAATCAAAATAAATACTCCTAATTCTTTTATTTTGTACGAAATTAATTAATGCAAATAATTGAGTTTAAAGATAATGTACCGGATCAACTATTTCAACATCTCCTGTGAATGATGATCCATCACAATAAATAACCATAACTCTATTCCAATTGTAGAAATCTAAAAATAAAAAATTAAAAAATAAACATAAATTAAATTAATTAAATAAAAGCATGATTATTGTCTTATTATTTTTTTAAGTACTAATTAAATATATTTTACCTGGATTAATTGTCTTATTATTGCTAAGTATTCCATAAAATGATCTTTGCTTTGGAGCATATTTTGAAGAACCTTTTTCTGTTGTTGTACGAGCAACACAATCTATTACATTATAACACCATTCTCCACCCTAAATCCAAGTATAAAAATTCAAAATAAAATTTTAATTATTTTTTTCAAAAAAAATAAATTAAAATATTACGTAAATTAAAAGGAAAAAATAATTTTAGATAACTCTTACCCTAAAGTAGATAATCCAATTATTAGAGCCTTCTCCATGTCCCTTTTCATAATAGTATGCTGGAGGAGTCCCATCCAAACAAACTAAAAGCATATAATAAAATTGAAATAAGAGTGGTAAAATTAATTTATGAATATGTAATTCGTTTAAGATTTAACAAGTTATATAATTCGTTTATTTATTAACTCATCTATCTTAATCAAGTTAGATATATTTAGTCCATTTAAAACCTAAATCATTATATATTGACTCATAGTTAGCTATCTCATATTGATCACTAAACTCATTTCAGCCCATTATAATCAGACAGAGTTGGATAATGACTCATTTATCGCTATCGTCTATTAATTTGATATTTGTAATTGCATAAAGTCTTATTACGAAAATAACTAAGGAATTTAACTTCGATATATATATATATATATATATATATATATATATATATATTAGTTAAATTCTTATAAGAAAAAGATTTTTACCAGCTCCTTTTGACACTGCACTTTCAAGAATAGTTAAATCAACCATGGTTTCACCTTCTCCAATTACAACTTTGTCATTTAGCATAATCAAACAACAAATCACTAGGCATAATCCTTGCAATATTTTTGTAATTTCCATGCTTCTACTACAAAAAATAATTAAACAAAAAATAAATCATTAGACACTTTTTATAAAATCTACAAAAATAATGACAAAATATGCAATATGTATATTGTATATTTAAGAACAACATGCATTAGCCTATTAGTTTGTTTTTTTCTCTTCAAAAAGCAATATTAAATTTGAGAAAGTTTTTTCTGAAAAAGAATAAATTCTTTCTTTTGAATCTTCTGAGTTTCTTATCTCGTAAGTTTTTTTTGTAAAAGAATAAATTCTTCTTTGAACCTTCTGGATTTCTTACCTCGTAACTTAAATAAAACCTTTGATTCCACGAATGTGATGGAAATAAACTTTATCGTTTTTTTTAAAATTCGGCAACTTGGAGGCATTTTTATATTGATAATCTAGGTGAAATAGAGAAATACGAGCTAGATTTTAGCGATATCTATTTCTTTTTTCATATGTCCATAGAAAAAAACGCGTAAATTCTAATGTAATTTTGGTATATTTACACATTCACTTATTGTCCATTCATTGTTTATTATGTTCTTCGGTTCATAATAAGAGGTTTTTAGCCTTTTAGAATTATTCAAAATAAGTACCTTTTTTAAATTAAAAAAAACTAAACTAAGAATATATACAAAATTCACTAAAATTGTCTTACAAAAACACTCCACATAACAAGAATGTGATTTTTAACACATTCATAATCCAACTATAAAATTATACTAATTTATACCCTCTAATAATAACTAATTTGTTGAAGTGTCTTCAAGACATACTTTCTCAACCAAAAAAGCAAGTCATAGAGTAGCAACAAAATCAATATAACAACAATTAATTTAAAGTTGAGGTGATGTTTCACCAAACTTTCAAGCTACTCACAATATCTCAACAAAATAAATTGAAATAAAAATTTAAAATTTATGTGCAAATCTTGAAGCTTTAATACTGTTTCTTAAGCTCAAATAAAACATATATAAATGAATTAAAGTTCTTCAAAATCAAGAAAAGAGGAAAATTCCTAATGTGTCTTACACCTTATATAAAAAAAATACTTGTCAAAGGTATTAAAATTCAAGATATCCTTTGAAATTAGTCGAGGAGAATACTATAATTATTTGGAAAAACATTACAAATTGTTGTCCAATTTATAAAATGAGATTAAATCCCTTATTTTTAAGATTTCAAATTCTCTAACAAAAAACGTAAGTATTTCACCAAAAAATATGTTGAATAAGAAGCTTACCACAAATTTGAAGAAATTTCTCCACGGATTCAAAACCTAGTATTTCAAAATAATTAACTTAAGTATCTTGATTCTTAAAGGTAACTTGTGGAGAAATTTTAAAGAGAAGGTCCGAAAACATATTTATTTTGATAGAGAATACATTGTACTATCGATCGATGTGTATTATATACACCTGAATTTACATATGATATAATATTACCAAAAATAAATCAATATTATTAGGAGGGGGTGGGGGTGGGGGTGAGGGATGATTTTGGATGCTTATTCTTCCAAGATACATGAATGTGAATATGTGATAAAATTAACTAATTAATAATAGCATCTGAAATACTGAAATACTTTTTTTAGCTAAAATCTTTTTGCAATTTTGTTTTTTAATTTCATTTTTCCTGATAATAACACATATAAATACAGAAATTGACATGCTTTTAAGTTTTACCTACCAATTTTGGCCTTATAAGTCAAGAGTACTATTTAATGAAGGATACCTTATACAAGCCTATAATAGACCCCATATAATAGCTCAATTTATTTTATTTTAGCTCAAATGAATTTGTGAGAAATCTTGTTATTTTATTGAATATGTTATTTATATATAGTCATAACAACTAAAAAATAATAAGCTTATAAAGTCTGAAAAACTTATAAAAGCACAAAACAATTAAAATTTAGTAAGAGTGAGCAGATTAAGTTATAACAAAATTTTTAGCTCAAATAATTTTTAGACGGACGAACTAATTCATCTATTTATTAACTCAACACAGTTTAATTCGTTTAAATTCATCTCAATCCCCTTGGCCCCCTTCCACACACGCATTTGCCACCTATAATTGTAGGAAAAAGATACTCCCTCTGTCCGGTATTATTTGTCATGGTTTCTATTTTTAGAGTCAAACTATAAAAAATTTGACTAACATTTTAAGATGTATTTTTTCATCATATTAATATGCAAAAAATTGTAATTTATAGTACTTTTCATATAGTTTTAGAATATCTAATTTTTTTGTTTAAAATATCAAATTAATGTGATCTAATTTACCTTTGAAAATTAGTTAAATTGACTTTCGATAAGCGTAACATGATAAACAATTCTGGACGGAGGGAGTATATGAAAAAATCATCTTTAACTTGATTACCAAAAATATGTTCAATGTCTTATATATGTGATCCATCATTCATGTAAATAAACTTTTATATCATCAATTCATTTAAATAATATTTATAAGTAAATCTCCTTTAATAATTAATTAAATAGAAAATAAAGAATCTAAAATATTACATGTAATAATTACTACAACTAAAAATGACCTTATAGGTTATTAGTTTCCAAGTAGAACATAGGAATCAAACTTATTAGTTATCTTATAAGGTTACTCACAAATCATATAAGCTTGTTACAAATTCTTTTTTAACTCACACCTTAGTTTATTTCGAAAGCTTAATACTAGGGATCAATTGCACGACTAGATTTTGACTAAAAAAAGTCATTTTTTATTATTTTTAAAGAATTTATTTTCCTAGAGAAAATTATTCATATGACAAAAGATTATGTATGATTCAAAGATATAAAATTTCTATTACGATTGATAATGCGATCATATGATTTGATGATCGAGTTCATGTGTTATGAATCTAGGTTACATTTTGTATATCATATATAATGGATAAATGAGGCACTTACGCTTTTAGAATATTACGTCGAGGCTTTGATTTGATTTACATCATAAATATTGCATTTGATTTATCATATATGTTATTTCAGAGTATAAAATTTATTACAAATTTAATTTTAAGATATTTCATTTTATCTCTTCTAACATGGGATTATGTATGTTATCCCATCTTCGTGTGATATAAATTAGTTTAGAAATTATAATTTCAGTATAATTTAGTCCGTATATCAAACGATCCATGCATATATATTTTATCTATACATATTTTGTACTCAATTTGAATTTACTAGCAATACTATACTTATTTGCTTTTCTTTATTTTTCACCTAATATCCAATACTCATGTTGAAACTCGCCTATTCATATCATATCATACTCCCAAATTCCAATGTGAAAGACTTGCTACATCATTATTATTATGACCTTTCAAATATATTTTTAAAGATTAAATTTCACCGGCAAAGATGCATATGTATATATATTTTGATGTTTTGAATATGAATAGGAGAAAATTTTAAAAATATTTATTTTGTTTAAAGTAGATTTAAAATAGTCTCATAATAATATAAACTCTTGAACAATCTCTATTTTAAAAAAAAAATTAACAAAAGAAAGCATTAGGATCATTTCAAAAATGATATAATTTTGACAGTTGTTCATAAGAAAAATGCTCATTCATATTTATCAAGAATTAAGTAATTTCAGAATGATGGTCAATTTAACACAATTTTACCCCTTTTCAAAATTGAAATTAGATGTTTTTATAGTTACATGTAAGTCGGTTTTTCCAAAAAAGAAAATCTAATTAAATAAATAGATTGTTCAAATATTGAAATCAAATTAAACCAATTAAGTCAATTTTTCATTTTGATTTATTCATATTTTGTCGTTTTTTCAATTATAAAATATATGTTCAAGAATACATTAAGGTAAAGTACATTACAACATAACGCTGCCAAATCGCATCCTCCAACTTAAATTGATTCGATTCAATTCGATTCGATTCGATTTGATTTTTCGCCAAAAGTCTTAAAATTTGAGACTATAAAAGAGTAGAGGAATTTGAAGAAGACATGCAACAATGAGCAATCCCCATCACCACATTTCGAATACCCAAGATTCGGATCCCCAATTTACCAACCCGAATGATGATCCAAACCCGAATCACCCTCTTCAGCCCCAATCCAATCCCCAACCTCGCCGTCCCCGCGGCTTCGCCGCCACAAGCGCCGCCGCTGCTGCCACCGGAACTATAAATAAGAGCAGAAAAGAGAGAGAGAAGGAGAAGGAACGAACGAAGCTACGAGAACGTCACCGGCGAGCAATTACGAGCCGAATGCTTGCTGGACTTCGTCAGTACGGGAATTTCCCACTTCCTGTTCGTGCTGATATGAATGATGTCCTTGCTGCACTTGCTCGGCAAGCCGGTTGGACTGTTGAGCCTGATGGTACCACCTTTAGACAAACTCCTGCTCCTGTGAATAATGCTTCAAATATGGTGAGTTCATATTTACTTAAATTACTCCCTTCCTTCTAATTTATGTGTCAAATTTCACATTTACTACTTAATGGATTTTTAGTTGATGTTCTTTTGCCAAAGTTTGAGTCTTTACAGTTTACCTTTGATAAGTTTTGATAGTTTTAGTGTTATATGCAATGCACTTTCTGAAACCAATTTGAGAGATAGAAAAAGTATTAGTTATTGAAGTATAGAGTGAATTACACTTAATCCATTAAATTGCACCCCTTTTACCTCTTCAATGGGATAGATAACCCCTTTGACCCAAGTGGTGTAGTTTAGGTTTCAACAAAGTGGGTAAAAAGATGGGTGGGGGTGGGGGGTGGGGTTCAAATTTTTGCAGAGACGAGATGTTAGGTGATTTGTTGCTATCCGCCTAAGCCTTGGTGGGAGAGAGTTACCAGAACTTGTGCAGGGGGGAGATAATAGGTATTTGGTGGAATAGGCGAGGTGCATGCAAATAGCTGGACACCGCTCTTATAGAAAAAACGTCATAGATTGATATGTCTTTTGTGTTGACGATTGGTCTGAGGTTTGGAGACAGACCTTGGAGTCTAATGGGCTCAGTATGAGCAAGACTAAGACAAAGTAATTGAAGTGCAAGATTAGTGACGTAATTCATGAGGTAGATGTGTTTGATACACAAGTCATCTCCAAATTTCAAGTATCTTGGGTCAACAATACAAGGAAATGAGGAGATTGATGATGATGTTGCATGTCGTATTGGACTGAGGTGGATGTAATGGAAGCTTGCATCTGATGTCGTATGTGATAAAGAATGTGCCTTGAAGACTTAAAAGTATGTTTCATAAAGTGGTTCTTAGATCAACTATGTTGTTTGAGAGGTTTTATAAAGTGGTTCCTAGATCACCTATTTTGTATGAGGTGGAGTGTTGGCTTGTCAATAACCCACATGTCTAGAAGATAACAGTGGCGGAAATAAGGATGTTGAGATTGATATGTGGGCATAGTAGGAGAGATATGATTAGGAATGGATATATTCTGGATAAGGTGGGAGTAAGGTTGTGTACACACCACCTTCCCCATACCCCACTTGTGGGATTAGACCGGTTTGTTGTTGTCGTAAAAAAGAAAAAAATATGCAATAGTATTAATTTAAAATTGATATTCATGCCTTTGGCTTTTTCGCTTTGTGCAATTTTTTCCTGGAGTTCCAAAATTTATTATACCTTGACCCTTCTTCCTAAGGTGTTACTCTTTGCAATTTTGAAAATCTTACATTAGCTTGTCAACATTGCGGACAAGGTTTTTAGTTTTTAGGTCATTCTTCCATATTTATTGGTCTTGTGAGTTGTGAGAGATCTCACCACATTTTGTCCTTCTGGCATGGGTTAAGCGGAATTTACTCTCGAGTATATTGAATGTGAAGTCTTTCCTAGCTTACTAATATTTACCCGAAGAAACTGAATTTACTGGAAAAAAGTAATCAGTTAAATTTTATCTAATTTAATAGAGAAAATGTTGGATGATTTTGACCAGTTGCCATCTTGAACTATACTCGACCAAAGGAATGACCGATGGTGTAATTTGCTGGATGATGAAAAGAGAACTGAAGTTTCTTATAATAATTAGAAAAGAAACCTACAAAAGTATATGCTATCAAAAAAATAGAACAAAAAAAAAAACAAAGTAAAAATAACGTACAAAGTATAAATGATGTACCTTATAGTTTGGTGTATGTGGTGCTCTAACTGTAACTTACTGTAATAATTGAGGAGATCATTATTTTCTTTTGTAGAATGTACAGAATAAAAATGAAAATACAACCACCAAACTCGTTTGTTATTACCATTTACCACTAACAGATATTACACTTTTTCTTGGGATTGTAGGTTTCATTGTTAGGTATGTTACCTTCAATCAGTCAGTGCGTTTGGAAGACTATGAAGCCGTTAATCTATGTTTATATGGTCTTTTTAAAGATGTTTTCTGAAAATATATTGCTTTGAAATAATATATAACAATTCATATTTTATCTTGGAGTTACTTTGTTTTCACTGCACCTGCTGCTGCAAAGATAACATCTTGTCTCATTGGCATTTGATCTTCTTGATATTCTGTTTACACATTAAACTGCCAACAAAAATGTTGTCTTAATTATCACTACCACTGAATAAATTTCATAGGGGACTTATCAGGTGATGTCTGTTGAGAGCCCAGTTTCTGGCAGTTCCTTTAGAAATTGCTCAACCAGAGCATCTGTGGACTGTCAGCCATCAGTTACTAGGATCAATGAGAGTTTATCGCCAGCATCTTTTGATTCTATTGTGGTCACAGAAAGTGACACGAAGGTTGATAAATTCACAAGTACCAGTCCAATGAATTCTACAGGATGTTTAGAGGCAGGCCAGGTAAATCAAGTTCGTATAAGCTGAGGATGCTGTATATTAAAAGTAATGTTCAACGTGGCTTTGGGGTTTATTATTTATCATGATGTATTCCACCATCTTAAACTTTTCCCATCTATTAGTCAACTAATTGAATTGTTTTAGCATAAATGAGAACTTGTGAAGATACAAATTGTCTATTTTCCAAATCAGAGGGGCAGTGGAGAGTTGCTACTATATTGAGTTGTTTAGTATCAGGTTTTATGTTCGTTTGTCTTTGGGAGGATTTTAGATGCATTTTCTTTTCTCCCTCTTTCTCTCTATTTGTAAGTGATGTTGACTGACTTAAATATAATGCAGGAACCTGTGAAATTGTTGTTGGATCTGCAGCTCATGTTTTCTTCTTGATTTTTTTTTTTTGGTAGATTGAAGCTACATATGAAGTCATATATGAGGATGCAATTTCTTTTCTCGTTTGTGTCATATCCGCAAATTCTCAAAAAAAATTCTGTGTCTGTGTTCATGCTACTTAAGCTGCGTCTGAGATGACATAGTTGACGTAATAATTTCTTGTTCCACTTCCAACATATTTATTTGAGTGGTTTTGACTTTTCTCCCAACAACAATGAAAGATCTTAATGTTGACTTTCTTCTTTCAATAACTCACACTCATTTTGGAAGTTTATTTTGAGATCAACTATTCATGCTTCAAAGACCCTAGTAGTATGATTTTATCTCAGCAGGCAGAGAACAGACAAAGTTGTTCTTGATACAACATGGTTGCTTGTATATTTGTAAAGCTATTTTTAAGTGAAGGTTTGTATACTGGATACATTTGTTCTCCCATCGGAGGATATCTAACAAGTTATTTGTTGCAGCTCATGCAAGAACTTCACTGTGGGGAGCATGGAGGTAGTTTTTCAGAGACTCAATACGTCCCTGTTTTTGTTATGCTTTCTGTAAGCAGCTTTTTCCTTAATATATTTTTGTTCGTCATTACACGTAAAAGGAGGAGGCCAAGCTTTCAGATTTCTCTCTCATTTTTAATTGTGTTTCCATGTTCACCATTCAAAACACAATTAAAAATGAAATATAAGGAAACATTTGAGATCATATCTATACACATTCAATTTTCATTCTAATAGATCATGTATTTGTTTGTGGCAGAGTGGTGTAATCAACAATTTCTGCCAGTTGATGGATCCTGATGGTGTTAAACAGGAGTTGCAACAGCTTAAGTCTTTAAAAATCGATGGTGTTGTGGTAAATTGCTGGTGGGGCATCGTTGAAAGCTGGGTGCCTAAAAAATATGAGTGGTCTGGCTACAGAGAATTGTTCAAAATAATCCGTGATTTCAATATGAAACTACAGGTTTTAAACCACTCTTTGTTTATATTATACTCTTATTGATTCGTCAAATTTCTAACAAGTCTTAAACTAGTCATCCTTTGGTGGAATGAACCCTGGCCTTACTGCTTTAGTCATTTCAGTGTCTTACTAACTATTCATTCTTACGATGCGTCATTACATCTATATTCTGGAATATTATTCCCCTCATTCCTTGAGGGGAAAGTAACCGAACCAGAAAAAAGTGACACTTAATATACATTCCCATTTTATGTTTGCATTAGGACATTTCTTGAGCTTATTTAGGCTATTTATGGGCGGATTCCCAATAATAGATATGGTATTTCTTCTTTTGTCCACAAGGTTGTAATGGCATTTCATGAAAATGGAGGAAGTGATACCGGTGGCATGTTCATATCCCTTCCTCAGTGGGTTCTGGAGATAGGCAAAGACAATCAGGATATATTCTTCACAGACCGTCAAGGAAGAAGGAACACTGAATGCCTATCCTGGGGCATTGACAAAGAGCGAGTATTAAGAGGTAGAACTGCCATCGAGGTATGAATTTTTCTTTTTATTTCTTTCAAATGAGCAAAGCTAATGTTCCGTGATTCTTTGAAGGGAATATCTCTCTTATACATATCATCCAATCATGTAAATTGTACTGTCAACTGGATAATGAATAGTTTGTATTTCGGAGGAACTTCCACAAGATTAGTTTTATAAATGAAAGGTAATGTGGCTTTTGTAAATAGAAGTCTGATTGATGTATAATTTCCTACATAAAAGAGTGTTTTCTCTGCTTGATTGCCTTTGCTGATGCTGAGACAAAAGTGAAAACTAAAAAGAAATAAAGTGGTAATCGTCTAAATTGTAACTAAATATTAGTTATTTTGATCACTAGTTTGAAATCCAAAATTGCAGGTTTACTTTGATTTGATGAGAAGCTTCCGCACTGAATTTGATGACTTGTTCACTGATGGTCTAATTTCTGCTGTTGAAATTGGACTTGGAGCTTCTGGGGAGCTAAAGTACCCTTCTTTTTCTGAAAGGATGGGATGGAGGTATCCTGGTATTGGTGAGTTTCAGGTATCTGTTATAGGAAGGCTATGATATATGAATTGTTACGTAATTTGGTCATATTACTTGGTCTTCACCAACTATAGTTTTAGAAAACAATCTTATCTTGTTCCCTGAGTTTGTTTGATATTTTTGGTGTACCTGAAAATATGTAGTCTGAGTCTGAAACTGAATGGTTCTTCATTTAACCGAAGTGGATAGTTTTTGTATACAGATTAATAGCTTGTTTCTCTTTAAAATTTAAACTAGATAACTATTATAGTGGTGTCCTGAACATGAATTTAAAACCCTTTTAATTTGATTGTCCCCCCTCTAATTGGCTTCAACTTTTTCTGTTTCAGTGCTATGATAAATATTCTCTGCAGAATCTTCGAAAAGCTGCAACATCAAGGGGACACTCTTTCTGGGCCAAGGGTCCTGATAATGCTGGTTTTTACAATTCTAAGCCACATGAAACTGGATTCTTCTGTGAGCGAGGTGATTATGATAGCTACTATGGGAGATTTTTCCTCCATTGGTATAGACAGGTCTTAATAGATCATGCTGATAACGTTCTCACCCTAGCAACCCTTGCATTTGAGGGGATACAAATTGTCGTGAAGGTATACCTATGGGCCTAAATCAGCTCGTCATACTTTCTGACTTTTGTTTCACTTATTTTTTCTATTTCTTAACTTTTATTCTTTTCATCTCCAATAATTCAAAATTGGTAGTTATGCTCTTAAGTCTTAGCTTCCAAACCCGAGAGCCTTTCTTTACTATGGATCACTTTGACCAGTTTTTGAAATGCAATCTCTAAATTCTCTCTTTTTGAATTAAAAAGTTTGAGATTTGAAAACTAAAGTAATAATACTAAAAGTAGCAAAATTATAGTAGTTCAAAATATTTAAGATGTTTTTGGTCAAATATAAATTGGATTGGCCTTCATGAAGTGGAAATGATAATACCTTCTGGTTCAGGTCGGGGGAGGGAGGGAGGGAACAACAACCTACCCAGTGCAGTCCCACAGGTCAGGTCTTGGGAGGGTAGAGTGAACGCGGACTTACCCCTACCTCTTGGAGGTAGATAGGCTGTTTCCAAAAGACCCTTAGCTATACGGAAGTAAAGAAGACATAACAGATAACAGAGGAAGTGTTACAAAGCATTCAGGAATTGAGCATGATAAAATAATGAAAGACTGCACTTGTAACTTATTTCCTTGAGTTATTTGTTGCTTTTTAAATTGATTTAGCTGGTGCGCATTGATGGTGTTCTAGGTAGTTGAACAAGTGAAAATGTTCGTCTAAAAGATTGACAGTATCTTAATGAACAACTTGGATATAGGCATACTTTTTCCTGATGAATTAGATTTCTCTTTTTTTCTGCAGATTCCATCAATTTATTGGTGGTACAGAACGAGCAGCCATGCTGCAGAGCTCACAGCTGGATATTACAACCCAACGAACCAGGATGGCTATTCTCCAGTGTTTGAAGTTCTCAAAAAGCACTCTGTAACAATAAAGTTTGTAAGCTCAGGGCTTCAGGTTCCAGAAACTGATGACGCGTTGGCAGATCCAGAAGGCTTGAGTTGGCAGGTTATTGGCTTCTTAACATTCCTCCGAGAACTCTCTTAAAGAGGCAAACAAAAGAAGTTTGATTCTTAGATACACCCCTCAGGGCATATCACTCAGAGAGCAGTGAAGCACGGGTTCATTTTTCCTTTTCTTGCGTCTTAAACACTTCTGTACGTTGCTGCAGATCATGAATTCAGCATGGGATAAGGAGATCAATGTTGCTGGTCAGAATGCATTTCCGTGCTATGATAGAGAAGGGTTTATGAGGCTGGTTGAGACTGCAAAGCCTAGAAATGATCCTGATCGTCACCGTTTCTCTTTTTTTGCACTCCAACAACCATCGCCTTTGGTTCAGAGTGCAATATGTTTCTCGGAACTGGACTACTTCATCAAATGCATGCACGGTATTGTTTTCTAGATATTCAATCTCGGAACTAGCTTCAATATGTTATCTTTTTTTGGGGTAGGGGATTACAAGATGTTGAAATCGAACTCACTAACAAGGTGAAAGTTTAGATAACCAACCAATTAACTAAGCTACTAAGATTCCTCCAACGCAAACGTTTAATTAGTTTATACTGATGAATCTTACTAAATACATTGTTTCAGTTTTCTGAGCTCTATTAGATCCATGTAACTCTCACTAATTTGTTTCTATTTTCAGGAGAAATCAACAATGTGGAATCTTAAATCATCATAGAATCTTTGCTTGATAATGAAGATGGATCTTTATTTACTTCAAAACTTTTTTCCTTGTACTTATCCAAATATGTGTGTCAATTTATGTAAATTTGTAAATGGAATTCAGTTGATTTATACATAAAAATACACACTGAGTGTGTTTGGTATGAAGGAAAACATTTTCTGGAAAACATTTTCCAATTTTCCCATGTTTGGTTGGAACAAAAGTTTTGGAAAATGTTTTCCAAATCAACTCATTTTCCTCAAAATTAAGAAAAATGACTTCCCTTCAAAAATTAAGGAAAACATTTTCCAAAACTCTCCTCCAATTTCAAATTACATTTTTTTTTTTAGAAAAACGTCAATTTTAAAAAAATATTTTTAATTTCAAAATTTTATTTTTTCACCCGATCCCTGCACCCCCCCCAACCCCAATCTCTCCCCAAAAAATTAATTTTGCTTTTTTAAAAAAATTTCAACTTCAAAATTTTATTTTTAAACTCCGAACCCACCCACCCACTCCCCAACCCCGGCAGCCCCCCACCCACCCCCAACCCCCAAAATAATTAATTTTGTTTTTTAAAAATACTATCAACTTCAAATTTTTATTTTTTTTCACTCCTAACCCCCCTTCCCCCCTATCCACCCACTACCCCCACCCCACCCCCACCCACACCCACAAATAATAATAATTTTGATTTTAAAAAATATTTTTAATTTCATAAATTATTTTTTACTCTAGTAAAAATAAAAGATGTCTCTCAAAAACATTTTTCATTCATAAATTAAACAATAAAAATCATTTTCAGAAAATATTTTCTACTCACCAACCAAACATGAGAAAATAAGTCCAAAATCTACTTGTTTTCCAGGAAAACATTTTCTAGGAAAACATTTTCCATGGAAAACATTTTCCTTCATACCAAACACACCCACTAAGTCACTATTTGTCTACAAAATTGAAGAGAAAACAAACAAGCACTTTATTTTTTCCCAAAGAAAAATGATTGTTGTATCAACTTATCTTCCATAGATTACCATGCAATTTTTGATTCAATTTCCTCATCAAACTCATGATGAATACATGTAATACATGGTGATGATCTAGCACTTACACTACAACAAAAATGATCATTAACGACAATACCTTTTTCTCCCTTTTCATTTTTAATAGGTACACAAGCTAATGGATGGTAAACACAAGTGTTTTAGATTATCCATCTTTTACGATCTTTGCAGAATTATATTTAAACTAACAACACAATAATAAGTAATAACTATTGTCTGATATGACAAGGTTGCGTATGGTTTCGAATTAACATTATTAATCTCATCGATCCTCCATCTAATTCACAAGATGTTAGGCTTATGTCCCTCTCTTGTACAACTACCATATATGTGTATGGCTCTAATTAAACACACATTATTTAGTTTTCTTTAGCCCCACTTCAAATGTTTTTTATTCAAAACAACATTTTTCTTTCATTCTCTTTGAAACTCAATGATTAGGATAGTGTTTTACGAAAATATATATGGTGAGTAAAAAATAATGACTAAGTTTTGAAAAACCAATTAATCTTATGATTTAAGAAAATATGACTTTTCAAATTGACAGAGTTGCCACTTGATTTTTTAGTAAAAATCAAGAAAACTTACAATTATTTTTCAAAAGATTTAAAACAGATAAAAATCAGTTGAAAAAGGGTTCGAAGTTCGATATACATTCCGAGAAGGTGTTAGGCCCTCGGAATGCCCGCTAACTCGCGGTTGACCGGCGATTTGACTAAATGACCTTTTAAAATAATTTTTCCAAATATTAACTAAGTGATGAGAAAATTCATCTATTTACTTACTTATTATTAATATGTATGTATGTATATATATATATATATATATATATATTTAAAAAATATTATTTCTAAGGAGAAGTATCTAGAGGGGATTATCTTAAGGGAATAAACCTAAGTGTTGGCAAAAATCGATAAAACAAACTAAATAAATAATAATAATAATAAATAAAAAAAAAAAGCAAAATAAATATTTATGACTATATAAATATAGCAAGAAATGGCTATCCCTGGGAAATTAATAAAATTCCACCAAAATGTTAGTCAATATAACGATAATAACAAATAGTTAATAATAGGGAGAAGAGATATTTGAACTTGGGTCAGGCCCAAGTACTGAATCTGGAAGCCTGACTCATTCTAAAATGGACCCAAAGAAAATTGGGCCTGCTGCAAATTTCTTTGGGCTTTGGCCTCATTGTTTTCTTCAAAGAAACTGTGTATACGTGTTGCATATACCACTGTATATGGGCTGCATTCGTCCATTTTCATTGTATCGGACTCTATATTTGACATATACACCCCAATTCAGCCTCTCTCAAACACCTGTACTGATTTTTGGACCTGCGTATCATACTTTAGAATGTATATCAGTGTATACAGCAGTATATTAGCCCTTTCTTAGGCTTTTGGAGACCTGCAAATTATTTCCCAGCAACATATTTGCTGCTCTTCTACCTGTACACCAGTTTAAAGGGGGCTGGACGCCTCAGATATGGTTTAAGCCTTCGTGGCTCAAACGAAGGATGCAAGGAGGAAAATGGAGTCCCAAAACGGACTCGAGAGGAGTTTCACATGCAATAAAGTAGAAGTGAATTAGCATATGAACGATAAAGTAAACCAGATGTATTTCGAATGAAACGCAAATAAAAAAAAAAAAAGCTACTTGAGAAATTGAAGTTGGACCGACACATATCACTCTAAAGAAGGCCAAATGAAACCAAACTAAAAATGACCAAAGTTAGTAAACAAACTAACTCTAAACAGTAGCATATTCCTCAAAACATTTGGATTCCAGAGAACCCATAACCATCGGCCAATAATAGATTCAAAGTATTAAAAGGAAAACATGTGGTATAATCAGCCAGTGAAACATCACACTTAGCCTAACCAACTATATTTGATGAAATCTAATGGTGTTAATTTATCATGTCAAACAAAA
The DNA here is from genome assembly GCA_022817965.1 of Solanum lycopersicoides. Taxonomy (NCBI): domain Eukaryota; kingdom Viridiplantae; phylum Streptophyta; class Magnoliopsida; order Solanales; family Solanaceae; genus Solanum; species Solanum lycopersicoides. The sequence continues at coordinate 794,794 of CM040625.1, read as the reverse complement.
TGTTGAAGGCAACAGTAAACATGTTCCCTTAAAACAAAAGGAAAACACTGGCAAAGATTTTTGTTAAGTCATTTTGAAACAAAGTATAAATGAATAAAGAAAAGCCAAACGAGCCTATTTCTCAAGCCAAATATGCTGCATATGAACACAAGTATACATGGAAAAATATAGAATGCAAAGAATTGTTCATGTTTTATTCCCAAACGAATGGGGACTGCATTTCGGAGTATAATATTCTTCAACTTGACATGGACAACATCTAATGGCAGTAAACAAAACCCAAACAAACGAAATATAAAATGAACATGAACGGAAGGATCACTTATGTCACTAAACAAGTACCATGAGATCAAACTTTATTGATTCAGACAACATAGTGATTTAAACTCAAAAGAATCAGCTCAAGAACAATGATTTAATCAAACTGGCCATATAAACTTGGGTTGAACATGCTTAGCTGATTAGTGAAACAATCATAGGATTTTAAGACGAAGAAACCAAGCTACTACATCAACAAAAAATAGACGAAACAAAGTGATGTTTAAAGTCTGCCCCTATTTTTGCAAAGAAAACACCGTCAACTGTAGCCAAACGAATGATGTTTAAGATGGAATGGATTTGACAACATTCAAATAACAAATTCAAAGAGGTGAATAACGAAACAAACTCAAATAAAAAGGCGGAGAAAACACCAACACTAGATACAGGACGACAAAACTTAATCCGACAATGAAACTAGCTCATGGAAAATATTCAAGAAAATGTATGTAGCATAAGCAGGCCACAAATATTCGATACTAAGAAACAACAACACCACAACGAAATGTCGACCTTATTACCCTAGGAACACCATTGAAGAAAAAAATATATGGGAGAAGAATCACCTTTTTCCGGGGCAGCGAACTAGGGACGACAAGGAGCTAGAAAAAGCAGCAACTTCACTATCACAACGACATTCCGACGAGCTTTGCAAGCGACGAGAACAAAAGAAAATCTCCTATTGATTCTTGCTTGAGTGTAGTTACGTACTGATTTTCTTTTTAAGTATGTATTCTTGTATTTATATTTCTTTCGAAAACTTTGTTCTCCTTGTGTTTTCTCTAAAGACAGCCTAATCTTTCTTCCTATGTTTTTCCTCAACTCTCTGTAATTCTCTCAATATTTTCTAATGTTTCGTATCTAAAGTCGACCTATTTTTTTATATTTTTTTTTGAATGAGGAAAGAAGAGCTATTTAGATGACCAAAAGATGTGCAAAAGAGGGGGGAAAACGAAATGGATTTCCCATTTGAAATTTGAATTCCCACCCTTAGGATAAGGTTGACAGCCATGAATCGTACCAATTACAACGGAAGAGGAAGGAGAGTCGTTCGATCTTGGCAAGGACGAGCGAATTGCGGAGATTGAGACACTCACTACTGCTGGACGCGATTTCTCGCGATTGAGTCGCGGTTTCTGGGTTTGCTGCGAGGAAGAAGACGAAGTGGGGCGGGTCAGTTTGGTGTTGTACGTATTTGGTATATGTTGCTGGATATTTTTGTTTTAAAAAAAAAGAGAACTTTTTTAAAATATCATTATTTTGACATTTAATAGGACTCAGTCAATACTTTCAATATTTAGTAAAAATATCAAAAAAGAAACAATTGTTAAAAACATAAAGGAGAAATCAAGGGGAGAAGAAAATATTAAAAAGAAATAATTGCTTAAAAGTCTCATCAGTTACAAAAATTTAAAAACAAAGAACTAATTGGCAATTTATTCAAAATACAATTTTCATCTCTTTCTTCTTCTTTCACCATGTTCTAAAAAACATATCACCATTGTTCTAAAAATTCAATATTCAATTTTCTTAATTTTTTTTTAATTTCTAAACACGTTTATTTACCATACATTATCATATTTGAAGCAATTTATTCTATTAAGACATCATTTTGACGTCATAAAATTATAATTTATCTTTAAAAATGTCTGAAATTGTATGAAGTTATTTGGCTATCATGTTAAGGTTATGAAGTTTATGTATCTCCTTTTAAGAAATTTTTCAGTATTCAAAATACAATACTCATGTATTCATGGTATACGTATTAATCCATCTAACATATGTATTTTATTTTGCTTATTTCCAATATCACTTTGTATACCAAATAGTTTGTATTTATATTTGATTTTGTATTCGTCCTAATGTATACCATAAAGTTTAGTATTTATATTTTGATTTTGTATTCATTCTCAACTATAATAGCCAAAATAGTGTATTCATCCTAATTGTATCAATCAAATAGTTTTGTATTTTATTTTGCTCATTATATGTTTATGCCAACTAGTTTATCATTGATTTCGTATTCATTCACAATTTTAAATAATTAAAATAGAGGTTTGTATTTAGATTATCACTTTATAAAGACAAATTTGACTACAAACTTCAGGACATTCAAAATACTTTCAAATACTTTTGCGAAACAACGTAATACCTAAATGCTAATGTAGATTCTACTAAATTTGAAATATAAAAATAAATTATAAAAAAAGATCGACAATTTTTTTTTTAAATACTAAAAATCTGAAATACATAAATATTTGATGAGTATGTTAGCAAATTCATATAAATTTTTTTAAAAAAAATGACGGAAAATCCTCAGTACATACAATTCAAAAATTCAACATAATGTGTGATTTTGAAAACAAAATCTCGCAAAATAAATGATGAATTCAAAAATACCTTTATCAATTGAGAGATTTCTTGATTAATTGATAGACTCAATTGATAGATCTGAACAAATTGTTACGAACTTCAATAATTAGTCATTCTTCAAACAATGAGGGAGAATAATGGTGAAATTTTGATGAAAGAAAAAAAAAAAGAAAGAGAAAAGTGAATGATGGGGATGGTGAAAAAAAGTTGATGAAAGAGAAAAAAAAAATGAAAAGTGAAATATGAAAAATAATTTAATGGTACTAAATCAAATGAAGAAGTGTAAATGGGTAATGAATGTAGAAGTTGATTCAGAGTTGGACAATTCCAAAATTCCAAACCTATGGATACAAAAATACAATAAAACTATGATATACAAAAATACATACTGACTAAAACAATATACAATTCCAAAATTCCAAACCTATGGATACAAAAATACAATAAAACTATGAAATACAAAAATACATACTGACTAAAACAACAACAAAATTCAATATACACTTTCAAATCTATGAATACAAAAACATTAAAACTATAAAATACAAAAATAAATAATAACTATAACAGAATCAAAATTCCATATACACTTACAAATCTATTTGATAATAGTAAATACACAATCAAACTCATAAAATGTGTTACATTGACATAACTAACACAAAAAAAAAAAAAAACAGAACACAAAATACAATAAATATATGAAATACAAAAATAAATACTAACTATAACAGAATTAAAATTTCATATACACTTTCAAACGGATTGTAACATGTATTTTTTTTAATCTTAAAAATTACTAAATAAATTCAACTAAACATGCAAGACACAGAACACGCAAAAAGAAAAAAATACCTCTTCTCCAATAAATTGATCTTCTTCAACTTCATGGTTATGAATTTGTGTGGGATTTTGCACATCGACGGATTTCTGCATTTTTCTCCGTAGATTTAGAAGTGGAACCTACATTGTTGTTTATTTCTTGAATGAAAAAAATATTAAATGATGAAAAATTGGAAGAACTTTGATTATTTTGTCCAGTACCTCTAGTAACTCTCTTGAAATCGTCCATTGAAGAGAGAATTTTGTATTATCAAATCCTAAAATATGATTTAAGAACAACAACAAATCAAAAATAAAAATAAAAAAAAGAGAGTAAAATCAGTAAGCAAATAAATAAGGAATATAAAAAACATAATACCCAAATCAATGTTAATCTTCAAATCCAATCATGCAATGAAATTAAAGAAAAATAATAAAAAATAATAATATATTGAATATGAAATCTGGGGATTTGATTTGGAACAAATTTAGAGAGAGAAATGAAAAATATGCTTAAGAAATGAGAGAGAATTTAAAATGACATTAATATCTATCAAATTACCCAAATATAGGAAAATGTGTAATCTATGAGAGAGAAAACATGTGTGTAAATAATGAGAGAGAAAATATAATTAATATCAGAATAATTTTTTATTTTCAAAATAATGACATTTTTGACATGTTTACTAATATTATTAAAGTATGGATATTATCACTAAATAAGTTAATTTTTTTGACTAGTTAACTAAATTTTTCAAAAAAAAAGGCTTGGGCTGATGTATAAAAAAAAACAAAGGGAAATGGGTTGGGAATTGGAGGTGGGTTTTATCGAAAGGAGATTGGGCTGCTGGAAGCAGTCCCAATTTTGATCTTAAGATGGATTAAATTTAAGAAATAGTCAAATTGGGTTACATTAATAAATTTGGCTAAACTTTAAATAAGACAAATTAATATTAATTAATTAACGAGCTTCTTGATCTTAATAAAAAATAAAATAATTAATTTAATCGTAAACTAGTGATTCAAAAATATAACCATGATTTAAACTAAACTAATTTAAAAGACTACTCACTAAATTTAAAATATTTTTTGAGATGGATTTTTGAATAATCATAAAATATACTAATTATATACATAATTATGTAAAATATAGATATTATCTAAAAACTTTAAGAAACGGCCAAAAATATTCAAAATAACGCAAACTTTATATTTTTTCTTAAATTTATAAAATTAATTATTTTAAATTGCTTGAGAATTTAAGAAGCTCATAAATCAATTCCTACCGGGAGGGTCAAAATTGGGTGTCAACAGATAATTTTGTGCAAAAAGTTGTTTGATTATACAAACATTCCTTCCATATTTATTATTCTCCCTATAGTTTGATAATATGTACGTATTGTCTCACTATTTAATAATTTCATATAAGATTTCAATTCAGATACATTTATATACATGTAGTTTAGCCCATATTATTACATTTTTTAATTTCAATTTATGCGTCATACTTTTCTTTTAATCAACCTTAAAACGATTATATATATTTATGTAGAAAAAAGAAGTTTTAATTTTAAATTACTTCTCATTTTAATCCTTAATAAAATAATTCATAACTCACATAAATATTAATAACTTTATCAAATTATAAAATTTTAAATTATTTCCTTCTTTCTTAAATTTCGTGTTCGAGAAATGAATGAGGCGGATATATATATGTATGGCTCTAAACAAACGCACTCCAAATATCTTTTTCAGAAAACTTATGTCTCTCTTTCATTCACTAAAAATGAAAATCAATGAATTAAAAGGTTTTGTTCTTTACTTAACCCTTCAACATCAATATTTTGGCAATGTGAATTGGTTGTTAAACCAAAAGATAAGAAAGTATAGGTGATTTTCATATATATTAATTACCCCTTATGTTTTAAACTAACATAAAAGGTAACATATTGCTAGCTTGGGTGAGGTGGCATGTCCAGGGCGGAGTCACCTTGAACAAAGGGGTTCATCCGAATCCTCTTCGGCGAAAAATTATATTATTTATACATGGTCAAAATAATTTTATATGTATATATAGTAGATGTCGAAACTCCGTCGTCTACTTCATGTGTCTATTTTTTCAGATTTTGAACCTTCTTATTAAAAATTCTGACTCCGCCTCTGGACATGTCACATGACATTAGTATGATATGAATTTTATTATAATAGAACATGTCAAATCATCTCATTAACACCCTTACACTAAGACTTAATTATAATAATTTAGAAAACTTACTTTGGTTTGATTTAACTTGAGTTTAGCCTGCATTGTTATATTTTTTTTAGTCAAACTTACGTGTCATATTTTTCTTTTTTATCAATATTAAAATAGTTAGGCTTATATCCCTGTCTTGTACTACGTTGTTTTAATCGACACATATGGCTCTAATTAAACGCACATGATTAATTTTCTTTAGCTCCTCCACTTCAAATGTCTTTTTCAGAAAACATTTTTTCTCTCTCTCTTTGAAACTCAATGACTTGGATAGTTTTATGCCAAAATTATTTGATTATACAAACATTTAGTCCATATTTATTATTCTCCCAATAGTTTGATAATACTTATATATTATCTCACTAATTAATAATTTTACATAAGATTTTAATTCAGATACATCTAGATAGATGCATTTTAATCATCAAATACATTCTGAGATATATATGAAGAAAGCGAGCGAGAGAGTCTGTGTGCATATCACACTAGATACATATATTTGGATCCAATATACATTCCAGAGACATTAAGAACTAGAGATACAAAGGGACTAAGGGAGAAAGGGCATGATATAAATGTTATAAGATAATTGATTATACATGTTTATTAATTAGCAAAAAGTTTAAATTTAATTCTTAATAAAATAATTTATAACTCACACAAATATTTACTACTTATTTCAAATTATCAAATTTTAAATCATTTCTTTCTTCCTTAAATTTGTGTTCAGAAATCGAAAAATGAATAAGGAGGATACATATGTATGGTTCTAAACAAACGCACTCCAAATGTCTTTTTCGAAATTTTTTGTCTCTCTTTCTTTCACTGAAAATGAAAATCAATGATTTAAAAAGCTTTGTTCTTTACTTAACCCTTCAACATATATCAAACATTTGGTAATGTGGATTGGTTGTTAAACCAAAAGAAAGTATAGGTGATTTTGATAAATATTTAAGGCCTAACTCATTAGTGACCCTTTAAAGTTGGCATAAACTTTCAGTTGGACACTTTAACTAAGCTTTGTTCCTTTTAGACACCTCATGTCGCGTCTCGTTGTGTCATTTTGACATTTTTCGCTGACTATGCATGGTATGTGTGCTACACAAATTTTAAACGCATCAGAGATGTGTTTTTGTAAATAATTTGACTTTTTTAAAAATATTTTCTCCTCCTTCTTCCTTGCTCTCTCCCTTCCATCCTCTTCACCTTCTACCATCCTCCGTTACCATACAACTTTTTTAAAAAAATCTATAATACTTTACTAGGTTATACTCTTTGATTCTTCCATCTTCTTTGAAAATCGAATTTGTATCTTGATTTATATTCAAAAATAAAATCAATTTCAAGGAAATAAACAGAAATCAACTTCTTATAAATGGAAAAACTGATTTACATTCTTTCCTTCTCCATTAAAATTACGAAATTAAATTGATTTCAAGGGATAAAAAAAATAAAGAACAACCTCCAATGAAAAAAATAAATAAATTATTGTACATATCCTTCATTGTAAATCTCAATCATAGTAGCACAAGAAATAATTTTCTTTTAAATGTCATACAATTTTTTTTTGATTTGACATTATTTCTCTTATTCTTCAACGTATTTTAGTTTATGAACTGATCTATGTTCTAGCCTTTTTGATGGAGAAGAACAAATGAAAAGGGAAAGGAAGCACCAGAAAAAAGAAGGAAAGAGGTTGGGTCATGGGGTTTTGGATGGGGAAGAAAGAAAAATATATAAAATTGACTTTTTAAAAAATAAATAAAATTTCCATACTGATTTGTTTATTTTTCCACATAAGAGGCGTTTGAATGTACGCACTTATGAAAATATAAAAAGTGTCAAAATGACACAATGAGGTTTGACATGAGATGCTTAAAATGTCAACTTTAAGAGGTCACCGATGGTTACCCCAATATTTAACTAACATAAAAGGTAACATATTGCTAGGGTAAGGTGACATGTCGCATGACATTCACCTAAGCGAAATATCAAGAAAAAGTTTTAACTATATTGACAAACTGAATGATATCGAACTTAAATTTCATCTCCAATCGAACGTAAAACAAATACATTGATTTATAAATATCATAAATACAAGATGGACAAGTAGTTCTACATCTTTGAAATTATGTTAACATTTCTTAAAGTCAAGTTATACATATAAACCTCTTGAAATTTTTTCATAGCAAGAGGAGGCAAACTTATAGCTATCAAAATACCCTTTTCTTCATTTTCATTTTTAACAGGCACAACAAAACTAATTAAAGATACAGCTTTAGGAACTCCACCAAAAATAGGCTCTCCCCATCCAAAATCATATTTATCAAACTCAAAAGACCTATTATCTGAAATAATGAAATTCCAAGATTTTGATTTCTTGATCATCTCTACTGCATATGTCAATGGATTTGAACATAATAATCCTGCTTTCGATATCGCAGCTGGATTAATAAACGCGTTACCATAATATCCAGATGGAAGTTCAAAGTTGAGTGACTTTCCACGTATGTTCATAATATATGTTAAACGAACAATTTCTTCAGGGTGCAAATCAAGAGCAATAGTACGACATTTCCATAAAAATGCAACTAATAACTCGAATTTCGTACATCCATAATTTGGAGGAAGTTGATTTTTAATAGCTTCAATCTCCTTATTTCCAAAGAAAAATGATTGTTGTATCAACTTGTCTTCAATTGATTCCCATGCAATTTTTGATTCAATTTGCTCATCAAATTCATTGTGAGTACATGTAATGCATGGTGATGATCTAGCACTTAGGATATCCCTTCGCCATACAGGTAATATAGAAGGTGTTGAACCTCCTTGAATTAATTCACTTAATGCATTTAGAAACAATTTGATACCATATGCATCCATCATTGTGTGATTAACTCTAAATCCAATAGCAAATCCACCACAAGTAAAACGAGTCACCTATACATAAATGAAGGTCAATTATATCGAAAAAAATTAGGTGTTATGCGGAAGATAGCAAAGCAGACCTCGAAAGACCATCAGTAAGAAGATACAAGCGAGAAATATATCAAAAGACATAAAAAATTTAATGTGGTTCGGTCAATCAACTTATTTCCCACAAAAGATATCGATGACCGATCCACTATAAATATGAGAGTAAAAAATATAGAGAGAAATGAGGTACACAAATTCTCCTCCAACCCTAGGACTATGTTGTGAATGCAGGTTAAGTTAGAAGAAAGTGTTTCGATTTGTATAAAGTCTTAAACCTTTTCCTACAAGAAAAAAATTAGCCAAATATGGAGATTTTATATTTTCCTTTAAAAAAAAAAGAAAAAATCTATTTATGGTAAGAAATTCAGAGCAAATAATTAACAGAAGTTTCGAAAGAAAAAAGACAATAGATATTCAAGTTGATTGTTTACCTGAACTAAAAGAAGAGGACAACCAATAATTCCATCAGAACCATGAACATTATGAAGTAGTAAATCCAAATATGGACATGGTGGTTTAATAGATTCACCTAATTTTTCAAGCTCCACATTAGCATCACCTTCAATAAACAAGACTCCTTCACCATTGCAATTTACCATAAGCTTTTTATTAGGCCCTTCAATGAGTCTACCAGCTAATGGATAATAAAACACAAGTTTTTAGATAATCCATTTTTAATAATTTTTGCTGGATCTTTACCTTTCATTAAAGAATTATATTTGTAAAATATTAATATGTGACTATGAAAACGTGTACTCCCTTGATCATCTATTTCAGAAAGATATTTTGTTTCATGAGGTTTTATTATTGTTGGCACTACTAATTTTGTTTCTTGATATGTTATTGAAATTGGCATAGTGTGAGCCATATAGAATTTTTAAGCATTTGGAATATAATTATTTAGATTTATATAGAGTCAAAGAAAAAATGTAATGCAACATAAAAATGTGGTGATGGAAAAGTTGAACTCTACCATTGGTTAAAGTTATGGAGTTGGTTGTTAAACCCAAAAGATAAGAAAGTTAAGTGATTTTTACAAGAGTTGTTGAAAAGTCATCAAATATCACCCAACCATAATAAACTCTAGCATGATGGATTTAAAAATTTATAAAAAATTAATCGAACCGTATTGATACAACTAAAAAAGAAAAAAATCGAGATGATAGGAAGATGTCAAAAAATCTAACCCAAAATAAAATAATTGAAAAAGTAGTATGATAGTAAATTTTATAATATAACAGGTCGAACCATCTCAGTGACACCCCTACACTAAGATTCAGTTCCAATAATAGAAAATTTACTTTGGTTTTGATTCAACGTGAGTTTAGTCTGCATTGTTACAATTTTTTTTATGTCGTATTTATCTTTTTAATCAATCTTAATATTGTTATAAATTCATCCTTATTAATTAGAAACAATTGCAACTTTAAATTACTTCTTATATTAATATTTATAAAATAATATGTCACTTACTTAAATATCTCTGACATATTTTAAAATTTAAAATTTTAAAATAATTAAGTTTTTTTTTTTTTACTTCATGTTTGGAAAGGGATGAGCATGTTCATCGATCCTCCATCTAATTCACAAGATGTTAGGCTTATGTCCCTCTCTTGTACAACTACCATATGTGTATGGCTCTAATCAAAACACACATTATTTAATTTTCTTTAGCCCACACTTCAAATGTTTTTTATTCAAAAAACATTTTTCTTTCATTCTCTTTGAAACTAAATGATTTGGATAGTTTTATACAAAAAGTTGTTTGATTATACAAACATTCCTTCCATATTTATTATTCTCCCTATAGTTTGATAATATGTACGTATTATTTCACTAATTAATAATTTCATATAAAATATCAATTCAGATACATGTATTATAACTATCAAATACATTCCTAGATACAAAATCATAGTGAGAGAGGCGATTAAGATAAGAGTTGGTTTAATCTCAATTTAGCCCATATTATTACATTTTTTAATCTCAATTTATGCGTCATACTTTTCTTTTAATCAATCTTAAAACGATTATATATATTTATTTAGAAAAAAAAAGTTTTAATTTTAAATTACTTCTCATTTTAATCCTTAATAAAATAATTCATAACTCACATAAATATTAATAACTTTATCAAATTATAAAATTTTAAATTATTTCCTTCTTTCTTAAATTTTGTGTTCGAGAAATGAATGATGGGGATATATATATATGTATGGCTCTAAACAAACATACTCCAAATGTCTTTTTCAGAAAACTTATGTCTCTCTTTCTTTCACTAAAAATGAAAATCAATGAATTAAAAAGTTTTGTTCTCTACTTAATCCTTCAACATCAATATTTTGGCAATGTGAATTGGTTGTTAAACCAAAAGATAAGAAAGTATAGGTGATTTTCATAAATATTAATTACCCCTTATGTTTTTAACTAACATAAAAGGTAACATATTGCTAGCTAGGGTGAGGTGGCATGTCCAGGGGCGGAGCCACCTTGAACAAAGGGGTTCATCCGAATCCTCTTCGGTGGAAAATTATATTATTTATACATGGTCAAAATTTTATATGTATATATAGTAGATGTCGAAACTCCTTTATCTACTTCATGTATCTATTTTTTTGAATTTTGAACCCCCTTATTGAAAATTCTGACTCCGTCTCTGGACATGTCACTTGACATTAGTATGATATGAATTTTATTATAATAGAACATGTCAAATCATCTCAGTAACACCCTTACACTAAGACTTAATTTTTAATTATTTAGAAAATTTACTTTGGTCTGATTTAACTTGAGTTTAGCCTGCATTGTTATATTTTTTTTAATCAAACTTACGTGTCATATTTTTCTTTTTAATCAATATTAAAATAGTTAGGCTTATATCCCTGTCTTGTACTACGTTGTTGCTGATTAATCGACACATATGGCTCTAATTAAAAACACATTATTAATTTTCTTTAGCTCCAATTCAAATGTATTTTTCAGAAAACATTTTTTTCTCTCTTTCTTTGAAACTCAATGACTTGGATAGTTTTATGCAAAAATTATTTGATTATATAAACATTCCTTCCATATTTATTATTCTCCCAATAGTTTGATAATATTTACATATTATCTCATTAATTAATAATTTCATATAAGATTTCAATTCAGATACATCTACATACATACATTTTAACTATCAGATACATTATGTGATACATAATCATAGAGAGAGAGAGAGGCGATTAAGATAAGAGGAAAGTGAGGGAGAAAGTCTGTGAACGAATCACACTGGATACATATATTTGGATCCAATATACACTCTAGACACATTAAGAACTAGAGATACAAAGGGAGAAAGAGCATAATATATATATTATAAGATAACCGGTTATACATGTTTATTTAGAAAAAAGTTATAATTTTAAATTATTTTTCATTTTAATCTTTGATAAAATAATTTATAACTTACACAAATATTTATAACTTATTTCAATTTATCAAAGTATAAATTATTTCCTTCTTTCTTAAATTTCGTATTCAGAAATCAAAAAATGAATGAGGGGGATAACACACTCGAAATGTCTTTTTCAGAAAACTTTTGTCTCTCTTTCTTTCACTAAAAATGAAAATCAATGATTTAAAAAGTTTTGTTCTTTACTTAACCCTTCAACATCAATCTTTTGGCAATGTGAATTGGTTGTTAAACCAAAAGATAAGAAAGTATAGGTGATTTTCATAAATATTTAACTAACATATAGCTAGGGTTAGGTGGCATGTCACATGACATTCACCTAACCGAAATGTTAATTTTTTTTTTTAACTATTGACAAACTGAATAATATCGAACTTAAATTTCTTCTCCAATCGAACATAAAACAAATACATGTTAGGACCGAAATAAGCAGGTGTAAACGCGAAAGCTAGCAAAGCAAATCTTGAAAGACCACGAGTAAGAAGACAAACGAGAAATATACCAAAAGACACAAAGATTTAACGTGGTACGGTCAATCGACCTACGTCCACAAAGGAGATGAGCAATCCACTATAAATAGGAGAGTACAAAATACAGAAGGAAACAATCTCAACCAATTCACTCAGAATACATGGGAGGTTCACACAAGTGATCGATAACGTATCAAACTTGTGACCCACAATTTCTCCCCCTAACTAAAACTCTCAAAGCCATTAAAACTACATTGTGAATGCTTATTAAGTTAGAAGGAACATGTCTCTATTTATAGAGTCCTAAACCTTTTGTACAAGAAAAAGAATTAGTCAATCCAAAATCTTTTCCTAAAGAAAAACCCTATTTATGGCAAAAAATCAGGGCAAATAAAACCCTAACAATACATTGATTTATAAATATCATACATACAAGATGGACAAGTAATTCTACATCTTTGAAATTATGTTAACATTTCTTAAAGTCAAGTTATACATATAAACCTCTTGAAATTTTTTCATAGCAAGAGGAGGCAAACTTATAGCTATCAAAATACCCTTTTCTCCATTTTCATTTTTAACAGGCACAACAAAACTAATTAAAGATACAGCTTTAGGAACTCCACCAAAAATAGGCTCTCCCCATCCAAAATCATATTTATCAAACTCAAAAGACCTATTATCTGAAATAATGAAATTCCAAGATTTTGATATCTCTGGTCTCCCTTTAATTACAATTAAATCTGTTACTGATTTAATGTACTCTTCATTCATATGATCTTTAAGTTTCTTGATCATTTCTACTGCATATGTCAATGGATTTGAACATAATAATCCTGCTTTCGATATCGCAGCTGGATTAATAAACGCGTTACCATAATATCCAGATGGAAGTTCAAAGTTGAGTGACTTTCCACGTATGTTCATAAGATATGTCAAATGAACAATTTCTTCAGGGTGCAAATCAAGAGCAATAGTACGACATTTCCATAAAAATGCAACTAATAACTCGAATTTCGTACATCCATAATTTGGAGGAAGTTGATTTCTAAGGACTTCCATCTCCTTATTTCCAAAGAAAAATGATTGTTGTATCAACTTGTCTTCAATTGATTCCCATGCAATTTTTGATTCAATTTGCTCATCAAATTCATTGTGAGTACATGTAATGCATGGTGATGATCTAGCACTTAGGATATCCCTTCGCCATACAGGTAATATAGAAGGTGTTGAACCTCCTTGAATTAATTCACTTAATGCATTTAGAAACAATTTGATACCATATGCATCCATCATTGTGTGATTAACTCTAAATCCAATAGCAAATCCACCACAAGTAAAACGAGTCACCTATACATAGAGATATTCTAGTTTAGTAAAAAAAAAAATTGTAACTTGCAACAGCTACAACCTCTAACCTTTGGATGAGCACAGGGTACACCCCTTACTGTGTGTAATAGCATGCAAACCACACAGGGATGTAAACTGCACTAGTCAAGCTCTATGCAACATGCTCGACTCAGGAGACATTGAGGAGGGTCAGATAACCACCCTCTAAACCAACTTAGCCATCCCGAAGGACTAGTTTAGTAATTTTACTATGTAACATAGAAAAGATTTATATAAAATGTTATTTACCTGAATTAGCAAAAGAGGGCAACCAATGATTCCATCAGAACCAGGAATATTGTGAAGTAGTAAATCCAAATATGGACATGGTGGTTTAATAGATTCACCTAATTTTTCAAGCTCCACATTAGCATCACCTTCAATAAACAAGACTCCTTCACCATTGCAATTTACCATAAGCTTTTTATTAGGCCCTTCAATGAGTCTACCAGCTAATGGATAATAAAACACAAGTGTTTTAGATAATCCATTTTTAATAATTTTTGCTGGATCTTTACCTTCCATTAAAGAATTATATTTATAAAACATTAATAGAGAAACATGGAAACGAGTACTCCCTTGATCATCTATTTCAGAAAGATGTTTTATCTCATGAGGTGTTACAATTGATGGAACAACTAATTTTGGCTTGTGATGTGTTATTGAAATTGGCATAGTATTATGTGCCATACGTGTTATTCGATTTAATAGAATTTAGAGTGCTAGCAACGAACGATGAGTTGTTATTTTGAAATATGTGAATTATTTGTAAGCATTTGGAATGAGATTTATAGAGTGTCAATTACATCAAGTGAGTGTAATTCTATCACAAACACAAAAAAATGTGTGGTGTGGAATGTTAGTTGGACCCTACACTACTAAAAATAAATAAATTGTGTGGTGTAACTAGCGTTTAACACAAACACTATATTATAATATAAGGTATTAGTATATAAAAAATTAATTATTTAGTATTCAAAATTAATAATTGACTGGTTAATAAATAGTTCTAGCAAATTATATCCATTTGGGTCATATTAATTAATATTATATTACTATTAAATTTTGAGAAATAATTTTAATGTTGTCCCTTCAGTTATTTAAGTATTCTCAGATATTTCAGACAATCTTTTATTTTAATGTTGTCCCTTCAATTATTTAAAATTAAAAATATTTGAGTTAGTCTTCCGCTAAGCAGTCAACTAGGTCAATGGTTTGCTTCGAAAGCAACAAGGGTTTTTGAATGTCGGTCATGTCTAGGGTGTAGGCTCGAGACATGACAGTGGATCACCTAATTTTTTATATTATGGTCATTTGAAGTTTATCCTTCTATGAACTCATATCAAATCATAGCCGATAGAAATGTTTTGAACTTGATTTTGTGTTTGAGGTACCTTACGACTCTAAACCATATTTGATACACTTAGGAATGAACCTTAACACATATATACAAATAGGATATCCCCCGATCCAACTGAATACGTACTCTAACAACGAATGATTCAAATCTTAAACATAGAATTTGCAAGGTGTTACATGTATGACACATACTTGTCAAGGCTATATGCTCCTTCATAAACATTACTAAATCTTTCATCCATAGGGTGACTTTGTTCCTTTTTGTGCTTGAGGTGTTACTAGACTTTCTGAAAAAGCACTTTGGATATGTGATTGTTGATTGTTTCCTCACTAACATGTGCAGTGTAATAGAAAGTCTTAACAACTTTAAAAAATGTTTGATTGATGTTGTTTGAGGAGGTGTTACTGAACACTAACTTTACAAGAGCTTGCATGTGCAATTCAATATCTCTGGCCTTTGAGGAATTACGAATCTACAAATAGAAAAAAATATGTTTGTCATTCAATTTTTTACTTTATAAGTGCACTTAAAGTAACTCAACCATATTTATGTGAGTAAATGTTAAATAAATCTGGTATAACGAACTCGAACGATTTATACCTGGTCATTTTGGAACTCATTAATCATGTGACAGACTTTATTGGTGTACTTGGATAATATGTCATCATGTGTCATATGGCCAGAAGAAAGATTAATTGTTTGCACCATCAATACTGCTGCTTCTTGACATGTAGTATTATTTTCCTCCAACCACTCTTCCCACTACATTCAAAAGGAAAAAAAAACAAGAAGAAATATTTAATCAAAGATTTTAATTTTTTTGTTAAATCAAATACAAATGGATAAAGTAATTAATGATGAATGTAATTATAATATAAGATACATTAATAGGAATCCTTGTATATACTTACAACATTGTGTAGTTGGTGATGGATGTCTTTGCCTAGGTCTTGATAAGTTTCTTTTGTAAGTTGGTGCAAAAATTGACAAAGATTATTGAGAACTATGATTTCTTTTGCTTCATTACTGCAACAAAAAAATTAACTTGTCAAAGCTAAGTTAATTATATATTAGTATTGAAAAAATCATCAAATATATACACATATTAAATTTGGAAAAAAGGTCAAAATGTCCTTAAATTATATTGTTATATCGCAAGGATATCTTTTTTTTTTATCTCAAACTAAAATTTAATCCTGCATAGTTTTAAGACATTCTTGACCCTTTTTTCGTATTGAGATTTAAAACCTAATTATTAGGAGGTGAATTTTTTTGTTCTAAATCAAATACCATAAAATAGAAATTATTATAAATATACCATTTTTTTCTACTCATGTCACTATAGTTCTTGAACTCCATCAACAATGAATTCCAAGTTGTAGCTTCTTGATTAATGTAGGATGTAATCATCTTACATAGTATACAAGATTTAGCCCATGCAAGTCGTTGCCTTGACTTCTCCACCTCAAATATACTTGAAGCAGCTAAAAAATATGAAACTAGGACTTCTTTTTTGCTAATTCCAAATTGTTGAAAGTTGCCCTTCTCAAACCACCTAATCATCGAGTCATAAAGTCACTCAACTAATAGAAATTATGTTTAAAAAAATCATGTTTCTTTATTTTTCAATAGAAATTGTGACGTAATGTCCAAAAGCTAGCTAGTTCATGAGATGAGGATTGTGCAATTCTATATAAGCAGATCGTCAATTCATTTCCTAACCAATGTAAGATCTTAACCCACACTCTAAACACATATAACTAGTGAAGAGTCCAATGCTAAAACAATCCGCTTTGTACTTTCTGATTTTCGATTTGTTTGTGTTGCTTTCCTTTTTAGTTTGTTTTAGAAAATAATATCTCTTTTATTTTTTGACAACTATTTACTTCTAAATTTCTACGTAACATGTTTAAGACCACAAGATTAAATGACATTTTAGTACATCATGCATATTTAGTTTAATTAGGCCATAAGATTCAAAAAAAAAAAATTTACTTTCTTGAACTTCGTATCAAATTAAAATCAGATAAATAAATTAAAACATAGAGACGATCATTGCTTACTCTTGCATAATCAGCCATTCAAAGCGATGTTGACTTTGACATCTATTGTAATCTAGTTTTGCAGCTTCTAAATAAACATTGTTGCTCACATCTGGCATTCTACATGAATAATCAAAATATAAACTAAATTTCTGGATCGGCCACTGAATGAATGAGACGATTTAAATTTTACAAGAACACATATACTATATATGTATAAACATATTTAAAGAGGTATACATATACCTGTATAATGTTTTGCCTATCCAAATTTCATCTGCTCCACCATATTGATCAATGTATAGTCTAGATTCCACTCTAGGTAGACTAGCATACCATTGAAATTCTAGTGCATATCTTATCTATGATCAATTGTTTTAACAACATAAAATTTAGTCAATTATTCAATGTAAAACATATAGAGAGTACTATATTAAATTAGTTATGTGGCTCAGAATCTCCTAAAATATTATTGTTACATACATATCGAATTCTTTAAAAATATATTATATTTTTGAATGATCTGATACGGATTTGTTGACATTTTCGAAGAGTTTTGAGCTTACCTCCCCATGGATGTCCTTAGCTATAACCCATTTGTCTTTGGATTGATTGTTTGCAAGATGTTGGTGCAAGAAATTGTATGTAAAAGTCTTTGCCTCTTCAAGAATCATTTCTCCTTGGAATAAAGCTTGAGAACATCTATAGAGATTAAACATAACTGTTGCTGAATTGTTGGATTCACCTCTTAGGCAAAAGAATTCATCACCATCTTTGAACTTGTTTAGCACATCTATTACAAATAAGAAATTGGATTAAGCCATCAATAAATGCTAATTTTTTTTGGTTTCTCACTCAGTGTTCGGAGTCCTGACTAAATCCCGATCGCGCGACCATTCGGGTAGTTTGGTGCTCTCAACAAGATTTTCTCCGTAGTCAAGGCTCGAATGTGAGACTTCTGGTTAAGGTTAAAGTAGTCTTACCACTGCACCACAACTCATTTCATCTCTATCTTGTTTTAAATCATAAATCTCCATTTTTTTGGTTTCTCACTCAGTGTTCGGAGTCCTGACTAAATTCCGATCGCGGGACCATTCGGGTAGTTTGGTGCTCTCAACAAGATTTTCTTCGTACTCAAGGCTCGAACGTGAGACTTCTGGTTAAGGGTAAAGTAGTCTTACCACTGCACCACAACTCATTTAATCTCTATCTTGTTTTAAATCATAAATTTTAAGTTTTTTTTTAATTTCTTAAACTTCGTGCATGCAACATAAATTAGGACACAAGGAATGTATATATTAGTTATATTTTGCATTGACTTGCCTGGACTAACATCAAACCCATGTAGCCTTAGTAACCTAATAGCCATGCATGTAGTATCAACATCACAAATATTTGAATTCCTTGCTGAAAAAAATCCATTCTCCTTGTCCCAATATCTATGGTTCAAGAACAAAATTAGACAATTGTCACAAGAAAATGAAGAACATTATTGGTGCACAAAAATAAATAATAATAATAATTATTTTTTTTGTATATTTTACCTGAAAACATATTCTAAAAGGTCCTTAATTTCTTCCTCAAAATAATAAGAGATTCCTAGGCGTTGTAATCGATCAATTGCCCAAAGTCTTGCTTGTATGTCAGCTGGGTAACTACATGGAACTAAACATATATACAAGAAAAAGGTTTATTAATTAATTTGCTTCTTGTCTATTAATAAAGAAAGAAGTATTGGAAAAATATTTCTCTAACTTTGGCACAAATTATTACTGAATTATTGACAGTCTTAAAAACACTCATCTACTTGACTAATTAAACTTAGACATAACCTGTTATGCAATATAACATAGCAAGTGATCTCAAACTCTTGTAGAAGCGCGCATGAGACTTTTAATATATATCCGAGAGAAGTGTTGAAAACACCCTAAACTTGGCGAAGATTTAGAGATGTGTTTCACTCATGTTGCAAGATCAGGAGTGTATTTATATTCAGTTAGTCATTTCAATGTTGTTTATAGCTCAGGGATTGACATTAATAATTCGCGCCGAATTTAAGAATGTTTTCAATACTTCTAAGAGATAATGAAGCACCAAAAAAGCATTGTATACCTCCTCCATTGAACTTTTGAACAACATTTTGAAGAAATGTGAAGCACTTGTCATCATTTGTTTCCATAAATGCAATGGAAGTAGATGATGGGGATGTTAAGAATGAACCATCCTCCATTTGAAACTTCAAAAGCCTTTGCCAATCCAAGTCCCTTAATCCTTCTAATGAAAACAATAATATTGTTGGAATGGTATGGATGACATCTTTAGGAAATCTGCAAAATAAAGATGTATCAATAAATTCAGAGGATAAAGCCTTTTCATAATATTTTTGACACAATACATTAATGATATACGAACTGTTTGGTAGAATGTATAAAAATAATATTCGATAGAGTATATTAGTAATATTTATGCATATATTATATCCCATTGTATTACGAATACCTGAAAATCCATGGTATTTTTAGTAATACACTCATCAATACGCAGTAGCGTGTATAACTAACAATATGAAAAAGTGTATCAAACAAGCTGGTACTACTAACACACAAACTTATAATGCATGCATATTTTTTGCTAATACACTCTAGCTACGAACAACCGTAAGTGAATTGTTGAAATTTATTTCATAGTTCAAAATAATGTTTTCAAAAGCATGCATAATGTGATTTAGTAACATTACCTTGTAAATTTTACTTCTCTCCTTGCATAAATATCCTTAAAGACAAGAGCATCATATGGAATATTGTCAATGTGTAATTGTTGAGCTTTCTCAAGGAGTGAAGGAAACACAAAGTCAAATCCACTAGTCATGTTTTCAACTTCCCCTCCCTCTAGCTTCCTTAAGTTCTCTTTGATAAACATCACTCCTAAAACAACAAGAATATTGACACATATTTTTAATTTAAGCTTAGGTGTGTCTTTTACACTTATATCTATTTTGAACTACGAAAAAAGGCTCAGCAATTCAATTATTTTGAAATGAAGGGATTCATTCACCTTTGTTTCTTTTATGAAGGCAAGTGTTCCATAAGGTTAATGCAACCACACATGCTAGTGTATTCAAGAGCCTATCATATATGCAAAATACAAGCTCTTCTCCCCATGAACCATCATCAAGTTCATTGTCTATAATCCATTGAAGACAAAATGGAAATAGGGGCCTCTTGCTTGTTCCATTAATATTAGTATTGGTATCTTCAATAAAGGAAACCCAAGCTGTGTCATAGGGTGAGACACTTGACCTTCCATCTCCCATGGAACTCAACATATTTTTTATCTCTTCTCTCAAATTGTTCATCTGTATTAAAAGACGGATTCAAAATTTAAAATTCATTATGTTTTTAAAACAATTTCAAATTTTCTAATATATATATACATGATCTAGACAAATGCTCCTATAGACTCACGTGAACCCACATATTTGTATTGTTTGAGACAATTAATATAGTTTATTTATAATTTGGTTTAATAAATATAATATTAGATAGGTCAAAAAAGACATTTAGCGATAATTGATTAACGATAATAGCATTATTTTTAGCACTTACTAATACCATATATATTTTAGTTTTTTTTTTTAATATTCAAATTCTATAATTTATAGAATACAATTTAGCTATAAAAATTAGTTAAATAATTGACTTTCAAGAATTTGAATGTGACCATTATATTGAGATAATTTAGGTTTGTGTACGACGAATCAATTTTTAGAAAAGTGTGTTTTTTTATAACAAAAAAAATTATTATTTTGGTGTTTGGATAAAGAAAATTAAAATGAAAATCCATCAAAAAGGGATAAATTATTTCCGTAGCTTAAGGATGGAAATCATTCTTCTTACGAGTATTTCAGCTTTTAATTTCATATTACTTACCCCCACTAATATTTAAACATTTTAATCATATTTTACACCCAAAATTTTCATCAAAATACTACTTAATTTTCTAATATAATTTTTAATTATCGTTAATATTTTTTAAAATAATATTTATCACTCATTATTTAATACCAAAAAGAAATTTCTTGAATAAAAAACTATTATTTTAAACATTTTAATCATTTTTTCACACCCAAAAATTTCATCAAAATACTACTTAATTTGCTAATATAATTTTTAATTATCGTTAATATTTTTTAAAATAATATCTATCACTCATTATCAAATACCAAAAAAGTATTTTCTTGAAAAAAACTACTATTTTAATAGAAAATAACGTTCGTCACACCAAATAAGCTTTAAATAAATTAAATTTGAGTGTAATTAATTTCTTATTACCGCCTGAATATCCTTTTCTTCATTCTTGTTGGAGTGATCAGATTTTAAATCACTAACGTTACCTGCAAATTAATCCAAAAAAAAAAAAAAAACGTAGCTCATACAGAAAAAAAATTTGCTTTGTTGTTATAAACTATAAAATCAAATATAAAAGAGTGTCAAAATATTTATCAGCATTAGTTAATTGTTATTGTAATATTACTATGGATTTTAAGTGCATTTACAAAGAATGTTAATGTCACTAACTATATAGATTTAGCCGCAATTAAACTATAATTATTGTTAATTACTGTTAAAAATTATTTTTGATAAAAAAATTTTTAGCTATACAAGATGTGAAGCACCACGTCAATACAGATCAAATAAACTATATTAAAAAGTGATCTTATACATTTTTCATGTCTCAAATTATACGTCACATTTTCCTTTTTTATCAGTATAAAAAAACCGATAAATTTCTTATTGACAAATGTTTGATAATGTTATCAATATTTTATCTATATTAAATCTCACTTATTTGAGGGGGGGGGAAATCTTTTATTAAACAAAGATATTAAAATTTCAAAAATACACTCCGCATAAATAAGTATATAGAATTTAAACATATGAAAATACCCTCCATATATAGAGCATTCGATTCTTTCTTGGTGATTGATAACGATAAAAATTTTGATTGTCAATTCAGTTATTATTAGAAATCATAAATTTTATATTTTAGATTTGCCTCTGAACATCAAATAACTCTAATTAATAAAATAGAAATTTCATTTATCTCATTATATTCGTTCGATAGTATATTTATTTGTATTACTACTCTTTAGGCAATTGTTTAAAATATTCATACCAAAATAACTTGCATCATTAGGTGCACAATTGAGACTAAGTGGGAGTAAGCCTTCAGTTTGGAATAGCCAATTTCCTATAAATATACAAAAATAAAAAGACGATGAGTAAAAATATAAGATAAATAAATTAAAACGAAGATAAATTGAATATGAAACTTACTAGATCCATGTCTTTTAAATTCAGCTTGTTGAGTAGACAAAAAGTTAGGACTCTTTAGTTGATGAATATGACAAGAAAGTCTGTAATTGGATGTAATTACCAGCATTTTGTGTGATTTTGGAGAATTGTGAAATGGTGTATGCTTATTTATATAGTATCTAACTGATTGATAAATATTTGTGTTTGCATCGATTTATTAATATCGGAATAAGTTATTGTACAATTATATTTTTATGAAATATATAGTAAACTCATTCTAATATTAATTTCGAAATTAATCATCTCGTATCCCTCGTGCTAACAAAACTATGAGCATAAATTCGTCCCTGCTATGAGTAGTGATGGGCCGCAAGCCGTATAGAATCTAATAATAAGCTATAAAAATATGTACTACCTTTTAATTTTTGTCATATTCTTTCCGTTTTTATTTAGTTGTCATCATTTTAGATTTTATAGTATCTCTTAAGAAATTAAGTATATTTTTTTCTGTATCTTCATTTAGTGTTTTCTTAAAGTAAGTTTTCAATCAATGGATATGAAGTAATTTATTTTGGTTATTTAGTTTTACCAATGAAAATGAATTAACTGTTTAGTTTTTCTATGTTAGTCAAATGTATACTTTCGAGGGATAATAACTTTCAAGGATAAAATAATGTCATTTATGCATTGATTTTGTGAAATGACAAGTACTCCCTCCGTTTCTATTTAAATTCCATGGCCCTTAAGAAACTAGGTACCATTGTACCATTATACAATGTTCTCTTGAAGATAAATTTTCAATAAACGAACATCAATTCACTATATATTTTGGTAAGGTATTCGATATATATTTCGACATTTTGGTAACTAAACTTTTTAAAAATGCATATTAAATACATATCATAATATGGAATATTAAAAATGCTGATTTCCCTACCATGCCAACCCCAAGACATTTACATATTTTTCCCAAGAAATGAGAGCCCTTTTGGTGATAGTATTGGACCAATAAAGCCTGTAACAGACCAATTTTCAACACAAACACACAAATTTATCTTTATTGAACTCAAATTATAACTTAGAATTCGAATAGCAAGGTACTAATCAAGGAGAGGATAACATAACAAGAAGATAATCAGAAGGAGATGAAATACTAGAACATAGAAAGGAGATCATGAGAGAAGAGATAACATATAGCCAAAATTTAGACATAACTGTATAATCGTTCTTTGTAATCCCTAGTCCCTTTTAACAAGGTAAAACACTCAAATATGACATCAATCTTTGAGGCTCATCTATCGTCCGTTAAAAGTTTGACTCATATCTATGTCATTTCCATTTAAGAACTTTTAATCTCTAGAACTATATCATTACTTCTAAAACTAACTACTTTATCTTTGCTTTTGAAGTTAATTTCTCAAATATAGTTATTATCTTTGAAAATTACATTTTTGTTTGAAAAAAAAATTACATTGACTTTCTAAAATAATAAAAAGTGGATAATTTCAAAACTCCCCTCAAGTTTAGCCTTATAACACTAACTTCCCTTCAAATATTATGCTTAATTGTTTATGTAACCAAAATTCCCTTGTTAGAATAAAAGCTTTGGTCAACAAATGTTTATTGAGAAATGAATGAATATGATAACAACATGGACAGGCTAATATTTAAACAATTTTCATAAATTTTTAAAGTTTACCTATTGTCCATATACTTGGCACTTGGCAGTGGTTTTATATCCTTGAAATCTTGCCAGCAGCAACATATTCCTTCCTATTCCTGCCTATATCAGTCCAAGAGGATATATATATTTTCACAGAACAAATACAAAAGATTCCCTGCTTTACATTCAACAAAGACCAAACAGAAAACACTGCCTCTTTGACCATGGATAATTTTCACTTTTTTCCTGGATTGTATTCAGGGAATCATGTTTCGACATAGAATTTTCGGAATTTAAAAAACTCTCAAATATCTGTTTTCACTTCAAATCACTCATAGTAATTCAACATTTATCCAAGTTGTATTCATTTCCAAACTTTTTTTTTTAAAAAAAAGGACCAAAGAGATAGTACAACAACAACAATATATTCAGTGAGATCCTACAAGTGGAGTTTGGGGAGAGTAAAGTGTATGCATATCTTGTGGAGGTAGAGATACTATTTACGAAAGACTCTCGGCTCAAGTACAAAAAGAAGAAAACAGTGTAAAAATCATTAAAAAACTAAACAGTGCAAAGCTTACAAGAAAGGAACAGACCTAAAGAGAAGTGAGACAAAGAAATTGGAACAGATTCAAATTTCACATGTTTTATGTCCAAATACCCACTAAATGAGAAACATTTTAATAGTTGGGGCACAAGGGAAAACTGAAGAGACAAATAGCAAGTAGGAAACAAATCTATATGCAGCCCTTATGCATGAGAATCTGATAAGTGTCCGGATTGGATTGACTGAATCCGACACGCACCCCGCACCCGAGTCGCGTCGAGACGGGTTTGCAAAGAGTCTCGTGCAACATAGTTGCCATCCACATACATAGAAGAGGTACCAACATTAAAAATTGGCAAGCTACCATGGACATTCTCATCTCTTTCCTCTGATGGCATAGCTGCATAAAAAGTTTGGACTTAAGAAAGGATTTTAACAGGAATATAGTTGAATGAAGCTGTAGTGAGAATCACTAGTAGTATTAGGTTATGAGAGTGAATTGTAGTAACATATCAATATTAGCCTGAAACATCTACCAATCCTTAATCAAATTCAATTCAATTCAAATATTACAAGACAACTTTTCCACCCTAAAGATCTACCTTATACAAGTACCGTTTTCAGTCTAGAGAGGTCAGAATCAGGCACTGAAACCAAGTGAAAAGAAAACCCGTTGGTCGTCATTTTGATAAGATGTATCTTGGATTTTCTTAATACCATGACTCTCTACCTAAATCAAATCTATTTTTGTTGGACTCTCCAAAATGCCG
This sequence comes from Solanum lycopersicoides, assembly GCA_022817965.1. Lineage (NCBI taxonomy): Eukaryota > Viridiplantae > Streptophyta > Magnoliopsida > Solanales > Solanaceae > Solanum > Solanum lycopersicoides. The sequence goes on along the minus strand of CM040625.1, from coordinate 769,041 downwards.
ATGGGTGCGTGTCCTCCAAAGGTACTGCATTTTCAGAGGATTTGATACAGATGCAACATTTTTGGAGAGTCCAAGCAAAATAGGTTCAAATACAAACTATAACCTTTTTCCAAAGTTCCATCCAAGTTTCACAGCATCATAGCTTATCTAGTCAGTGAACTCTATGACCAATTAGAGTATAAGAAATGTCTATACATCCCTGGCAAATGACCTAAAGTCAACAGTATCCAAAACATCGTTTAGGCATTAGTTTCATGAAAATTGCTGCAATCCCAAAAGAGAAATGAGTGTTAGGAAAGCAGAATTTTTTAATTAATTTTCTCTTAAAATCCACATTCAATCACAGATACGTTAAATCTTCTCAAAATTTGATGCTAACAGTATCACCAGAACTCAAAGATCAAATCTTTATAAATTTGCCGATCAATCTATCAGATATGTGTAACAGTAAGGCATCAAATCACAGAAGGCATCGGTAAAATCTTGAAGGGTGTTCTGAGCAAACGTTTCTAGATATATAAAAGTGATCACAAGAAACCAAAGATCAAATCTTTACAGTTTTGCCTCGCAGTCTATCAAATATATGCAACAGAGTGGCATTAAATCACAGAAGTCTTCAGTAAAATCTTGGAGGGTGGACATTGATCAATTAATGAGAAAGAGTTATCTTACATGCTTCTTCATGTCAAATCACCAAATATGATTTTTCCCTGTTCATTTCATAAAAGAAAGACTTGGAACGTGTTACGGTAAAAGAGTTTCCATATATATAAAAGTGATCACAAATATCAAAGACAAAACCTTTAACATTTTGCCACTTAAATCCATCAAATATATGCAACAAGGAATCAGTAAATCACAGAACGCATCAGTAACAGCTTGGAGTTGAAAAAACAAATACTTTACAAAACTTTATGACTAAACATCCCAACTATAACTATAACTTAAATCATATAAAAAGGATTAAATAAATTGTATCTCTAACTGCAATCTAATGAAAACCTCCTACTTCCCGTGAACTACTCCCTCCGCTCACTTCTACTTATAAATGTTTTGCTTCACAAGAGTCAATTTAACTAATTTTCAAAGCTAAATCGAATTAGATTAATTCAATATTCTAAGTTTTAAATTCCAAAATGTTAACAACTATACTAAAAATACTATAAATTGCAATGCTTTTTCATAACATTCATCATAAAATATTAGTTAAAATCCCCGTAACTATATACATGTATGTGTGTGAGTCTATATAAAAACAAGATCTAGCAATTGAATCACATGCTCACCAATCTATAAAGTCAGATCCAGGCAAATCTAATCTGAAATATAAATTACAAAACTCATATACATATACACATAAATATAATTAATAATCCAAATCAAATCGAACAAATTGAACCTGAGGCGAAGCGAAATCGCAAATACTAGATCGATCTAAATCGAATCTGAATTAGCTTAAATCAATCCGAAATCTTCAATTCACAGCTGTCTCCAATTCAGTTGATGCAAGGCAGGACCCAAATTTCGCCGCTAATCAAACATATATTCGTCAGTGATAACTTAGTAGAATTAACACCGCCGTTGTTCGTCCGCCATTATTTCCGGCGCCGGCGAATGAGGTCCCGACCTGCACCAAGCGAATAAGAGGCGGCCGCAAAAAAGTTAACTGAGCAAAGGGCAGAGTTATGGCTAAAGGAAGAAAAGATCTTATTTATAGATAAAATCAACGAATTATGTGAGAACACGTGGAAGGAAGATAGATTTTTTTGGCAAAATTTGGAATAAAATCGAGAGGGAGAAAAAATGTTTAAAAATTGTGACATATAAATATTGAAATTTACGATCACACATATATATTTGTTTATTTTTAACAATATGATCATCATTTACAATAAGAAAAGATAATTTTTTAAAATATATATTTTGTTTTTATCATTAATAATTTATTTTGTAAATCACTTTTCAAGACTTAACTAAATATTATTTATTTAGTTTATATAAAGTAAATTATTAAGACTATCTGCGTAGTTTAAAATAAATAATTTTTTCATAGTCCAAAAGAATTATTGTGGCTTTATTTTATATTAATCCTTCTTTTTAATGAGTTTCTTAACTACCTTATACTTAAAAGGGTATATTCTGTTTTTTGAATATATCATAATAGATAGATAATATATAATTTCTATGATTTTTGACTCCTTTTTTTTTTTGACGTAAATAAAAACATGAAGATATGTATTGTAAACTAATTAATTTATTAGTGTATATTTAAAACTAGCTCATATATACTGTATAAATTTTACATCCTATACAAGATATTCTCATTGGCGGAAGTGACTCAAACATCAACTATAATTGAATGGGCCTTGATGAAAAAAGCCCAAATATGACTTTGAAAGATGGAAAAAACAATAATTGATCATATTGTTATTAATTTGAAGTATTTGAAATAGGTTGTTAAACAAACTCTAAAGCTTCATTCTTATAAGGATCGAAATAATCAAGTGTCCTTACCAAGAGAATCAACAAAACAATGTGAGGTTAATGGTTACATTATACAAAACAAAACAATAGCCTTAGTGAATATGCATGCACACAATGGGAAGAGACCCTGAATATTTGGGTGAATCTGAGAAATTTTTCCTAATCGATTCAACAATTATATCGATATCGATGATGATGTGAAAATAAAAGGATCATAAAATCTTCCTAAGGAGTTTTTGGCATTTGGATTTGGAAAAAGAATTAGTCCGAGAATGTTCTTTAACATAATAGATGCGCTAAAAATTTGTCTATGAGGTTAGAAGGTTAGAAATTTGTTATTTGCTGATTGAGTTAACATTTTGCATAATGATCAATAAATGTGCTTGTAGATTTAACAAATCGACATGATATTATTTAAGAAAAAAACACATAAAACATGATATACTATAAACCTTTTTTTCCTTCCTCAATATGTGTGTCCACCAAAACCTCTATACCTTTGTTGAAAGTTCATTATTGCCTCTTTAAGATCTTTTTCTTCAAAATGAGGAAACAATGTATTTGTGAAGTAAAATTCAGTATAAGCCAATTGCCACAACAAAAAGTTACTAATTCTTTGTTTACCTCTTTAAGATCTTTTGCTATGCATTTTTGTAATGTCATTGAAAGGTTGCATTGCAACCAATAACAGACACTCTTACTCCAAACCTATTGATTTGTAAGGGCAATGAGAAATTAAAACAATCATTCGCTATAATAAATAAAAAATTTTGCGGCAATTATATAACGACAATGTATAAATAGTGTATATGAATGTATATATATATATATATATATATATATATATATATATATATATATATAAATTTATACATCATATATATACACATTGTACACTATTTATATAATTTCAAATCCTAGAGGTGAAATTTGATCCTAGTCATCTACTGCCCAACCATACGTTTCAATGAAAAAGAAAATGAACTCTTCAAGTAAATAATAATAAAAAATATATAGTCCAACATAACTTATTATATATTGTATTCGCATAATTATATTTTTAGTTAATTTATATTTGCAGAGATATCGACAAATAAAGAATTTTACGATAATTATAATTATTTAGTTAATTATAAGATTTTCAATGATCCAATCTAAACATTGTGGAAAATATGGCTCACTTAGTGAATGTTTGACTTCACCTCTAGTTTAAAAAATAGGGAAGTTGATTCCGATAGACTGTCAGATCAAATTAAAATAGTTCGAATAAAAGAAAACAACAGAAGAAAAGAAGTCTAGACAAAATGATGTTAAAGGCACTATCTTGTGGGCGTGGACAATTTTTTCAATTGTAGTGTCACGTAAATCGAAAAGAAATAAAGAATTATTTATAAAATAAGCTCGAGAGGGTAATAAGATCTTAGTAAAGTACAAATGTGTCTCTTAATTAATTTGAAAATAATAATAATAAGGTGTTAAGACTTTTTATATTTTAAAAGCCTCAATCTTAGACCTTTGGCCCCTATTATTAGACTTGATGACAACAATTTAAGTAAAAAGAAAGTATTTGGAGAATATCAACGTGTATGCCTCTCCTCCGCATACATGATAAGATTCGATAAAATTAGTAATTTAAAATCAAATATTAATATAAAACGTTTTACGTATATTTTTTTTTAAAAATTTAAGTAAATTTGTGTAGGTAAGCGTGAAACTTAATTATTAAAAAATGATTTTATGGCTTGTGATTTTAAACATGATAAATATTTGGGTAATTATTACTTTATTTGTCCTTTTTTATTTGTCCACTTTTGAACTGACACACTAATTAAGAAAAAATAATTAATAACGTAGTGAGTTTGCCATTTTACCCCTATTAATTATGAAGTGGATGAAAATTTTTACATTTTTAAAAGTAATTAGTCATTTAATTGAGGATATAATAGATAAAAAAAAGTTGTCATTTCTTAATTTGTCAAAATAGTGTGAAATATAATTGTAATATCTAAATATGAAATATTTATTGCGTGTTGAGTTATTTTATTACAATGATATAAAGATAATATTTTTTCCCCGAAACGGAATAATAAGGGGAAAAAACTTATACATCAAACCAATTTACTTTACTATGATTAAGTAATTAATTAGGTAAAAATACATGCTTATTTTCAACTATAAGGATCTATCTGAAAAAATATTATATAATTGAATTTGACATTTTATTATATAATTTAGTAATTGCAAATATATATTTATCTATCACAACGTATATATTTAATTGTAAATATTTGATTATACACATATAGTTCCAACTTGGATAAGTATCTTTAATTCAAATATTTTGAAATATCTCATCTTTCAATTTAAGTGGTGCAAAAATATAATGTTAATATCTACAAATAAAATAAAATATATAAAATAAAAAATTATTATTAGATTAAGAATAACAGAGTTTGAACGTCGTGTAAAATTAGTAATTGATCGTTGGACATTTGATCAAAGAGTTAAGGTATTTCTACATTAAATTTTGTATAAATACTATCATATTGATATTATTTTTTTAGTAAGTACAAAATTCAACACACCCAATATATTATTCGATTAATAATATAAAGATTTACATAACTAATACTATAATATAAGTTTTGAGAAAATAAATTGTCCAACTAATACTATAAATTGTCATCATATACATTCAATCTTTTTGTGTATAACTTTTTAAAGTTTGTATAAACGTGTAGTTGAATTTTGTATGATATAATCATATAATGTAATTTGTATAATTTTTAAAAGTTCATACGTTTATGTTTGTATCAATTCATTTTTTTGAGTTATATTATATTTGTATAATCTCAGATTTTGTATTACCCAATTATATCAACGTACCTGCGATTTGTACAAATTAATTTCCTCTCTCGTTCGCCTCTCTCCTCCCTCTCCCAGTCTCTCTCGCCAGAATATACAAATACATATGTGTAATATACAATTATCTAACCGATATATACATTACAACAAAAATAACTTTTAGCGACATTAAATATTGACATTAATAAAGAGTGTTAAAGTTTTTACCGGCATTATTTAAGTGTTATTAGAACCAATGTCGCTAAAGGCCTTAGGGACATATACAAAGAGTGACAATTGCCGCTAAAAGTACATATTTAGCGGCATTTAAGAATTAAATGCCGCTAGCTAATGATCATTTTTGTTGTAGTGATATATATATATATATATATATATATATATATATATATATATATATATATATATGATTCACCTCTATCCCACTATTACAATAATAGTGGAAACAGGAAACAAGAGAAAATTGACTTACAAACTAATTAATTATCTAACTTTGCTATACCATTTTAAATTTGAGATGCAATCATTGTGTAATTATGGAAAATTACTATTTAAGTAAATCATGAAATTAATTGAGTGCTTGGTCTAAATATTTTATGTAGTGGACCATAAGTAGGGATAACGGCTGAGTTAGGTTTTGGATTTACAATTTCTCATAGTTCACAAGTTATGATTCAAGTTTGGATATATTGGTATATGAAATTAATTATTAGGTATATTGTTTGGTATGAACATTGTTAAATTTATGATATTTGGAGGAAATTAGACTTAATCTTAGGCTTAAAATTTGGGAGGATGATATGTAACCTATCAGTTGCAATCAAGATTTAGAAACTCTATTATAAATTCAGGTAAATTTCGGATCTAAGATAGACATATGATAATATGAGTGTTGTTAGTTCAAAAGTCTTATTGTAATTACTTATTTGAATAGATTGCATTTAATTGGAGGCTGAATGAAAGGGAAAGACTCAAGTCCCGGAGTGATTGTTCGACTATTTGAGGCAAGTAGATTTCTAAACTCTTGTTAAGTGCATGAAATTCGTGTATTTTCTTGTGGTATGTATTTGGGAGTAATGGGACTTGGTGAAGGTTTGACTTGTCCACCTTGATTAATTCTAATGATGAGAAGGGATAATAAAAGGCAATGTAATTAATTGTTTGTGTGTGAAGGGTTGAGAATGGTACAAGTACCGGTGTTATAAAGGCAAAGTTTATTACTATAGAATGTGGATTGTAATCCGAGAATGCCAAAGCATATGGGCATTAGCTGATATATTATTAACTTGATTATTATGTGTCATTATGTTCTTTACTGAACCCGTATAATTGTGATAATTGAGGTGATTATATGTCATAGCGACATTTGATTTATTGAGATGTTGCATCATCCCTTTTATTTGATATCATATTGTGCACATTCATTGACATGAAATTCGGTATGAGTAAAGGTCTAACACGTGGACATCGTCTGTGTTGAGATCAAGTTATGATTATTTGGGCGAGTGGAGATCTTCTGTGCGATGGAGAAATTATGATTATAATTTGGGCACGTGAAGACGTCCGTGTCAGTATATGGATCTTGCGAGTCCCCCATGGGTCATGAACTCTCGATGTATTTCCGAGAAGTATCATGTATATACAGTTGAGAAAGTACTTGGTATTCTGAGGCATATCATTTCATTGTGTCATATTGCATTGCATCCCATGACATCCTTCATTCTTTATGATTATGTATTTTATTGGTGGTTGGAAAGTACTTGATATTTGGTTACCTCAATTTGATGAACTTGATCTTGTGTTGCTGATACTGTGAGTGCCTTTTTGTGGAGGTTGTAATTGACGAATATTGAGCTTGTTGTAGAGAATATGTGATTGATAGAATGTTGTTGTTGAGATATGTGCTTGTAAATGGTAAACTGTTAGGTTGGGCTGATTTTATGCAGGTTCTAGTTGTGGAGGTTCAGTTGAGATGTAAGGAGTACCTGTATTTTATCCCCTTAGCTTTTGTTTAAAGGTTTACTTGCCGAGTACCGTGTGGTTTAGTATTCACCACTTGCTTCTACAATTCTTGTAGGTTATTAGCCTGGACCTTTGTGATATTTTCTCTTCTCTTTGTCTGAGGCTTCTTTTGGAGATTTGTGAGTTAGTTGTTTGTCATTTAAGCGGACCTTCTTACTCCTATTTATGATATTGTTCTACTCTAGAAACAATGTCATATGTTCTTTCGATTCATTTGTAATACTTAAGAGGCTTGTACACGTGACAACCAAATTTTGGGGGTTTAATCAAGTTGACCTTGTTTTCCACAGTATTTTATAGTATTAGACTTTTATTCACGTTTTACTTCCGCATTCACTATATTAGTTGAGTTTTAGGCTGACTTGTCATGATGTGATAAGACAAGTGTCATCACGTCCATTTTTGGGTCGTGACATTGTTTTCTTTTCTTTGGTCGTCAAATTATTTGTCATTGGTACATTCCTTTTCTCCGTTATTTTTTACATAGTTTTTTTGCTACAATATTTTATTATTTTACTGATTTTGATATGTTTTACTTAAACATACACCTACACCTTCACAAAATAAGATTAAGATTGCGTACACATCATCCTCTTCAGATCCCACTTGCCGTTATCGTTGTTTTAAGCTTGTACCAATTCTTTTACAAACCAATTCTCTACATGGACCACTATATGGTACGTCGATATCTAGAACACAAAAAATAACATCCTCTCCCTATATATGGTGCCCATTCTCGTGGTGATAATTGAGGTTAGGTGTACCCTTTTTCATTCTATAAATTCATAAACTCACATAATTTTTCTTATCAAATAAAATATAAGAAAAATAAAACTATAGAATATGGCTTATCAAAATGGTGGAAATATGGAGAAAGGGAAGGATGTTGCAAAAAAAGGACACATTGGCTCACTTTCTTTAAGTCAAATGGATTCACTTAGTGCTATTTGTGACACTTTCTTGCCATCCATTGATACTAATTCTCTTCATCAAGAAAATATGGATGATTCTCTCATCAAATTTCTTAACACTTCTGCTTCAATGAATGGAACTCCTCAACATGTAAGAATTAATTTCAAATTTATTTTTTATTATATTTGGTGGGGTGGGTGGGGGGATTAAAGTTTAGGGAAGAGAAATAAACAAAACTTGTTTTACAACATTAATATTATTTCTTTTCTTTTTTTGGTTGGAAAAAAAGGCATAAGAACACCCTGAGCAATAATCAGATTTCCAATTACAGACTTATACTTTACGAAGACCTTTCTTTTTGAGCCAAATATATTCATAGCAAAAGTAAAATTATTTGTCACACGTAAGGGCGGAGCTACATGATTTTAATCGATGTACTCTCTTTGTCAAAAAATTAAAGAATTATTTTATTGATCCCTAGTGTCACATCTTTTTTTAAATCTCCTTGTTATCATCCTTTATTAGGTACAAATTTGCTATATATGTTTCTAATTCCCCTATAAATCTATTTAAATTGCTATTTTATTATAATTTGTAGCTTGCATGGATGGTAAGTGAAAGAATACAACACCCTAAGCTAAACTTATGCAAATTAGCTCTATGGTTACTATCAACAAGGATAGGAACTTTCATACTTTGTGGTAAGGCAAGCTTGTCAAGCCAATTTCCATACTTGCAAAACTTCTCTAGAGTTTCACCAAAAAAAAGGGAAGAAATAGTTCAATCATGGTCATGCAGCAACTTCAAACTCATCAAGCTTCTCTTTGTTGCCTTGAAAGTTCTAACTCTCCTTGTATTCTTCACTCAGGTACGATTTAAGTTATCTGCACTAACAGTATAATTGTGTAAATTTATGTTTTGTCGGTGGGCATGTCCAGAGTTCAAGTGAGTTTAGGCAAATTTCGATAAAGTGGTTGGGGGTAAATCTTAGTGCTCAATCTAGGCAAACTCTATGCAGTGGGAATAAACCTCGAGATTGAGTCCATAGAGGAGGTGTATGTGACACTTTAAATTAAGATAAAAAGTTTCACATTGACAAAATACATGAGATATGTTGAGTGTATAAGTATGTAGGACCTAAGCTCAACACGAATAATATCGCTAGCAGATTGAACTATTTTATGCTTATAGATAGTAATTTTTAAGTGATCTAATAATGAAAGTAATTTTTTTTAATTTGTTAGTATATAAAAGTTGAAATCTTTAATTATAAGTATAGTTATCTTTTATCGCATAAAAATTCTCTTACACTACCTTTTAAGTGATCTAATAGTGAAAGTAATTTTTTTTAATTTGTTAGTATATAAAAGTTGAAATCTTTAATTATAAGTATAGTTAACTTTTATAGCATAAAAATTCTCTTACACTACCTTTAAATATTAGGTAAACTCATTCAGTAAAAGACTGTTCAATGTACTAAACTCTTTTAATACGTGTGAGTTTGAGAAAAAAATCGAACCACAAAAATCTATGATGGTTCTGGTTGTGCTTTAATGGTGAACGTGCCACTTGCACCAACCACCTTGATGGTGGCTTAAAATTGCATTTAATTATTCATGACGTACGGATGCATGTATAATAATTGTATTTTTCCTTTTTGGTTTTGCCCATTTCTTTTTATAGAATATCTTTTTTGTCTTATTTATCCATTCTTTCGTCATTCACCATTAATAAGCTTGACAAAATTGTTATGAAAAAAAATGAATAATTATTTTTAATCAAATATTTTATCTTACTAATATCACCAAGATCCTCATCCAAATTTACAAATATTGTAACCAATAATATATATATATATATTTTTTATACATGGACTATGGTTAAAATGATATATATATATATATATATATATATATATATATATATATATATATATATATATATATAACTATATAATAGATGTGAAACCTTCTTTTAACTATTCCATGTGTCTATTTCTATAAATTTTGAATTTCCTTATTTAAAATTCTGAATCTGCCATTATTTATGTATCACCGTGAAGACAATAAAGTATAATGATGTATTTAGAAAAACATATTTAATTTTGTGTTATATTATTATTCACTAAACGATGAATATTCAAATGATATCCATATTTTATCAATATTTATGTGTCGCATGTTATTTTCATGAGTTTTTCTTAGTCTAAATTTATTTTGATTTTTCATTTGTATACTCACCTGGATGATAGGATATCCATATTATTTGTTGATCATCTTTTTTTTTTATTCATATTAAATAATAAATGAACTAAATATTTTTTTATTGTTAATTAACTTATTTTCACCTCACCTATATTTAATTCGATCCCTTGTTTGCCGCTCTATGACCTATTTTAGGATTTTCTAATTTAGATGAGAAGTTATTGATTTTAGTAATAATTGTAGTAGAAATAGTTTTCAGTTTTTAAGCAAAAACAGAAAGAAAAAAAATGTTTCTCCTAAATAAATGCTTTAGATTTTTATTTGAACAAGTTTAACCATATAGAAGTCACTTTTTAAATAATTTAGCTAAATATAAATAATTATTTTCTCAAAGCATTTTTGATAGGAAGTTTAACCTCATCTATCATTGCTTAAATAATTATAATATATTGAATATGTGTTATTAAATTATCAACTACTCATATTTGCATGGCACCCACATAAATTAGGTTAGGTATAGGATATAGACAATTCGATTCACATGGACCTATCAACTCCACCACATATTATAGATATGAGTTATTTAGATAATTAGGGGGGAATTAATATTGATTTTTTTACCTAAAAGATTTGTGATTAATTGATTAATTGCCACTTAATAACTTTTTTCCAATTTTTTTTTTTTTGGTGCCTAAGCACATGGTGGTTCATTGAGAACCTACCATTTTCCCAAACTACTCATTTATTGTACACCAACACATTAAATAGATCTTTATGTATTCATCATGCATTTATTCACTATTTACATCCTTTCCACATGCATGGTCCCTAATTTTCTTCCACATTAATGAATATATGTCCGTCTAATAATATTTATTTACTATTTATTTAAAATATTTTTCTTAAGAAATTATTCTCTTTGTTCATTACTTCCTCCGTCCACAATTGTTTGGCAGGTATACTAAAAGTAGATGTCCAAGATTAATTGTCAATTCAAATAATCAAGAAACAATTAATCACTTTTTTCCAAATTTACCCTTAATGATAGTGTAGTTCAATTGGAAAGTTAGGTAGACTTTTGATATTCTTGATAGGGTTATATTAGTCAAATTACACATTGTATTAAATTTTCCTTGAGGGGTGTGCATGACCTTAACATGACAAACAATTATGGACGGAGGGAGTATTATTTATCGGAATAAGATCATTCACAACCTTTAAGAAATTTTTTATATAAAGTGTAATTTGACTAATATAAAACCTACTATCGATCTTTATTAAAATGGTTTGTACTTTTTGAAAACTGTATTGTTAAAATGACTATTTTTTAAGTTATGTAATTATTACGGGCATAGTTGAAAAAATGTGACTAATTGTATCGTGATTGTTTAAATTGATTTAATTTTGGACAACTATTTTTAGTATATATGACAAACAATAGTGGACAAAGGGAGTATAAATAAAAGGATAATTTTATTATATCATCTTTTGAATATAATAAATATAATGTCTTGAAAAATGTAATAGAGAAAAGAAAATGACTATAATTAATGATAGGAATAAATTAGAAATTAAGTGTAAAATTATCTAATTAATTTTATGAAGTGAACATGTATTATTGAACACATTAAAATAATAAAGTGAACAAATATTGTAGTAACAAAATGACCGGGGAAGCATATATACCTCCTTCAAAAAGTAGAAATCAAATTGTAAACATTTACCTAACTTTATATTAGAGTACTCTGCTCCAATGAAGGGCGGATCTAGAGGTAGTCGAGGGTAGTCGAGGGGCTCACCTGAACTTTTTTCGTAAGAAATTATATTATATATATAAGATATTTTTAAAGAAAATTAATATCTACATATTGGTTTTGAATCTCTTAAATGTAAGATCAAACGTTGATTTAGTAGCGGAGGTGTTCAAACCTCGCCCTAGGTTTCCAAATTCAAACTTGACATTACTTTTTTTTTCGAATTCTTTAATGAAATTTTAAGTTCGATATTGACCATAATCTACTTTTTATTTTTTTGATAGTAACTGTCCAACCAAGTTTTAAGCTGATGAATAAAAGTTACAAACTTGACGTGAATTTTTAATAAGGCTCAGTTACACCAAGACTATATATAAACTATATTTATTTAGAAATGTACTTGTATGACTATATTGGCTACAATATATGTGGCTATTTCTCAAGCCTAGTAGTTACAAGGGGTACAACTTTTTGAGGGTATATAAATTAATGAGCATGTATATTAAAATTTAAAAATATAATGTATTGTTATATATATATATATATATAGGCAGTACATTTGTGAGTAAGTAGATCTGAAATTAATTATGAAAAATAATATTTTGTTTTTCTACCTTTAAATTAAAGTTGCCAACTCACTTTGTTCTGTCATGAGGTGCATTTTACATTCTTTGGTCCCCTTTTCTGTTATTTCTGTATCCTACACTTGATGGTAGTTATGATTATATTATCTTTGGTCCTAAGAATAGTTTTACAAAATTATTTATTGTTGCTATTATTTTTTTCATTATTTTTAATATGACTTTTACTATGACTTGACATATATTTATTTTTGTTAATATGATATTATGACATGACATGACATATATTTATTTTTTATTCAATGAAAGTGTATATTTTCTACTCTTTAACGTAAACCATATATGTTATATCACTCTTTAAAATTATACTATCGTTAAATATGGAAAGCATTACAAATTATAATATATCACATAATTATATGGTGATTGATATGATTAATAAATTAATATGATTATTCATATCCCTTATTATATGATAGGATTTTTCCACCCATCACACATAGATTAATTATCACCTTTTGAGCAATTTTCCACACGTATTTTGCGATCGTAATTAACTTCATTTCATATAACATATTCAATGATTTTTTATCATTTTCTAGATGTGATCGGTACTCAAAATCATGAATAACTTCAAATGACCCTTAGTATTAGCATGATGGTAATGAACTGATCTGACATTTTATAAAATGCAAGCAGAAACTAGAATTCATTTATCTGAAACATATACTTAACATATGCTAAAGTAAAATAATCAAAATATCCACGAGACTAAACAATTTATGTCTGAATATAAATTTCTACTAATTATGATGTAGGGGACAATCCGTCTTATTTTCTAGTATATTAATTTCATTTTCCATGAAAACTTATCTATAATTATCTTAAATATATCTTGATAGTTTAAAAATTCTTTATACCATCAGTATGTGTAGTTAAACACATTTCTATATATTATATCCTTTCTTGTTGAGTTTTTCAGGTGGATGAAAAAGGTCAGAATCCATCATGGAAAGCACTAGGCTATTGTGGGCAAGACCCGGATTTCAAGAAACAAAAACAAGAAAAAATGAATAATAAGCAAAGCAAACACGAAGAATTTTCAGACAAACAAGACGAACATCTATATGGACCACTTTACAAGGGAATCATTACCCTAAAACAACCACAAAATGCCCTGTTCAATAAGCTCCAAAAACTAGGGTTTCATGTCTCAAAACCAAATGCACCATCAAATTGTCCTTCTTTCATCATAGAATGTGATGCAGTGGTAGTTGGTTCGGGCTCTGGGGGTGGAGTTATAGCCGGTGTTCTTGCAAATGCGGGACACAAAGTAGTTGTTTTAGAAAAAGGAAGTTACCTAGCTAGAACAAATCTTTCCCTTCATGAAGGACCTTCAATGGATCAAATGTACCTTGGAAATGGACTAATGATGACCAAAGACATGGATGTTTTTCTCCTAGCCGGTTCCACCGTTGGTGGTGGCTCAACGATAAATTGGTCAGCCTCAATTGACACCCCATCACATGTTCTAAAAGAATGGTGTGACATCTATGAATTGGAATTGTTCCAAAGTGAATTCTACAAGGAGGCATTAGAAACCATTCGCGAAAAAATGGGAGTTCAAGATAAGATTGATGAAGAAGGGTTTCAAAACATGATTTTGAGAAAAGGGTGTGAAGAATTAGGGTACAATGTGGAAAATATACCAAGAAATGCACACTCAAATCATTATTGTGGTTGGTGTAGCATGGGATGTAAAGATGGTAGTAAAAAAGGGACAAATGAGACATGGCTAGTTGATTTAGTGAAATCAGGCAATGGTGCAATAATTCAAGAATGTGAAGCTCTAGAGGTAATTCATGAACACAAAAATAATTATAACAAAAGTAAAGCTATTGGAGTTGCTTGTGAATTTCAACATGATGAAGGGGTAAAAGAAATTTTCATGGTGAAATCCAAAGTCACAATTGTAGCATGTGGTGCACTTAGACCCCTTCATTACTCAAGAGAAGTGGTTTAAAAAACCCTAATATTGGTAAAAACCTACATGTCCATCCGGTTGTATTCGCGTGGGGACACTTTCCAGATACAGACAGTAGTACTGACAAGATAAAGAATTTTGAAGTATGGCCTGAGTCAGACAAAAAGAGCTATGAAGGAGGAATAATGTCAGTAATGTCTAAAGTTGTTGCGAATACCGAGGAACCGGGCTATGGTGTGGTTATACAAACACCATCATTGCACCCTGGCATGTTCTCAGTAGTAATGCCATGGATTTCAGGCCTTGATATCAAGATGAGAATGTGTAAATATTCAAGAACTGCACATATATTTGCTTTGGCTAGAGATAAGGGCTCAGGAGAAACAGTTTCACCATATTCAATATCATACAAATTGGATCAAATTGATGAACAAAATCTTAAGGTATGGTTAGTTACTAGTATTATTTTATACTTCTAGCATATCTTATACTCTAATTTTATTAGTACTAATGTTATAGCCTTCTCACAATTTGTATTGTAATTAGTACTTCCTTTCTTTAATATTTTCATCATAACTTTAGTCTTTCATTTTTTCAAAAAATAAAATCCATTAGCAATAATAAGGTCTGCATCCCCCACCCTCTCCAGACACAAGTTGTGAAATCGTTGATATTTTAGGTCTAGCATGTAAGCATGGGAATAACTATATATGTATGTCGAAGGGTGATCAGTTGAACACTCTTCGTTAGAAACTATATGTACTATATAGGTCAATGTTACCCTTAAATACCTCTTAATTAACGAAAGTTCTGGCTTCGCCACTGATTGTATGTAGGTCGGCATAGAGAAGCTATTAAGAATCTTGGCAGCTGCTGGAGCAGAAGAAATTGGAACTCACCATGTAAAAGGAAAGAAATTTAAAGTGAAAGAATCAAGTGTTGATGAATTTGAGAGTTTTGTGAAAGAAGAAAGTTCAAGAGGAATTAAAAATCTTTCAACACCTATATGTTCAGCACATCAAATGGGAAGTTGTAGAATGGGAATTGATCCAAAAATATCAGTTGTAAATCCAAAAGGAGAAACATGGGAAATTGAAGATTTGTTTATTGGTGACACAAGTGTTTTTCCAACTGCTCTTGGTGTGAACCCTATGCTCACTGTTCAAGCAATTTCATATTGCACTGCTCAAAATGTGCTTCAACTACTTAAGGCTAAGAAGATGAATTAAATGGAAAATGTTACCTATTGTATTGTATCGTATTGATATTTTAAAAAATACGGTGTTGTTCTCATTGTTACGTACTTATATTTTGTTGTATCGTATTGTTGTATTGTTATTATAGCTATGAAAAATATCATTTTGTGTAACGATTTATTTAGTGTGATCACAACGTTACACATAATTTTTGGGTAGTCGCTTCATTATACCTAAGTTTGTATATATATAAATTCATAAGACCAAGATCACCTATATGGATAAAAAAATATTGGGAGGAGTAATCTATCCAGATTTTTTATTTTTTATTCTCACTCGGTATTAGATATTTATATTTGTATTTGTATTGGGGTCTGATTAAACTCAAATGCGCTCATTACAAGATCCATTTTTGGAGACGGCCGGCGCTCCCAACAAGATTTTTTTTTCCATTTTCAAAAGCTCGAACTTGAGACTTCTAATTAAGGGCGAAGGAATCTCAATCATTCACCACACCTAAATCTCATACTGCATCAAGATGTTATCTAATAATACAAATGCCAAGAGAAATTGTAACCAAACATAGAGATTTTCTCTCTTTTTATTTCACTATGAAACACAATTACAACCATGTTTGAACTAAGATAAACATAAATAAATACACATAAATCACTCTTTCTAGTATTTTACTGCAAAGAACCAAGTAACTACAAATACAAATCAAAGGACTTCATCAAATAAAACAAGTTAATTTTTCGAGTTCAAATTATATATACCTCATCAATATAAAGATTTTTCACACTATCAGGTCACATCATCAAGTCTTATCCGATCCATAAATATCATTATTTGAGTGACCTGATAATATAAATATCTTTTTACACTAACGTCATATAAAACATAAACTCTTTATTTATTTTAAAAAAAAGAAAGTTTATTAGCTCTTTAATATTTAAGGACATTTAGGTTTTCCCTTAGAGTTCAACTTATCTCTATAACAAGGACATTCAGACTTGTTTCCATATGTGCCAGAAGGAACACATTTGCATGCAACACAACATATTCCACAATACTTTAAACAACGTTTCTTTAGTCCTGCCTTCCAACATCTTGCACTGCACTTTTCGTCACAATAACCTACAAAAATAAAATAATCTTTATTAATTAACTCTGTGTTTCAAATTATATAATATAGTTTAATCTGACACGAAGTTTAAGAAAAATTAATTTTTTGAAACTAATGATCAAAACAAAGTCATAGATATTTGTGTAACTATAAAATTATTTTATTAACGTTAAAATGAACATTCTGAAGTTAAAGTGTTAATTACTGAATTAAAAAATATGTCTTTTTTTAAAAGCTTGACAAAAAAGAAAAACAAGTCATATAAACTGAGACAATTACTAGCTATGTTGTTGCAACTTGCATCAAGTAGTAGTATATAACAAGAAAACAAAATATATATGTGAAAATTGAAAAATATTATTTGCAATTTTTTTTTTATTTAAAAAAGAGTGTTACTTGAAGTAGCCATTGCTGCATTTTCAATGAAAGAGGAGCTAAAGAGTATAACAAGAAGGAAAAAAACAGCAAATGAAGTCTTCATTTTCTCTACGAAACAAAATTCCAAACAATATTGAGAAACAATATATATGAAGAAGCTTTGTGTAGATTAGTGAAGAAGAAAAGAGGAAATTGCATAAGTATTTATACATGTGAAATGTAGCTTTATTATTAATTTCTAAATTTATATATTATAAAAAGAATTAAAGTCAGGAGCGGCTCAAGCATATTAGTGACCTAAAACAAACATTAAACGGGGCCTTATATTTAAATTGTTAATAACTTTTATATAGTTAATTTCTTCTAGTTTTCAATTGATAATATAATCATCCTTATTTTAAATTATTTTTCATGAGATATAGTACTCCAAATATGTCAAATTTTTTCTAATAATTCCTTCATTTTCATAAAAAATTTACTTTTTCTACAAATAGTATTCAATATTTATTAAAAAAATAATAACTATTATGATTAAAAATGAGCCCCTTAAATTTTGAGGCCTAAGGTATGTGTCTTTTTTTTTAACACTATGAAGCCACCCATGATTAAAAGTTGGTAGAGGTAAAAGACAAGATGATACTTCTTATCAAAAGTTGTTTTATATTGTACATAACGTAGTTGCCAAAGTAGAGAGTTGGTGCTTTAATTTTTTTTATTTATTTTTTTGTTTAACTAGAGAAGCAATTATATAAATGTGGAGCATGGTTATCGTAATATTTTATGATCATTTGTTTTTTTAACTCCAAGTATCATATTATTTATCATTATTAGTGTTCTTTTATTCATTATCTTTAATATGACTTTTTTACTCTTATATCTCGAATTTGTTCCGAAATATTATACTTAAATTAAGGATTTATGATAAATAACGCCTTCATAAGATTTATAAACATCATACTCTATTTGTAAAATTATATTGAATATATTATTGTTATTTTTTTAATATTTATCAAAAGGAACTCAAGTTGGTCCTAATTAAAGGACAAATTAATAAATATTTAAGTTTATGAAAGGCTGTTTTATTATACATACTCTAGTTGCCAAAGTAGAAGTTGGTGTTATAATAAGTTTGCTTGTTTTTATATATATATATAGAGAGAGAAGCAATTATATGTGGAGCATGGGAATTTTCACCTACTATATACTATAACATGATTACCATACAGGCTGGCTTCTGTCTTTTTTTTTGTCTGATAAAAAAAGAATTAAATTAAAAATAGAAAATTAAGTACGTTATCACGAATCTTAATAACTTAATTAGTTGGCTACTTGAAGTTTCAATGTTTCACCCTATTGGTGAAGGTTCCATTCATCACCTTGTAATCCCCTTTCTCATTTTCCCTTTCCTACCCCAATTTCGGAAAGACAAAAAAAGTCTCTAAATAGGGCAACGTGTAGATCGAGTATTAGGGTATAGAATTAGTAGGTAATTGAGTATTGTCTTACATGTGGTAAAGTAGGGTATATAATTAGTAGCTAATTAGTAGGCAACTGAGCGTCGCTTAAAAATTATCTTTAGACCATGATTAAATGTCTACAAATTACGATAATTTTTTTTAAGACTAATTTACTAAACAGTTACCCAAAAAAAACAAGGAAAAATTACATAAATTGGTACATTTTGATAAATAATTACTGATTTTAGCAATACTTTTTATTTATTACTATTTATAGCAATACTTGTTAAATCTGCAATATGTATTAAAAGTGAATTATGTATGCAATATATATGAATTATATATGAATTATAATTGTTTTTTAAAATATATCATGTTTGTTTGATAAAAATTTGACACATTGTATTATAAGTGTATTAAAATGTGTGATAAATGAATTATCTATCATTAAAATTTGTACTATATGTGAATAAAAAATTGTTCTTTGTAATATGAATTAAACTTGTATTAAAATGAATTAAAAGTGATTAAGTGAAAAACAAATATTATTACTATAAATGATAAATATTTTTTAATTATAGTATATTTATGTAAGTTTCCCAAAAAACAATTAGTGAAAATTTCACCTAATAATGTGTTATTTCAGTAATATGTATAGGCTCATGAGTTAGCTTCTTGGGCCGCAGCCCAAGTTGTTAAGTTTATGCTACGATATGGGCCTAACCAACTAAGACCCATAAAGAGAATGTTCTTTTAGATTTTAGGTGTAAAATATATTTAGTGAATGTATAGTTCAAAATTAAGTCATTCTTATAAGAGAGAAGTATTGAAAACACTTTTAAATTTAGCGTAAAATATTAGAAGTTTTATCACCGAATTATTGACAACTTTAAAAATATCACTTTACTTGACTAACTTAACTTAAATATGTTCCTGATCTTACAACATAAGTGAGATACACACTTAAACTCTCGTCAAGCTTAGGAGTATTTTTCAATACTTCTTTTGGCTATTTATTAATGTTGCAGACTCATACAAGAGTGTGAAATCACTTACTATGTCACGTGGAAGATCGGGGGTGTATCTAAGCTTAATAAGTCAAGTAGATGTGTGCTTTTAGGACTGTTAATAGTTTGAAAATAAAATAATAATTCAAATCAGATTCAAAAGTATTTTTAATACTGCATTATTATTTTGATTTTGTACCCTTTAAAAACTTTATTTAAAAAAATCTTTTTTTTTTGAAATGTTTTTCTCTGAATACTAGGTAACAATCTTATTTGAATATTCTAGCCCCAATTTTCAAGATAGGGACATGATAAGAGTGTAATAATTCACCACACATGCCCAAGAAAATAGGAAAACCTTTATCCTTATCGAATATTTGTATCAAAATATCAGTATAGCATCAGAATGATTTTTTTTGACGTAAAACATAAATTTATGTGACATAATTTTATAAAAAAATAAAATTATTATAAGGTATTTCTACAATGGTACAGTAATTATGATTAATAAATTATTTAATCATGATAATTAAGATAAATTTGTTATAAATATTCTATACATATATCAAAAAAAATCTCAAAGATGATAATATGATAGATTTTCACGTGATAATAAGGGAAGAAAAAGAGGACATGAATGCAGGAACAACAGACAAGTGTTCCAAAATTCATAAATATAATAAAAAGTTTTCATGAATTAAAGTCATCTACTTTATTAAGCAATTTATATTAATCCATCAAAAAGTCAAATTAATAAATTAATTAACATTGGACCACTTATGATAATTAAGTGATGACATGTGCAGTTGGACACTAGGTAGTTGTACAATTTTATTTTACTATTTTTTAAAATAAAGTTATAAACAAGGGTATATCAAAGTCAACTAGGATATATAGATGTTATGGTGATACAAAATTATAATATTGTTGTTCAAATTATAACCTCATATGTGAAGGTAGTGATGAAGGATAGGCCAACGAGGACGGAACAAAGAGAAAGACCGATAGATATTTGTACCTAACGATATGATAAAATCTAAGATATTATTAATCAGAACGAAAGCAAGTTATATTAAATAACACGTGCTATGAACTTGAATCATGATTCAATCACATTTGTATAGTACGATATGATAAAGTCTAAGTAGGACATGACATATTCATAAAACATAACATGATTCATCATGTTTGTGAAAGTCAAGTCAAATATATACATTTAAGTCAAAATTCTAAAATGCAATAGTTTGCTATATATCCCTATCTTCATTAATGTCAAATTAATTGTTATTCAAATGGGAAGATAATAGAAGTTGAAAGTTCAAACTAAATTCAGTATTTTTAACGTAAAATATATAAAATATAGATGTTATAAACAGTGCATATGTACATCTTTAAAATTTCAAATTTTAAAATATGGTTGATTTTTCATTAAGAATTGAATCTGAAATATACTTTATTCCGAGAGTAGACGATTGAGATTTTTTTTACTATTAATTTGAGATATAGTTTTTGATCCTTGTAAATAGCAATACTCGTATCAAATCATAAGGAATAACTCAATCTTAAATGAATCTTATACACAATACAAATTTAAAAATTAGTTAAGTTAGTGAAGCTTCGAATATTAGATGATATAGCTAAAAGATCTTACTAGAACAAAAATTTATAATATTAAAAAAAAATTATAAATCTACTTTCACATTCAATAAAGATTTATGATAGGTATTAAAAAAAATGCTAGGGTTGCTTTTTCTTTTCCTTCCCCCTTTTTAGTTGGTTTCTGGGTGAAGGTTAGATTGGTTCATCATTTGTATTTATTGTTTTAAAAATAAATATATATGTAATTATTAAAATTGGTATACATATCGATTAATTATAAAAGTAAATATATAATTTTAGATTTGAAAACTATACAATAGTTCAATTTGCCTGTTGGTCAGAATTAATTAGAGTTCTCTTGTAAAAATAAATGGGGAATCAATTATTTGGTTAGTTAAATTATTTCTATTATTTAGAAATTAATTCATGCTATTGTAATTTATTTATTTTCCAAAATAACTCATTTTATCCAATTTTAATCAAATTAAGTTGTATAAAAATATTGTATACAACATTGCAAGCAAATGAAGAACTAACAACAACATTGTATACACTACTAAATGATGCGATGTAGTAAATGTGGGTTTCAAATTTGAGCCCTGGATAAGAAAAAATTGAAAGGGAGGACTATCTCTATGAGGCCCTACCTAGCGCCGATTTAGATTAGTCGAACTTCATTGCGGGATTGTGGGTACCGATCTATGCCCTGCGGAAAAAAAACATTGTGTACAATATAATCCTACCAATGAAATTTGAGTGAGAGTAAAATGTATGCAAATTTATTTCTACCTTTGTGGATAGAATTATTTTCGTTAGACATTCAACTCAAAATAAAAGTACATGAAATAGGATTACAAGAAAAATATGACAACAAAATAGCAAGATATAAAACAAATAAAATAACATATAGTAATATTCATCGAATAATATGAGTCAACTAAATAATAATAAGTATAATAGGAGAGGAGGAGGCTAACCCCCTACCTATCCCATATAAAGTGCGACAAAATTCAATTATCTACTAATATTATATCCTAATCCTCCATTTTTAAACCTTCCAATCTAAGTTCAAGCCCCGTCTAATAACCCCCCCACCCAATTCACTTTTGACCTACCTTACATCTCCTAATTCCTTCTACAACCAACATTTCACACACCTTTATACTAATGCATCCGTGCACCTCATCTTCAAAGCAAATGAACTTTACCCGAGAAAAAAAGACACTTAAATATTCTATTCATTTCAAAATAATTATTTACTTATATTTTTCATTTTAAAAGCTCAAAAGAAAATTAACTAATTTTTTTTCATTTTATCCTTACTATTATTTGTTTTTGAAGACCACAAACAATTAATCAAAGTGCATAATAAAATAAATATTCAATTAAAAATATATCTTAACATATAAATAAAGATAAAATAGTCAAACACACCTCCTAATTAATGAAGGAGACATGTAAATTAAAAAAAAAAAAAAGTATTTTGAGGACAAACAAAATGTTGTTGGATTCTTTATGATACAAGAATTAATTATAAGAATTCAGTACAAGTTGTACTGTACAAAATGTACACTATTTTATTATTATTATTATATATTTTTTCCTTTATTTTATTAATTTATTTTTATGAGGAAGAAGAGGAGGTAGCTGCATCCAAAGGATGAGGATGTATATGTATCTATCTATCAACTGAATATGAATCTTCATAGCAATAGCAAAATAAATAACAATAATCTTAAAAAATTGACAGAACAATGTATTGTCTAAATCAACCTTTTATTAATTGCCTTGCGGACTTCTTTTACATGTCAGAATATTTTAAGAAACTAAAATATTAAAAATAAAATTACAAAAAAATTAAAAATTACTCTTACTATATGTTATACACTAATAAATTACCTTCTTATTTTTCTCCTTTTCTTTAAGGAAAAAAATAAACCATACCCTTTGTGGTGTAATATCTCTTAAAGTAATATGGGAACTCTTTTGTATTTACAATTTAAGGTCCTCAAACTTATGTACTTGTCTAGGTCTTCGTCGTGCCTTTTGGACTGATCAAGCTCGTGTAATGCATAGTCATGCTTTTTTGAACTGATCAACCTCGTATGATGCTTGTTTTGTTCTTGGTCATGCCTTTTGGACTAGTCAAGCTCGTGTGATGCTTGTTTGTCCTGATGTTGATTGTGACTTTCAGACCGATCAAACTTGTATGATGTCTTTCTTTCAGACTGGTCAAGCTCATTTGATACCTCTATGTGAGATCCCAAACTTATTTTTGTGTATAATAAATATATATTATATTTTTTTTCATCTCAAATTGATTGTTAGGCTTATGTTGATGATGTTTTGAGAGAGAGTTTAATGGGTAAACCATTTTGGGGAAGAGCAAATGGCCCATACTGAATTCCATTTTGTGGGCCCACCATAGACCACCTATCATAAAATGAACAAAAAAAGAAAATTTAGAATAATAATATTTGACATACTATTTTTAGGAGTTTTTTTTTTTTTAATTTTTTTTTTTTTTTAGATTTTTGAGATATTTTGAGTTCTGTTACTGACCTGTACTTTGTGGTCAGATGATGTACAAGGATCAAAATCTCCAGCTTGGCTAATTCATTCCCTGGACATGAGTGGACCCCATTGCCAAATGGCATGAAAGTATTGGGTTTTGGTGACACCTATCATATCACATCAAATATTAGAAAAAACTAAAATAATAAATAAAATATTTTTAATTAAAGATTATAATTTATTTTTTTTACCTCAAATCTTGAAGGATCAAATTTCTCTGGTTCAGGAAAATTGTCTGGACTATGATGAATATTCCTAAAGAGTGGTAATACTTTCCATCCTTTAGGTATTAAATATCCTGAAAAAAATCATCACAAAATTACAAAAAATAATAATTAATAAAATAATTAAAATATCTAAATTTGAATATGATAGTTTTGACTTTTTTTAAATAAAAAAAAATCAAAATTCACCTTCAAATTCAACATCTTCAACAGCTTCTCTAAATGTGAATGATAAAATTGAAGCAACTCTAAGTGTTTCTTGAATAACTCTTGTTGTCATTGGCATTTGTCTTGTATCTTGCCAATTTAAAACTTTTTCTTCACAATTCACTTCTTTTTTTCTCATTATATTCTCTTGTTCTTCCTATAAAATTCACAAAAATATAATTAGATTCCATTCTGAAGTCGTATATTGGTCGGACTTTTCAAAAATGTTATTGCAGTCATGTCAGACAGTTGACATATAGTCGTGTCAGACAGCTGACATTTTTGAAGAGTCTGAGCTAACAGAAATTGGTAAGTGAAATGAGATCTTACTGTGACAGCTTGTAGGACACTGGGATTTTCTCCAAGGTATTTGAGGATCCATGTAAGAACACTAGCAGTAGTGTCTCGAGCTGCAAAGATGACTCCGATTACATTATCTGCAATTTGTTCGTCAGTGAGTCCTTCTTTATCTCCCATGAATGACCCGAGCAAATCGCCATGATCAATCTTCATTTCTCGTCTAGTCGAGATGATTTTGGCAACAATTTTAGCTAGCTCTTTCCTCGCTTTCATTGCTTTGTTGAAGAGTGTACCGGGGAGATTAATTGGCATCGAATTGTATCCTTTTTCGAGAATGTAGTAACACTTCTTAAGATCCTCTCTATATAGAAATTCATCGTTACCAAATATTGAAATCAATGCCACATTGAATGTATACTGCAAAAAAAGTCGAAAAAAACGTTTAGTAAAACAGAGGATCAAAAACAGGGGACTCTGTTTTTTATAGTGAAAAACAGGGCACTCTGTTTTTTTAGTGAAAACAGGGGACTCTGTTTTTTATAGTGAAAAACAGGGGACTCTGTTTTTTATAGTGAAAAACAGGGCACTCTGTTTTCCCCTGTTATTTTTTTTTGGGTAAGTTGGAAATTCCAGAACATACTGTCTTCATTTCTTGATAAGTGTTGATCAATCTTCCTTCGAATGATTCGAGTGATGTTATCGCGATAGATTCAATGTCGGGGATGATGTTTCTGATAGAATCGGGCTTGAAAGCCTGGAGGACTAATTTTCTCAATTTGGCATGATAATCACCTTGATGAAAGAAAATTGCTTGTTTCCCTAGCATTCTTTCTTTGCTAGCAGGAAATGTAGGCTTAAACAAGTTAGCCTTTGTGACCAAAACTTGTTTAGCTGCCTCTGGACTTGATATCATTACACAAGGACAACCCAATATGTAAGTCTTGAAAATTGAACCATACCTAAACAAAAACAAAACATTTTTCATTAGTGACTTGAAATCAAGAAAACAAAGAGAAAAATCAAGAAAGTGAATGAGTTTTATACTTACTTTTTGACTTTGGAAGCAAAGAAAACATTGGGATTTTGTGAGTATAGTTGGAAGGTTTCACCAATATAAGGTAAACCTAAAGTACCAGGAGGAAGTGGCAATTTCTTGGAAGCAAAAGCCAAGAATTTGAAGATAGAATGGATTAGAAGAAGAGTGAAAGAAATGAAAGTAAACAAACACAACATAGAAACAAATTCCATGTTTAGAACTAAAAAGGTACCAAAAGTAGGTACTTCAAGTGTTGTTTGTTGCTATAGTAAGGTGTACCTAGTTTTAAACTTAGATGGTTTGATGAATGAAATAAAGCACAAAGGGTGTATATATATAGGTAAAGTAGAGGCAATAAAATAATAATATCATAAGGTGGGGTGGGGTGAGGAGGGGTGGGGGTAGGGGTGGGGGGTCCTTTAACATACAGCTTGAATCAACACACGGAATCTCCCTCCAGCTCATGTTTTTGTTTATATATACAGAAACAGTAGAGAAAGAGAGAGGAAAGTAGAGGGTGTGTGGGGCACGTGTAAGTTTTAGATATACGTACTTGTGGTGCAGTAGTGGCACTGCTTCATCCCTAATCAGCGATTTCGGATTCGATCCTTAAGTACGAAGAAAATTCAATTGAGATTATTACCTCCGAACGAGTCATGCAATGCACAATCCGAATTTAATCAAAGCTCTAATGCGGACTTCAAATACTGAATGAAAAATAAAAAAAAAGCTTTTGAATATATGTAAAAAGAGTGTGTGAGTGAAATAGGGTAGGTGTAGAGCTAGAATTTCGCATATAAGTTCAACAATATTCAGTAATTTTGATCCAACTTCTTATATTATATATATCTTAAGTATATCAATTGAATATGTCTAAGACGAATTTAGGATCTCTAAAATATAGGTGCACCATTGAAAGAAAAATGGAAACGAGTAAAATTGGTCACGCTAATTCGTTAGTTAAATAACTCAGCATTTTTGTATCACTTAACTTTCTTATAACATGAGCGGTAAAAAAAACCAGTAATATGAAATCAATTTTAGAAATTATATACATAAAGTATCTAATTTTACGGAAAACACATCTCACATACCCTGTTTTTAACCTATAAATTCACCATCGAAACAATAAAATTTGACTTTATAAATTTTAAATTTTGACTTTACGCTACGATATAAGATTAAGTGGGGTTGTGTGGGGTATAGAAGTACAAGTTGGGGGTAGGGGCGTAGTTGGTTGACTTCATAGACTTTCAATTGACATCTTATGAAAGGGCAAAGAGGGGAAAAGGGTATAGAGGCGATGAACTTACTATCCGTACAATCGTATAGAAATTTAAAACAATGATTAGTGAAGGGAATCAATAATTTTAAAAAAAAAAAATTAGTATACTATTTCATTTTAAAATAAAAATTAAAAGGAAGAATACACCTAGAGACTATTTTATATGAGGGGGATTTGAACCTCTTTTTTCCAGGTGAATTTAATTATTTGTTATATTTACTAAAAATAGTTATCTCAAAAATATTTTTGTTAGATTTAAACAATTAACAAGGAATTAGTTAGGTTTTTAAAACCATTTAATCCTTAGCATTGATAGAGAGTATTTATTGGGGGAAAAAAAATATCATGGAAGGTAATAGTAAAGGCTGAATAGTCCAATTAATTTGGTTCGTTATCTAATTCATTTTGATTTAAGTAAACTTTAAACATATTAATTTAATATTAATATTTAATATGAAAATAAAACTTGTTTTTGTTTTGACCTCACTATCTTCTACATGGATTGATTTGGAACTTGATAAAATCCCATCCAATATGTTGCTGAAATCATATTATTAAATTTTAATTACTATAAATAGAAAGAATTATCCAATATTTGTTGAATTCAATACAGTAAAGTCATAAAGTGACCTCAACAAGGAACTACCTTAATATTACTAAAAAATTCTTACACTATTAGTTCTGTCATATTGTATATGCACTATTATATTTAGCAAAAAGGGCCAATTTGGAATTGAATTTTGAAACTTTATATTGGAAAAAAGGATAAATATATTTCTAAATTATTAAAAATGGTATGTAGATATCATTCGTCATACTTTTGAGATATTGGTGTTTTTGTCGTTCAAAATCTAGAGCATATATGCCCTTCACTCTAACGACTAAATAGGGATGAGTGGCACAATCTTATCCGTTCATTTAATATTTAATAAATATAGGGTCGGTGGATAAGATTATGACACGTATATGTCCGTTAGTATAAAGGGTATATATGCTCTAGTTTTTAGACGCTAGAGAAACAAATGTTCAAAAAATAACCAAAGGTATCTGCATACCATTTATGATAGTTTGGAGGGTATATTTATCCTTTCCCAAGTTTATTTTATTACTTCAAAAATATGCATGACTTTTTTTAATAATACAAAATACATATATATATTTGTTTTGGTTTAGGTTCATAATACCATTTTGTTATGTTATTTATGGACAATTATTTTGTATGTGGAGAATTTCTTTAGTATATAATTTTAAAGAAAGACAAGAAGAACCATCATGAATAAAGTGTTTCTTAACTGCTTACTTTATAAACTTATAATTAATACTTTAAAAAAAAATCTCACTTTTCAATCTTATAAGCATGAGCTAACAACTTTGATTTTTCTACTTCTTGTTTCACCTATACTTCTTTTTTTTACAAATTTGATAAACTCGATAATTTTGATCTGAATTAAATATTATACTTGTCTTAAGAAATCCATTGAAAATGCACAATTTTTAGTTTTGAACATCCAATTCTTAAAAAAAGAGCAAATTAAAATCTCTAATATACTTTTAAATTTTCAATTTGCTTCTTGTAATATATTTATGTGTTAAGTAATAAGCAGCAAAGCTACATAAGTAATAAGGTTAAATTATTTTTATGTATATATATAAAAAAAATATGTTAAATTTCCTTGATTTCTTGATGTATTTATTTTTATATTTATAAAATTTATTAATAAAATTTTTGACTTCGTGACTAGAGAATATTGCAGGTAACTAGTAGCATGTGTTCATCACATGTAATTACTGTTTTTCAGTGCTTAACAAGTCTCGTGAAAAAACAACTGAAGTTACACTAAAATATCTTCAATAATTCAAAATGTGTCAAATATGAAAGAACACAAAAAAATGTTAATGCCATTTTGCATTCAATACAAAAATAAGTAATTGTATCATATTAATTATTTATTTTACTAAATCAAAAAAAAAAAATTAAACTTTTTCTATATTACACTTGCAATTAATTTTTTTTAAAGTATTCGCATTTATTTGTAAAATTTCGAACAAATATTTTAAGGAGTGAATTAATAAAATTATTTTTTTATTTATAATTTATTAATATGCGTGTAAAAAGAAAAAAAATCTACAAATATGAGATTGAGTGAATATTATCTTTATAATGGGTTGAAGAGGTTTAGTGTTTTTAAATTTCTAACATAAAAAATAAACAGAATAAACAGAGACAACTATCACTACATCAAAAATGATCTTTAACGGTAATTAATAGCAATTGCAGCTAAATATACACTTTTAGTAGCAATTGCAACTAAATAAACACTTTTAGCAGCAATTAACACTTTTGTATATGTCCTTAAAGGTTTTAGCGACATTAGATCTAATGACACTTAACTAATGCCGATAAAGACATATAGCCCCTAAATCAAATCATGAACTCCTGAGAGTTGCACTAATTAATATTTGTTATAATTCAAGAAAAGACAACAAACTAGTACCAAGGCATTTTCTTGATGACATAATGCACATAAAACTATATATCAAACAAGGATCACCTTTTCCAATCATAAATGTCATTGCATAACCAAATTTTGTAAAGGGGAAGACAACAAATTAGGTGACAAATGAAATGCCATGAATTTAGCCATACCCCTCATGCCCACCCCAACCACCAATAATCTAAAATGAGGTATGAGGTAGACATAACCAAAATAAAGTAAAAAACACTTAAAATGTTGCCTTTATTCATTCATTGAAATTATTTAATTTTACATTATAAAGCATAATGCCATGACAATTTCTGCCTTCTATTGTGTAGGTGGTTGAATTATTCGTTCATGATTGACCAAATTTGATAGATTCTATCATCTAGTAATGGAATGACAGGACACTATAATAATGGCGAAATCATGATCTTTATTAATTATATTGTAACTTTTGATGAAGAGGGCTCGCGAATGTACCTCTTCCGATTATCTTCATTCATAGACACATATATAACACTGTTTACGTAAAATCTTGCGTACGATCTTCAAAGTTAAATGTAATGTAACCAGATATGTTGTGGGGAAAACTATAGGAGCCGTACAAGTACAAAAAATGGACAAACATATACACGTGGCTCCAGAAATTTAGATCATAATCTTCTGTAGATTCTTGTTAGTAACATTTGGTCAAGATCCACTTGTATTTTACTTTTGAATTTTAATGAATTTTGCTGACCAAATCTTTTTTGGAGGCTATGTAGTTAGTTGAGATATACATGGATCATTATCTTTTTGGTTGTTGATTGAAGTAAAGACCCCTATGATCATCAAAGACCGAAAATAAGCAGGTATAATGCGAACGCTATTAAAACAAATCTCGAAAGATCACGAGTAAGAAGACAAATGAGAAATATACCAAAAGACATAAAGATTTAACGTGATTTGGTCAATCGATCTACGTCCACAAAGGAGATGAGCATGGGCGGAGCTACAGTTGCTCCAGGGTGTCCAATTGGACACCCTTCGTCGGAAAACTTCATTATATATATAGGCCAAATGTTACTCTATATTGTTATATTAATTATTTTGTACACCCTCAAAACTACTATTGAGTCGTAGCTCAGTGATAAAAGTGCGCTCAATACGTTCACAATACCCAAGTTCGAATCTAGCATTAACATTTTGTATATTTTATTCAATGTGGTCTGATTTAAAACGGTTACTTAATTAAAAAACGGAATATTTTTCCAGGTATAGAGCACTAACTTAGTGGCAATAGTGTGCAAAATTGTGTTTGACACTAAGGTTCAAATCCCCATGGTTACATTTTTTTTTCTCTACATGGGAGGTTCACATAAGTGATAACGTATCAAGCTTGTGTCCCACAAATTCTTTCTCTAACCAAAACTCTCAAAGCCTTTAAGACTATATTGTGAATGCTGATTAAGTTAGAAGGAATAAGCCTATATTTATAGAGTTCTAAAACATTTTCTATAAGAAAAGGACTAGACAATCCAAAACCTATTTATGGTAAGAAATCTGAGCAAATAAACCCCAGCAAAGTATTGAGTTGTAGTTTACTTTGAGTTCTAGTTTACTATATTTATTGAGTCGTTTATTGGTCAAATCATTAGTAACTATATCATCATATCTCACTCCTCTGGTATTCTCGGAATTTTTTTTAGATATAATACAATTTTTTTTTTTTTTACAAAATGTAAACTTATGACTCAGTTTTTATATTTAAGAATTAGAAATTCTGAAATCAAGATTTTTAAAGAATTTGAGATTTCATCTCATTGATTTTAAATCATGAGATGAAATCACAAATCTAAATATTAATCTGATCTCATAATTTCAAATCACGAGATAAATCGCATATTCAAATCTCTCTAACTTTGAACTTTAAAAGAAGTCACTATATATACCACTATTCCCACACGGCTAAAAGTGGTGTTTCTGGCCCTTAACACAAAAAACAACAAAACCCCATAATTCATTTCCCAATATATCATCAACTTGAGGGTCATAAAAGGTTCTAGGAAATTAAAGAAAATACCAATAAAAAAATACACTAAAGGAACTTACAAAGTTTTGATGTGAGAAATATACCTGTCACCAAACCAATTTTTTTAATTAATTATTTATCATAAATACACACGTCTAGGACACATATTTTATTACATCAAATATATCAATAGCCTAAATTCAATTTGAAATTTGGAGTAGCTATATCTTTTGAAGTTAGATTATGTATGGTTTGTTTGAAACTTTAATTTATTGCTAGTTTTGAATTTTGACTTGGTCCTAGGGCTCTTTTTAGAACTTAAAAGAAATTGTCATACTGAAGTCAACAACAACAAATGTTAATTAATATTCTATTGGAAAAAGTCAATGATAATAAAATCAAGGGGCCTCCATAACCATATTGTATAAAAATGATATAATGTATAGATAGATTTATATGAAGTCAAACTATTGAAAATTGATATATAATACATCTCAATCAAAATTAAAGTTCATAAATTGTTGTAAGAGTCAACTAACAACTTTGTAGTTTACAATTGTGCCCCACAAATCCTTTAGAAAGGTATTGCATGCATCAAACAATTCAATATTAGTACTAGTAGTATTAAATTATACAACCGTCAATTGATGAATAGTAATTCAATGAAAATTATTAGATCTATTATTTGGGTTAATTACATTTGCTATCAATAATTTGGCGCCAAAAAATTGAAAAGGTGATTAGATATGATATGACATGAATTCAGTTGATTAAGGATAAAATTGGAAAGAAGTAATTAAATTCGATATTATATAACATAACTTCAGCTAATTGAGGACATAATTCGAAAAGCCGATTAAACAGGACATGATATAACTTGAGCTGACTGAGGACAAAATTTGAAAAAAGTGATTAGATATGATAAGAAATAATTTCAACTCGACATGACTTTAAATAGAAAGATACATGTGAAATTAGTCAAACATCAAGAAAAAAATTAGTAGGTAATTAAGTATTTGTCGCACTTTCTGTAGAGACAGATAACTAGCCTCCTTCTACCCTCTTTTCCTATTTAGTACTCTCTTCGTCCTTAATTACTTGTTCACTTTTTCTTTTTAGTTGTCTTTAATTACTTTTTTTATTTTGACAAATAAAGAAAAAACAATTATTTTAGCCTATTATACCTCGATTAATTATTTTTAAAAATGGTAGAGCTTCTTAAAAATCTTAACTTTTCAATTCATCCACTTCATAATTCATAAGGGTAAAATGACAAACTCGCTATGTTAATAATTACTTTCTTAATAGGTGTGTTAATTTAAAAGTGAAGAAAGAAAGAGTAATATTATTTAGTGCATGCATGTTAATTGAAACAGTTAGCTTGCTACAACTTGAAAATATAAGTGCATGCATGTTAATTCTATAGTTAACTTTATTTGTTTTATTCAATCACGCGTGAAGACCCTACACCTAAAAGCAGCTTTTGTTTTTCAATATAATATAATGCTAGATGTGAAGGTCTTGTTTTTTAACATTTTCTCCTAGGGGTCATTTATAAAGTTCACTACATTGGAATTTTATGAATTAATAGAATTTTTTGATAATTTATCTCTAATTTTTATTCTTATGAAGATATCTTGAGGCTAAAGATGTACACATAGATTATAATATCATATTGTTCAAGTTCTAGGTCCCCCTTTGACTTAATACTTTAGTTTATAATATCATAACAAGTTGGTTAATTAGTTGTTAGCAACTATAATATATACTTAATTAGATGGCTATTAACTCCAGCTTTATGGAATAATAATTATTTTTTTAATTAGTAGCAAATAGAGTATAAGAGATACAACAAGGATGAAAACAATTAACATATATTGTAGTACTAGTGAAGTAGAGTCTAGTGGAGCCAAATGTTTCAACCACCTTTTCATTAAACTATTGTAAAATCAATTTATTTAGAAAAAAGCGCTCCTTATCAAAAAAAAAAATCATATTCACATTTAAAATCAAGAGCTTTAATTAAGAAAATAATCTCATATGATGCACCATTTTATCGGTGGTAATTTATTTAGAGTGATGTTGAAAGGACAGGGCCGGCTCTATGCCTATTTGAATAAGGCATCTTAATTTTTTTATCAATAATAAATTATGTGTTAATTTTTTTAGAAAAAATTAATTATTTATGATACAATATATATATTTTAAAAAAGTATTATTTTATTCTCTTTAATCCCATTTAAATAGAAGAAATCAAGAAGAATTATTTTATTTTCTCGCAGTCTCTATGTTAATAATTATTTTATTCTTTTAACTCCTTTTACCCTCTCTTTTTTAAATTTTTGATAAGGTAGAGTAATACTCTATTAAAAATATGAATCAATAGTCGAAAAGTGTTGAGCAAAGTGAATTGCAATTTTTTTTTCTATTTCTTTAAAGATTTAGAAACATTACAATAACCATAGTAAAACGTGGAGTATACAAATTATCAGCTTCTTGAATTAAATTTTATGTTAACAATTCATATAATAATTGCTCACATAAGCAAATGTTTTTCAACGTTGATTTGATAAAAATCTTATCTAAAGCAAATAATTGAAAAAGAAATAGAATAAATCAATTATAAAAAAAGTATTAAGTATACTTTGCATAAGAAGTTTATTTTGAATTTAGGCCTCTAGTTAAAATTTTGCTTTTAGGCCTCCGATTGCGTTGAGCCGGCCGTTTGAAAGGAACATTGCCAATTTGCAAAGTATACTATATAGTATTTTTTGGAACTAAATGGAGTGAATGATTTGTGATAGAAACAAACAAGATCCTTCCTATTCCATATTATTTAGTAAATATTATTTCAAGATTCTTTCTTTCAAACAACAAAAAGGCAATTCCTTTTATTGGAAGGAGACATTTGGTCACTTTTATGTCTTATAAAACAAATAAACAATATAATTGTCCTCATATGCAATTTTTTTTTTTTATATAGGGATGGCTTTAGTATATTCAATCATATAGTATGAATATTTTTTGGACAAAATTTCAAAGCCCATAGCCCCATACCCCATATTTATTAATGAGCAGCAAAGTTTCCTAGAAGATGAGGCACCATAGGTATAAGATAATCATTGCTTTCTAATTAAAGAATGTCAATTTGATAGTGTACCAATTTGACTACATCTTTATGAATTTTGCCTTTTTTCTATGACCAAAAGTTCCTTTTTCATATATCTAAATTCTAGTGCATTCTTGCCCGTCCATTATAAATAAATATAGCATATAAATAATAAATCATAAAAGAGAAATACTCAAGTTTAATGCATATATATTATTACATTACACTTTTTAGTATATTTGTGTTTCAAACTAATCGATTGAGGTGATGACCCTTTAACATACCGGGGAAAATAATAATTGATTTTAGTGTATTTTCAATCATAGAATTATAATATTTGAATGCTTAGGAATTTGACCAAGCGAATAAATTCAAAATCAATACTTGATTATAGAATCGATATTATAAGCTTACATTTATTTTGGGATTTGACTAGTTTAATTAGAATGTGACTCTTTATTGATTTGACCCAGGCTCGACTTAAAAATGTGATTTTTATCATTACTAGTATAATTGACATTGTGTAGTAATGTTTATAAATTGAGGTTGTCGGATATTGTGTCAGAGGAGATAATTCTGTGTTCTGAAAAGATTTATCATTTGTTAAGTTTCGCTTTAGTTAGTGTGAAATGAACAGATTTTGGAATACATGGCCTTGTCGGTATTGAACTTACCCTTTTGGAGTGAAGGATTGTCACTCTATAGTTGAGTGTTTTAAATTTGGTTTAGAGTCGAGTGATGGAGTTCATGATTCCGTCATTAATTAGAAGCAAGTAATTCTATAGCTCTAAACTAAAGAAGCGGGTCAAGTTCGTTTAGCTTGAGGGATAAATTACGTGGTTGAACCGTCAATCTATCAAATATCGTAGTTTATCCTTAATAGTAGAAGGTTTTTGTGTGAAACTTAGATATTGAAGTACGCACCTCAATCACCCTACCTGTGTGAATTGAATGAACTTAAAAGTACAATCAGCTTAAGCTAGTTGTTCACTGATTTTTTTAGTGTTCGATCATTTATAGCAAAGTCTATAGGACATATTCGTTATTGATTTTGGTATCTGATGGAAGATATTATTGAGACTATACACTAAGTATACACGTAATTCTACTCTAGCACAAACAATGTAGCTATGAACTCTTGAGGTATTCCCAACATGCGGAGGATTTGTTGAGAGTTTGTCTTAGTAGGGAACTATACGATCTTTTTTTTTGTTGTATCAAATTAATAAAAATAAGAGGTTTGTGCTACGACCTCCTATTGTTTAATGTAATATTGACCGGAGACGAATTCCACTTCCATAGATTCTTGATTTGACCTCCCGTAGTAAGAAAGCAGAGTGGGGCAATTTCTTGTACTTGCTCAAATGCTCAATTTCTTTGAGTGTGCCGCTAGATTCACTGGGTTGTTCGCTTATCAAGCACTTTTCCAATGCTCTTACCACATGCTTGGAAGGTGGAGCGCTCGTTATCGGTGGAGTGCTCGTTATCCTTACTTTTCTCTTTGTTGAGACCCTCTCATTGTTATATAGTCGTAAGCTATGGCATATCCAGTTCGCAACCACAAGGGTCCACCCCGCGAAGCTATAGTGGGTTACATTCCGCCTCCATTCGAACTATGTTATGTGGTTTTTTGCTTTTGCCAAATTTAGAGAAATACTACAAGTCCTATATTTCAGATTTCATCCCTGAGACCATCTGATTTATCGGTACTATAAAAAATTCTCATGCTTACGTTACTATTATTGATGGTTTAATTATCTTGAACCATGAGAATCCCAGTTGTGCTTCTGCTTTCCATTTCAATCATCATATTGATGATGAATCTCTATATGCTCTGCCATAAAAACTTGGTGTCCATACCATGGTGAAGGTAACGTAATCAGGCTATGATTCTTGTTCAAGAAACAGACTTAACGCCTTCAAGTTATTGGCTTGTCCAACTCGACTACATTCTTAAGTCGCTAGTTCAATCGTCCCTTGGAGACAGGAACAATAAATACCATGCATGATTGTCTCCCACCCTTTCTTTCTATTATTCTCATCCAGCAAGTCGCTCCAATCCTACAGTCAAAAAAGTAAACATGTGAGGCACGAGCCTCATTTATTAGTTTAGTAAACTCTTGCACATTTCGAGTTTAGGAAGTTTGTTGATTTCAATGTAATGAAGACTTTAACTTTCATATTTTTTAAAGGAGCATGATTTGGAAACTTAATAATTTCTTTGAAACTACCTTATATGTTATGGGGGAGAATGCGTATTTTGAGCTATATATTATGTAATCCTTATTTATGATAAATTGAGCATAACAAGTTAGTAAGTTAACTACAAAAGCTTATAAAAAATAATGAGTATAGAATTTTATGTGTAGTCAAATCCATTTTTGCTTTACTAAGTTAAATGCAAAAGCTTATACAAACTAATTCAATTTGGTATTATAAATGGGAGAACCTATGGATGCATGTGGCAAATCAAATTGTTTTGATGCATGTTGAGATAATTAAGTAATTAATTAATCAATTCAGATGTACTTAACCCTATTATTAAGAAAAATCAAGAATGGAATTCAATTCCATGTATATGCATATGTAGAATTAGGAATATGCCCCTTCAAAACTATGTATATTTTAATCAATGTGCTACAAACAAAACCAGGGTTGTGTCCTTGTTTTCTTAGAAAACCATCCTAACATTAATTATTTTGCAAGTTGATTAAAAGTTATGATGCAACATTTTTTCCTTCTTTTTGTTGTTTTCATATAGTATGGGTCCATAAAATAATTTTGAACCAAATGAAAATAAAATAATCCTCTATGGTTTCCTCACTTTGCCACAACTTAGTCACCTCACACGTTTATAAATTTGTACCTCAACTACATAACAATTATTCACCCCCACCCCACCCCCACCCCAACCCCCTATACACCCCAAAAATAAAATAAAAGTGATTTTATTAAATATTCCACAATTAAATTTAAAGATGATAATTATATAAAGAGAATATGGATTTGAGGTGTACATAAGGTTAAATTTAGAGAAAAAAACTAAAATAATAATACATTCTTGATCAGGTAAACGTCTTTGTTTTTAAATTAGAATTTATTTTTTTAAGAAAAAACAAATAATATGAATTGAAATAAATATTTTAGTGAAGATAACATTTAAAAATTTACATGCTATCTTGATAATTTTAATGATTATCTAATTTTCGTCGATATAAATATCATATAACTTTGTCTAGAGAAAGAACAAATAACCTACTATTTATTTATTTTATACTAGAATTTTGATTATTTTAAACCATTGAAAAATCAGACAATGAAAGATGGGATGGGAGTTGAAAATTCCATGCACCATGCACAATATACATATATATATATATATATAAAAAGAAAACAAATAAAGCAAAAGCAACCAAATAAAACTTTATTTTATCTTAGAGGTCCCACATTGAATAATTAGTATAATACTTTTTTGTACTATTTTTTTCTTCCTACAACTTGTGAAAGTGGAAACCACTCATTAATATGAGATGTTTAATCAAAACCAATTAAACAGAGTTATTTTTCTATTCTTTCATAATTGAGTTTACTAAGAACTTGTCCATAAGTGACTCTCAAGAGTCCACTTCTCTATACTTTTGACTCTACCTATTAGCATAAATAATTAATCATATATATATATATATATATATATATATGGGGGGTTGTTTGGGGGTGGGGTGGGGGTGGGGGTGGGGGTAAGTAGGGAGTAGGAGGTTAGGGTCATATATTTATGGCCATCACTTTCAAAACAAGTCATTCTTATACTTTACAGATAAGGTGTGGCTGTTTTATAGTGTCTCATTGAACTCTACAATGTCTAATTAAACTTATTTATGTTAATCAAATCAATTAATAATAAATAATTATTCTTTTTTCTAATTAACAGAACCCACAAATTACACTAGAAATACAAATTGCACTAAACAAGCTAGTAGCATAGCCGGTCACTGCAGTAAAAATGATCATTAGCGGCAATTAAGAATATGCGGCAATTATCACTTTTTGTATATGTCTCTAAAACCTTTAGCGATATTGGTTCTAATGACACTTAACCAATGCCGGTAAAGACTTTAGCACTCTTTATTAATGTCAATAGTTAATGCCGCTAAAAGTTATTTTTGTTGTAGTGGAGGTATATATAATTGAAGGGTGTTGACTGATTGTGTAGTTAGAATAAAAATAATTTTTATGTATGTATATTACATATTGATACTTCTGGGCTTCTACAATAATTACTTCTTTATATTTTGATATAGTAGTTGATATTCTGGCTCCGCCACTGAAACAAGTCTCGTACAATCAAAAGAGGATTCAAAATTTGAATTTAATGAGTTGAAACTTGTAAGATTCTTAACATTTAACTTGTTGTAAAGTCAAATTATGCGTCAAATGAACTTGAACCTGTAGCCAAAAGACTACATTCGCCTTTGTATACGACCACCTCAATCAAAACATGCATTGTAGGTAATAATAAATTGAAGAACTCTCTATTAAAAGATCTCATGTTTAATCAACTCGATCACCAAAAAATTAGTTAATTAATATTAATGTTTAATCAACCCGATCACCAGACAATTAGTTAATAAAAAATAATGTGACTTTTTTGTATAAAATATATCTTTCACTAATTTTCAGAGTCATACCTCAGCTGTCATGTTTGAGGTTGTTTATTTTAAAATATATGATTAGTACATGGATTAGTCAATTTAATTATTTAATTAGGCTGCTGAATTAATTCACCCGTGGACACGTGCTCGTGTTTCGAGTACTCATGCATGTACGTAATACGTACACACGTATACGATTAATCAATTTATGCCAACTTTTTTTTTTTGTAATTTAAGTAAACATTATAATATAATATCATAATTAATACAATATTATTGTGTATTAGTAGTAATCTCCTTAACTATATTTGTATATTCTTGAAAAGTCAAAACCAAAAAAAAAGGGTGGGGTGGGGGAGGGTGGGTAGCTTAAAATAAATTGATTTAAAATGCATATTAAATAACCTTAAGGTCAAACTTTTAATTTAACCAAAAAAGCCACTTGTACACTTCTAGAACATAGTATAATAAAACAAAATAATAATAATAATTATTATTATTACTTATATAAGTTGCCAATAAACAACAAATAAGTTAGTAAATTATTATTGGAGATGAGTCAAAGCCAACAAATGCCACTTGGTGTTGGCTAATGACTTAATGAAGTCATAGCTAACCATGCTTATTAATTTAATTTAAAAAATTAATGTTCAATAATTTTCAATTTATCACTAAACATTAATTAATTCTAAACATGCTCAGTGTTCAATTTGACTCAATCAAAGTCAATTAGAGATCTAATGTGGCTATAGAGGAGTTGAGAAGTTAGAGTGTTTTTTTTAATAATTAATTTGATGATTCAAATATATAAATTATTTTTAAATTACTTGATTCATGAGGTTATTAATGTGATTGCTTAACAACTAAATTTATGTTACCTATTTGGTAGCCAATGAAGAGTTTAATGGGATCAGGTGCTTCTCCATGAGAGTATGCATCAAAATTTTATGGGACTTTATAAAATATATTTATTTTCAATAAAAACTATAAAACATGTTTAATTTCAATTGGGATTCTATAATATCTGTTTAATTTGAGTAAAGATTTTTAAAGGTTACTTCACTTTAAACTATAGTTCATGCCTATATAAAGGGTAATATTCTTCTTTGAAGAGCATCTCGAAAATTGATAGAATATATATATTCACAAATTTTAATGGAGATCAAATAAATCGCAGCATGTCATCCTAGTTCGAAAAATATATCACTAATCGCCTCGAATTACAGAGAATTTTTTTTTTTAGAAAACAAATCTTTACCCACAATATTTATTAATAAAACAATATATTTTCACATTTTATTTATAATTACAATTCACTTTCTAGCACACTAAAATTTATTGCAAACAGAGAGATAATAAGAAAATTCAACATTGACTTGTAGGATAACATAAATTAAATGACTTTTCTTTATAAAAAACTTTTTCTTATATTTGGGAGCGTGCATTATGTTGGTAGGTCCTTTCCTTATAAAAACTTCTTGTACAAGGGATATCGCCAGTTCTATCTTTAATTAAAAATTTTAAATTTATATATTAGATATATAAAATTAATGATAAATTTTTTTGGATGAATATGATTTCTATATTTTTTTGACTAGAGGTTTTCTCGAATACAAATTCTAAAGTATAAAAAAAACTTATGATATAAATTATGAGATGAATATAATTTCTCTATTTTTTTACTACAGATTTCATATTTAAATCTTGATCATGGAAAAAATCATTGAAATGTAATTTTCCTCAATTTTACGTATCGTGAATTTGACTTATTAACGCTCTAATATAAATACCAAACCTCCATAAAAAATGTATTAAAAAAATAAAAATAATGTCAGACATCAAACACAACATCAAAAAATAATTCATAAATTTACAACCCTCCCCCCAATTATTATTTTAATTATACACAAGTATAAGAACTATTTTCCTACAATAATAAGAAAATAAGGCCATTTTTTCAGTGTTCATAATTAAAATTGAAATCAGAAGTTTTAAGCCTTCTTTGATATTGGCCCAAATTTGAGAGTTCCAAAATCAACCTTGGCCCAACAAGCAATCGTAAAACAAACTTATTGGGATAAAAAAAAGGGATAAATGACAGAAATTCCACCGTTAATTTCTCTTATTACCATTATCCCCTATTAGTTTTATAAATCCCTCATTTTCACACATTAGATTAATGTATCAGCGCATCAAATTAATGTATCTCGCGCATCATATTAATGTATCATGTATAAAATGTACAACAGATTAGTGTATCATGTATAAAGTGTAATATATCTTACTTAACGATTAATGTATCTCGCGCATCAGATTAATGTATTAGCGTTATATTATTGTATCATCTGAGGGATTTTTGTAATTATAAACTTATAAGGGACAAATGGTAATTTTGCCTTAAAAGTATGTGATTTATGTCCTTTACCCTTAAAAAAAAAAATAAAAAAAATTTCAACTCCTATAAATTAAAAAAAGAGAAACTTAGGTAAATATACTCATCATCATCTAGTTTATCAATGTGATCAAAGTATATACTATCTACATACTTTAAATGTATATGTATATATCTTATATGTATATTTATTGGTATACATTATCAATACATTGTGCATACATTTTGTATATTAGAGGACCAAAAATATTGAGTTGTAATCGCGATAAAAAAAAATTCATTTCTTTTACTATGTGTGGGTGGTAATTAATGGAATATCCATATCGACGAATGAAGGAAATCTTGATTTTTTTTTTATAAGATCTGAGCTAACCTCACTTCTTTGAAATTAGCTTTTGAAATGCTAATAATTAAGACCCATAACTTGATTTTACATGGGGGAACAAGTAATACTATAAAATAAATTACTTCTTATATATAAAGATGTAATTAACAAACAAATGTAATACATCTTTTGTTTTTTTACAACCAAGGATAGAGAAAATGGAAGTCGATAGGTGAAGGATTAGGCCCAAGAGCTAAGAAAATACCAGAATCCTTCATCAACCACGTGCAATAGATATTTTTGAAAAGCTTATGGCCACTACAATATGAACTTTTTTGATTAAAGACTTCAAAATGATTATGCTTTGAACCCCATATTAAGTTACAATGAAAAAGAGTGGTTCCAAAGATATTCATACGGAATGAGAAACTAAATTGATCGCCTGGACTAAGTGTACGAACTCCAATATCATCATCTTTAGATTGACAGTGAACTTTGAGTAAATCTGAATCTTTTGGGAGGTCACTCCTAAAAGTAAGGATGACTTTTGGACTTAAAACGAAGGCATTTGTTATTTGCATCATGTTGATGAGTGATAAAATAAGTAACAAAAAATGAATTTTGGTGTAAGGATAATAAGCCATTTTGAGAAATTATAATATTTCACGAGAGAACAAATTTGTCAAATTATAAGATGATAATTTTATTTGCCATTGAATTCATTTTGGATCCTTTCGAAGGTTGAGTTAATTTGCTCCTTCCAACCATACAGAAAGATAAGTATAATCTAATGCTATACTTTGACTAGTATATTTATTTTAAAGTATACGTTATCAATATATCGTGTATATATTTTGTATATTAGAGGATCAAAAATATTGAATTGCAATTTTTTCCTAAAAAACAATATAGTGGATACCGATTAAAAATTGAGAAATTAACATAAATAGTGACCATAAAACAATTGCCGATAATATATATATATATATATATATATATATTATACCTACTTAGTCTACATTATTTCTTCTTAGTCATAGTGAAATATTAAACACTCTACTTCAAACTCAATCATCAATCTCGTCGAAATTCATTAAATTATTCTATTATTTTCTTTTCTAATTTATTTTGTGTGTGATTGTATAGAGTTTTTGGCCAAAAACATCCTTTAACTATATCCAAACTTAAAACTACATCCTTAAAGTATTATTTCTAGCAAAAAACATCCTTTAACTATACCCCAAACTTAAACTACATCCTTAAAGTATCATTCTTACCATAAAACATCCTTTAAGTATTTTAAAGTGAACAATTTTCATCCTTCTACTTGAATATCTCGTAAAACTATCCGATATATCCCACAAAATTAAGTCGTCCCTTCCTAATTATTATTCTTAGATATGCCAAGAATATTATCGTAAAATTTTTCGTAATTGAGTTAAGAATTATGCAAACTTTTAATTTGACGGTTTTTTAATTCACTTTTCATGTTATTTTAATTAAAAATATTATTAGTTTAAATATGTTTCTTCTCAATTAAATATGCTAGAAATGATATTTGTTGGACACTTCCGCTTCTAATAATGTAGAATGAAACTCAAATACGAGACATAATCAATATTTTGGTCACTTCAATATTAGATTGACCTAAAAATCTATTGAATTATTTGGTTAAGAAAAAAACAAAAATAATTAATCTCCAACTTCTTTCGATTAAGAAAAAGGCAAATTATGTATGCGCACATCTTCCAATCATTTTTAGTTTCCATAAGCAACAATGTCTAAGATTTTTTATATTTTCCAAGAACTTGTAGCAAGTAATGAAATTATGCAGAATAACTTTTGTTGATAGTCACGTTTACTGTTCATGTTTTCGTAAGATCCATTAGTTATTTTGAAAATATCTAACAAAAGGATGAAATTTGTTCATTTATAAATACTTAAAGGATATTTTCTGCTCGAAATGATACTTTAAGGATGTAGTGCTACAAATGATACTT
Source organism: Solanum lycopersicoides (assembly GCA_022817965.1). Lineage (NCBI taxonomy): Eukaryota > Viridiplantae > Streptophyta > Magnoliopsida > Solanales > Solanaceae > Solanum > Solanum lycopersicoides. Next base: position 724,883 of record CM040625.1, on the reverse strand, counting down.
TAAGGATGTAGTTTAAGTTTTGGATATAGTTAAAGGATGTTTTTGGCCAAAAACTCGATTGTATACTCTTCAAAGTCTTTTTTTCCTTTCGTGGAGAAAAACCGACTTCTAATATCAATTCCATTTTTTTAAAAATATTGTAAAAGATATCCATAGATTTTTTCCCCATTATTTTGGACAACAATAATTTTAACTGTTTTTTTAGTAGTGTTCAAAATAAAATTGTTGACCAAACCACTTGATTAGCCACCTTGATATTAATCTACCAATTTTCTATCATTAATCTTTCAAAAATAAAATTGGTCTTTTCACCTATTAATATTTGGAATAAGGTGAAAAAAACAATTCATCAATCTCAAATTCCCATTAAATAATAATATAATTTTTTTCTTTGAATACTAATCGAAAATGAGGCACAAATATAACTAGTATAATACAATACTCATAATTTATGAAGATTGGAATTTAACACTTAAATTCATTAAATTCTTATCGTTTACAACCATGGATAGACAAATCTAAAGTTACCAGGTGAAGGATTTGGACTTTTTGTACGAGCAAAATATATACCAGAATCCTTCATCAACCAATAACAATAAATATCAGATTTGAAAAACGTAAATCTACAAGGGCTCTTGCCTTTATAGAAAACATAAAAATCATTATGTTTTGCACCCCATGTAAAGTTACAAACAAAATGAGTATTGCCCAAGAAATTCTGATGGAATGAGAAATCAAATCTTTCATCCACTTTAAGTGTTTGAACTCCAAGATCGTCATCTTTAGATTTACAAGTAACATCGAGTAGAACAGTATTATCTGGTAGACCGTTGATAAAAGTTTCGGTAATTATTGGATTGAACTCCACAGCATATGTCATCATCACAATGTTGATGACAAATGAAATTAGTAATGAAAGTTGAACTTTGGTATAAGGATAATAAACCATTTTTTAAGAATAAAAAAAATAAAGTTGGTTTCTTCACCTTATAAAGATGATATATATATATAGTTGGCATTGAAGTATGAAATTAAGTTGGATAAGTATTGTAATGCTAAACTAACAAGATATTAATTAATTAGATTTTTTTGTTATCAAATAAATTTGATTACTTCCTTGACCTTTTTTGGGTTGATTTCATGATCATTCACAATTTTTTGTTTTATTGCATCAAAGTCATTGCATTATATTCTTTGACATAAAATTAATTAATTTTGCTGAAGTGTCACAAAAATATGGTTAAACTATTTTATATAGCAAAATACATAATTTAATTTTGTCTAAGAATCGCAATTTAATTTCAAAGTTAGACAATGAAATTTATGCAAATAAGCTATGTTTCAAGTGGATATTGATGCAAATATGATGAAGGATATTCACATTCCATTTACGATAGTTCAGGAGTATATTTATCCCTTTTCCCAAGTTGTTTGTACCAACCCAATTTTATGAGAATAATCAACATTATTGTCTAAAGAGATTTTTTCTTTGAGTAATTTCTACCGTCTCTATCTCAATTTATATAATAGACTTTTGAATTTTGCGAATCAAATATATTATTCTTTGATCATAAATATTTCGTATGCATAATAAATATTTAAAAAATTGTTAGTTATTGTAATTTAAAATACTTCTTTACAGAGTTTTTAAATATGAAAAAGTTGTTTTAAATTTGTCTCTAAATTAACATGTGAAATATTAAGGAATTTAACTTTATTGAAATATAAATTATTGCACATAAATTGAGACATAGTAGTACTACATTAGATGTCAATTAAACATATATCAAAAAAAAATTTAACAAGAAAATAGTAATTCTTTAGTAGGTTCAATCTCACATTAAATAACAATATAAATTCGTCTCAAATCGATATATATATAGAGAGTCTTTCTTGACAAGAAAAACATGTATTAAAAAAATTCTTCATAATTATAGAGACATTAGAAATTTAATAAATCTCTAATATTTGGTCCCAAGTACGTACATATTTGAAGTCATGAGGTGAAGGATTATGAGTACGATAAAGATATATAGCATTATACTCAATCATCCAAGTACAATAAACATCTCTTGTTATTACACCACTAAATTTGCATGGACTCTTTTGTTTATAATAAACATCAAAAGTTGTAGTGTCCAAGAGATTCGGATGAAATGAGAAATCAAATTGATCTCCTGGTTTAAGTGTACGAACTCTAAGATCGTCATCTCTAGATTGACAGTGAATATCGAGTAGAGGAACACTTTTGATGACAAATAAAATAAGTAATGAAACTTGAACTTTGGTACAAGGATAATAATCCAGTTTTTATGAGTAAAAAAATAAAGTTAGCTTCCTCACTTTATATAGATGATATACAAATTTGTCATTAACTTACATAATTTTAATCCGATTTTGCTATTTAAGTGGAGCTTTTTACACTTAATACAGAATAGAAAAGAAATTTAATTTTGTTATTGAAGTTGATTACTTTTTGCCATTTATAAAGAAAAAGGGGGGAAAAATTAATCTGACTTTGCTATTAAAGTTGATTACTTTTTACCTTTTAAAGAGAAAGGGATTTTTTTTTAAAATCTTATTATGAAATCAAGTATGTTATGAGTGGTATTTTTCATTTATAATATTGAGATATCACTCCCAAAAGCTATCTAACTAGTAGATATTATACATAGTTATCCGTAAATGTATTAATCACTTTGGAAGCACTCATATAAGAATATAATTCAATTAATTGTTGGATAAATTTAATGGATAATCTACATAATACAATGGATTAATAACATCCCTCCTTAGACGTTCATAGATAATGTGTCTCGTTAAAAAAATCATTTCTTCTCTCCATCTAGCCCAATTTTAAATTTTGATAGTCAAATAAATTCTCTTTGATAATTATTTTATATGCCCCGTAAATATTTAAAATTATTTATTATGTTTATTATTGTAATTTATAATATTTTTTATGGAGTATTTAAATATGAAAAAGATATTTTAGAGAACTTAAAGATTTGTTTCTAGATTAACATGTGAAAATTATTGAAAAATTCCAAGTAATAATTACAGAAATTTCATCTTTTAGTTTGACTATTATCATTATCTCTTATAAGTTTTACAAATCTTAAAAATCTCTTTTTTTTTTCTCTTAAGTAAAAAATATTATTAATGTATTCGACCCTCCATTAATGTATCCGACCTCTTTTTAATGTATAAGTGCATGTCTTCGACTCTCTTTTTAATGTATCAGCGCTTTAATTTTTTGGTCCGAACCCTCTTTTTAATGTATCACTGCATGTATTCGACCCTCTTTTTAAATCTATCATCTCTTTAATTTCTTGGCCATTAATGTATCCGATCCTCTTTTTAATATATCAGCGCTTATATTATTGTATATGTTTGAGGAATTTCTATAATTATAAACTTTTAAGGAATAAATTGTAATCTTGCCTTAGAAGTATGTGATTTCGGTAATTTATCCAAATTTATCAATCTCACATTAATTAACTTTATCACAAACGACCATGTCTTTCTTGACAAGAAGAACATGTATAACAAAAATTACTTCTAATTTATACAGACATTGAAATTGATTTGTAATATATCTCTAATAAAATTGATTTGAGATACAAGAGGATGATCCATCTACCAAGTATAGGCAAATTCAAAGTCTTTAGGTGAAGGATTCTTAACCTTTGCAAGATATATAGCATAATCCTCCACCAACCAAGTACAATAAAGATCTGTCAACTTAAAAAATTTATAGTAACAAAGACTTTGTTTTTTATAATAAACATCAAAAGTAGAAGAATTTTTACCCCAATTTACCATGCAATAAAAATGAGTGGTGCTCAAGAAATTCTCATGAAATGAGAAATCATATTTGTCACCAGGTTCAAGTGTATGTACTCCAAGATCATTATCTCTAGATAAACAATGAACATCGAGCGGAGGAGTACTTCTAGTGATATTATTGATAAAAATTTCATTAATAACTGGATTGAAAAAATAAGCATTTGCCATCATAACAACATTGATGACAAAGAAAATAAGTGATGAAAGTTGAACTTTGGTGTTAGGGTAATTAGCCATTTTCAAAGTAAAAATAAAGTTGGCTTCCTCACTTTATATAGAGTAATTTCAATGCTAAAAAAAAAGTTACATTAAATCTTATTTAGTTATTAAAGTTGACCACTTTCTTGACCTTTTTGTAATATTCATTCAAAGTTGAATATTGATAGTTTTTACATTTGTTGGTCTTATATATTTGTATTTAATTAATAGAGGTTTGAATTTGAATAGTTTAGATATCAGGCCATTAAGTATGGCGAGGCTATATTTCAATGCATGAGTAATATTACTCATATCTCTCATATTATATTGAGATTGTTGAATTTTTTTAATCTTTGTTCATAGCGTTTGAGACATTAAGAAAGTAAAGGTGGGATATCGTAGAGAGGTATATAAAGAATATCAGAAAATCTATTTGAAATAATTTAAAATATATAGCTGACTTATTAGCTAAATATTTATTACAACCACAATTAATTAAGAGATATCAAAATGGACTTTATCAATCTTGTAGTCGTTTGGTGTGAGGTATTAGATATAATAATTTTAGAGATAAAATGTAGGACTATTTTATCATATGCTTAGTTGGAAGTATTAAACCGTTCTAGAGATTATTTATCTCACCATTTATACTTAGTGATGGATAAATTTCCCTATCTATATATATGATGAAATAATTTATTACAGTATAACTTATTTCAAACCAAACAAGTTAGAGTTAGAGTCAAATTCAACTAAGGCCAATTTAATGTTGATGATGCATAATACTTTGTTAGACATATTTCACTTTGCCCTTTATATTTACAAGGGATCTTTTTTTTATATATATATATTTATAATAGACATCAAAATCATTATAATTTTGACCTCAATCGAATCTACAATAAAAACGAGTAGTGCCCAAGAAATTCTTATGGAAGGAGAAATCAAATTTATGACGCAGTTCAAGTGTGCGTACTCCAAGATCATCGTCTTTGGATTGACAACGAGTAGAGGAGAGAATGCATAGGGAGGTTACATTAATTTTAGGTTAAAAGAATGAGTAATTTAATGCTAAACTAACAAGAATACATTAATTTGATTTTGTTATTTTAAAATAGACTACTTTCTTGACCATTTTGGGTTTGATTTTATGGTCACTTAATTTTTGTTTTATGGCATCAAAGTCCACAAAAAAAAATTCTAACACAACAATTAATTTCATAGAGAAGTCATTAATTAAACTATTTTTATAGCAAAAATAAATTGTCCAAAAATCATAACAAATCTTTTTGAAACAAAAAAAAAGTCAATCAACTTTACCTCATATCAGGTAGCGAAATATTAAAAACACTTTTAAACTTATCACAAATTATTAATTACATTTTTCTTTGACTAGAAAAAAAAAAGATAAAGATAGAAGTATAACAAAAAGTACTTTTAATTTATAAAGACATTGAAATTTAAATGTAATAAATCCTTAATATTTTTACAACCAAGTATAGACAAATCTGAATTCACTAGGTGAAGGATTTTTCATACTAGAAAAATATATAGCAGAAGAATTTACCAACCAATTACAATAAATATCAGTCTTAAAAAACTTATGAAATCTACAAGGACTTCTACTTTTATAAAAAAACATCAAATTGAGTATACAATAAAAATGAGTAGTGCCCCAAAAATTCTCATGAAACGAGAAATTATATTCGTCACCTGGATTAAGAGTGTGTACTCCAAGATCGTCATCTCTAGAGTGACAATGAATATTAAATAGACGAATATTTTGAGAGAAGGCACTAATAAAACGTTCAGTAACGGATGGATTAAAACTCGAAGCATTTGTCATCACCATGATGTTGATGACAAATGAAATAAATAATGAAAATTGGACTTTGGTGTAAGGATAATATAAGCCATTTTATGAGTGAACATGAAGTTGATTTCTTCACTATATATATATATATACAAAGAGATTTAACATTGAAGTATTGAGTAATTAAACTAACAATATTACATTAATCTGATTTTGTAATTATTTAACGTGGACTTTTAAGCTTGATTTTTACTATTCTTTAAATATGTAAAACATAATTATTGTTGACCAAATAACTTGATAACAATTAATGCCTTTTTTTTTCCTTTACATTTATTTTATTTTAAAAATTCTAAATTCACATTAATTAAATTATATATTACTGAATTAATAGTTGGTGGAAAGAGTGACTCCAAAGTTTCATTACTTATTTCATGACCATTTCTAATCTCAAATTAAAATCTAAATATTCACAATTTAGATAATTAAGAAAGTGGGGTCGATGCAAGTATATATGTTATAAAGCATTTGACTCTAATTAAAAAAAATGTATCACACCAATTAAAACAAAATTAAAATCAGGTAAAACTTATCTGCACTGGTGTTTACGCTAAGTCAATGAAATATGTTTATATATGATAAAACGAGGATTGTGTCAATTAAAACATTAATTTAAAATCGTCAAATCTCACATTAAATAACAATATAAATTTCTCCCAAGAATGCTAAATAGAGAGGATATATTATATATTAATAATTGTAATGTTTACATCCAAGGATAGACAAATCTAAAGTCACCTGGTGAAGGATTTGGATTTCTAGTACGAGCAAAATAAAAACCAGAATCCTTCATCAACCAAGTACAATAAATATCTTTCAAAGGAAACTTTAATTTACAAGGGGTCTTATGTTTAAAATAAACATCGAAAGTATTGTCAACCAAACCCCATGAAAAAGCGCAATAAAAATGTGTATCACCCCAAAAACTCACACGAAATGAATAATTATATGTTCCTTTCGTGTTAAGCACGTGAACTCCAAGATCGTCATCACTAGATTTACAATGAACTTTAACCGGAACAGTATCTTCAGGGAGGTTACTGACAAAAATTTCAGTAATTTTTGGTTCAAAACTTTCAGTAACATTTGGTTCAAAACTAGAAGCATTTGTCATCATCATAACATTGATGATAAATGAAATAAACAATAAAAGTTGAACTTTGGTGTAAGGATAATAATAAGCCATTTCAAGAGAGAAAAATAATGAAATTGATTTCTTTCACTTTATAAAGATAATATATATATAGAGAAAAATATTTTACATTGAAGCATTGAATTTAATTTGGATTATTCAACTCACTGATGATTCTATTAATCTAAATGTAATTATTAAGAAAATGTCATTTTTGACTTATATTTTGACCGGTTGATTTCATAAATGATCACTAATTTTTTTAATTATACAAAATAACTAAATTAATTTGTGATATAAAAATTACTCAATTTTGCTCAATATTATAAAAAGTCTCTTAATTATTTTAGTAGTTAGAAAAATCACTCAATTTTGCAATCAGAATAAGTATATACCCCTAATACCATATTATTACAATAAAATAAATTGTGGGAACATAAATATCGATATCATTTAATAAGGGATGATTTTGTAAAATTCCTATATCATTAATTATTTTTTTAATGAATATGTCCGGTCAAAATATGATAAATAAAAATATTTCAAGATAAAAATTTAATTTAATTTTTTCAAAATAAAACTCCTTTTAAATGATAAAAGTCAATTCTAGTAATTGACTCAATTTTCAGAATAATCCAGATACAAATACAAAGTCAAACAAATTTTAATATTGGTTGAATCAATTATTCTATCATTTTTTTTATAAATAATGCAACCAATTTCATTTGCATTATGAAACACCATGTCTCTCAAAATGGATTTTTACTCCTACTCAAAAATTCTAATTTCATTATTTTTTTTATCACTCATCAACATCAACGCTAAGCCACTAACAAATTCTCCCATTCGTTTAAATCCAACAATTTATCAACGTTTTACGAGTGATCTCTCTCAAAATACACCTTTACTCAACATTCATTGTAAATCTAAAAACGATGATCTCGAAATTCAAACACTTAAACCTGGTGATCTATATCATTTCAAATTCCATATGAATTTTTGGGGCACTACTCTTTTTTATTGTTATTTTTCATGGGGTTCAAAGCATAATACTTTTGATGTCTTTAAACAACGTGGTGGCATTTGCTCAGATCATGGTCAGCTTCTCAAAGATTATTATTGCAATTGGATGATGAGGGATTCTGGTATTTTTTTAGCTTATGGTCCTAATCCTACACCTGATGAATACCAATTTGTTCGTCCTTGGTTATCGTAAAAATATTTTTTTGTTAAGTACATCTTTTATATATATAAGATACTTTTTTTTTTTATAATATACTTGTGCAACCCCTCCTACACTCATCACCCAACATTAAAAGAAATGACAAATTTTATAGAGATTAAATGAGTCTCCAACAAAGAATAAAAAGATCTTGCATCGAATTAGTAAAATCGATACGATTTTAATTATTTTAGTTATGTGATTAAAAACATTTTTTTCTTCAGATATATCAAATGCTTAGTTAATAACTGATTAATTATGTGTAGATTGTGATTTGTGAATATGATAGATGTAATTAGTATCAATTACAAATGTAAAGTTGATCTAGATTTCATAGTATGAAAGTAAAATTATAACTTTTGTGGATTTTATAGTAGCAAATAATTTAGAGAACAATCAAATATTTGCGGTAGAATGATCATTGGTTAATTAACTAGCACATAATGATATAAAAAACAAATTAAAGTAAAAATTTAACAGAGATTTAATAAGGTTAGACTAAGCATAATTCTAAACAGAAATCAATTTATTTTTTTCACTATGAAAAAAAAAAGAGTACAAAATAATGATTCCCCTAACTATACATCAAGAAGTCACAAACCTACAAAAGAAAGGTTCAACTCATAATTAACAATTTTTTCTACTAACATGTAAAATACAACATGCAATCTTACTATACATTTCTTTATGAGGTTGTTTTCATAAGGTGAGTTTAAATATGTAAGACCTTTTGGTTACACGCGGAAAATTATAGAATTGTTTGGGTGTGAACAAGTTATTTCAGGATCAATTATCTCAAGATCATATGCAATAACTTATCTCATCACTTATTTGCATCCCTATCACGAAGTTGAACTAGTTAGTTACTTCCACTTCTTGAATTTGCCTCCATGATTCTTGCCTTGTTTGTGTTTTCCTTTCCCCTTTCCTTGCTTAAACTTGCCATGCCCCTTGCCATGCTTTCCATGATCATAATGTCCATAATGAGCAGTACCTGGTGCAGGGTGATGACCTCCACCATGTCCCATATGATGAGCACCATAAGCGGCTGCTCCAGCCGCTGCTACGCCAGCAACTGCTATTCCCGCCATCATTCCATGTCCTACGTACAGATACAGTTTCAGAATTTAAACTTTGAATGAAAAGAAGTTGATAAAACTATATAAGCTAGTTGGATAAATAACAATTTTCTACCACATATATTGTCAAAAAGTGTTTTATGCAACAATTTTCAAAATCTTTCCTTTTTTTTTTTTTTAACTACGTATCAAATCAAGGATCACTTAAATTGAGACGAAAGAAATTAGTAATTGTGAGCACTTGTTATCTTTATATATATTCCTTCTTTTACCTTTTAATTTTGTCATTTTTTTGTCTTTTAAAAGTGTTTTGTATATTAAGCCACATGTAAAAGTAATTAAGCTATAATACCTCCATGGTGTGGAGCGGGTTGACCAGGATAACCCGCCTGTGGATATCCTTGTGGAGGATATCCTGCAGGCGGATATCCCTGTGCCGGAGGATAACCTTGTGGTGGATACCCTTGTTGAGGAGGATAACCCCCTTGCTGAGGAGGGTAACCCCCTTGTTGAGGAGGGTATCCTCCGGGTGCTGGAGCATACTGTCCCGGAGGATATTGACCTCCAGGAGGAAACTGTCCTTCCGGAGGATATTGACCTCCAGGAGGAAACTGTCCTCCCGGAGGAAACTGTCCTCCGGGAGGATATTGTGCATGCTTATCCTTTCCACCTCCCATTCTTCTCAAATACCTAGAAATGTTTTAAAAAGGAAAAAATGGAATCAAGTTTTAAAATCATAGATTTGATCAAAGAACCACATGAAATCAAATTGTTGCACTTGCAATACGAATAATAAGTAGGCCAACAAATAAGTCATGAAAATTAAAAGATAGCATTAAGTATTGTATATATGTGACCTCTTTGTATATAGCTAGAAATTGTTAGAACTAATATGTTACATATGTTTAAGCAAAGTGAATTGGGAAAGAATTGTAACAAGAATATTAATTACTCTTATTATTACAATATTCTCAAAGGTCAAATTCAAGACCAAAAGATCCCTCAATTCTTGATGAAATTTAGACATTACATATATAAATTCCTAAATAAGAAAAGTTTCAAACATGATAAAAAAAACCAGCATATGTTTCAAGAAATTCCTAACATAAAATCAAGACATTATATTTCTTACTATACAAAAAAGAAGAACCTCAAAAATTCATTTACACCAACCGCGATAACAACATAAAATCAATGTAATCTCACCGATAAAGTCTTGAGGAAAATTCATATAAACTAACAATAAATAAAGAAATAAGAAAAATTGATGAAATAGAGAGGGTCCTTACAGATTTCCTTGTGAAGATACAAAAATAAATAAAAAGTATATATTAATTAATTGAATGAAGAATTTGACAAAGAGTGGATATAGATGAGTATTTATAGGCCCCTTTTACTCTTTTAAATACTGTCCACGTGTTAATTACATTATATATGACGTGATTAATTAATTACTACTAATTGAGGTGTTTAATATTACTCTTTTTAAATTTTTCTCCTCCTTTAAATACTGTCCCTGTTAATTTGGGTGTTTTAATTAGAATTCCTTTTAGAGAAAATTGGGTGGATATTGGGGTTATGGGATATAAAAAAAAAAAAAAAATCAAACTGGTAGTTCAATAGGATTAACACACATGTAAAAAATTAAGAATCCGTTAGTGAGAGGGATATATATGTACATATAATTAGACGGCAGAGACTTATGGACGCAAAGTATAACGGAGGACAAATACGTACCATTTATTAAAGTTCGGAGGTAAATCGTTCCTTTTCCCGTTTAGAAATAACCAAATAGGCCAAGAATAAAAAAAATATCCAAGAACCTACTAATAATAAGGAACAACTATAATATTACCACACATCAATCCTGAGAAAGTTAGAATCATGAACTGTGGGGATGGATGTCACTTGATTCAATCTGGCTCAGTCGAAACTACAGCAAAGAACAAAGTGAAGAACTAGAAAAAATAAATGTGGACAGTAGCAGGCATAGAACACTGCAAGCTTCCTGAAGGGATACAAAAAGGAGAAGTTACTAACTACAATGTTCAGTACCAAGAAAAACCTCTAACGTTTGCAAATTGGGAAACTTAAGAAGCCTTTTGAAAATGAAAGGATAGCAGCTTTGCAATCTCTAGAAACCCAACTTTGTCCTTGCCAGCAAATATCGTCTTCAACATGTCATCGCAATTTATCTCCTTCTTGTTTGCAGGGTTCTGCAGATCATGAAGCTTACTTGTCAAAGGAAACTAAAGGGGGTATATATTGAACGAATGCTAATGATTATAAAACATCATCTCAAAGGCCATAGTGTAATATTTTTCCTAAAAATTGTTGCTGTTCTTTGCATCTAATTGTATCTCAAACAAATGAATTAACACGAAAAGGCATCTTTTACAAGAAAACTAACATAGAAAAATAGTAGCAGGGTAAGTTACCGATCTCCAAAAAAGAAAATAGTAGGAGGGTAAGCAAATGGGCAATATAGAGAATCATGCTTGGCTACATTGTGTTTTGCTTTTCCATCACATACACTTTTTAAGAAGTATCTCATCAATATATCCACAACGAAATTTTACTTTTTAAGTTTGAGTATTGCATAGGTTGTTAAACATGCTTAAACTGCTGGTTTGTTATATCAGCAATTATTTTTAGCTTGGCCTTATAGAGGATGCCTCAGCTGGTAATACAAAGTGTTGACATAGATTGAGAATAAAAGCTCATGTATTATTCAGCATATGGCAACCAAATCAGACATCATTGTATTCCAGGGCCTCAAAGGCTCAAACCATGAGCATCCTACTACTTCACATAAAATGCCGCAAAGTTTATACTTGTCAAATTATCATACATTTGAAATAGCAGAAGACGAAAACCTACCCACCAATTCATTCATTATCATTTACTGAGCTAATTTCTATTCTGAACCAGCCATTAATCACGCAGAGCTATAATGACCAGCCAAAATTAGCTAAACTCTTAGTTTATGAGCAGCTTTCAGGAAGTCTTGTAGGACAGAAAGTAAAATAACAGAGAGGGGAGAGAGAATTGAACATTGGATGTCACATGCCTGTCATTAGCCTAACTCGTTACAGAGATTGTAACAACCTCAATGCCAAAATGTCAAGAGCCCTTCAAATCCCCACCGTCTTGTAGTCTACTCTCACAGGGTCCTTTGTTCCATTATCAGCCAGTATACTACTAGAAAGGAAAAACATCAACATCTTTTAACCCGGTGCACATTCTCAAATCATTTGTAAGACTTCCTAATCTCGCAGAAACAACTAAACTTCCCAAGAATGTTAAAATTTCCATCTAATATGTGATTGAGCAAAAAGATTCAACTATCTTACAAAAAAGAAAGCTAAAAGGACCAGAGAACAGACTGATTGTTAATTGCATCTGACATTCTAGGGCAGTCATTACTATATTGTTAATTATTGATACATCTTCCAGAAGCACAAGGAAAAACAATCATCCCTGTGAAAACTGTTTCACTAAAAGAAAACGCAATATCTTCCCGTACCATGTTAACTATACTCTTCACATTTAGCACCTCGAATCGTCATACTGTCACCCCTACAGACCTAAGGATTTGGATTTCTGCTAGGATATGGTAAACCAGCTTAAATATTCTTTTATCTTATCATCTAATGTGCTAGTTACTATACATCTATACTAACATTTGCATTTTACGACATTGTAGTTGATATAGCTGATACAAACACCAGATATCCATACTTGACATAGCTCAAGCAAACACCCTCATTTTAGAAAAGAGTATTTTCACAGCTCAAATCCTTCAAAATGTTTCCAAATTAGTAATTTTATAGTACTATACTCTATATCTAACAACTTCCCACTTACATTTCTACAAAAAAGGCTACTGAGTAGAGCAATACTATCAACATGCGAAGGTTTATTCTCTACCATAAGTAACATAAAAAGGAAATGGAAAGTGGATTATTCTCTACCATAAGTAACATAAAAAGGAAATGGAAAGTGGACCTGAAGATTATTGGTTTTGATGTAATCCCAGATTTTCTTAACAGCATCAGTGCGTGAGATTTCAGAAGTACCGACAAATTTTTGTAGAGCAGGTGAAATCGGTTGAGGTTTCAGTATGCCTTTAGAACGACCTTTTCCAGCCGCGGTTGTTGTGGTGGCCGGAGGTGTCTTTCCGGCGGAGGTCTTTGCAGCAGCCATTAGAGTTCGACAATAGTTTCCGAAAATCCTAGAAGATGAAGCCATGATTTTCCTTGGATTCTGCAAAACCCTAGAAGCTAACAATGGAGAAATGGTGAACTTGAGGTTTTTGGTACGAAGGAATGGCAAATTCGTAGTTTAAAGTGAATTGTTTTGCTTTTTCGGGTTTTATTGTGTTTTTTGAAAAATTTTGACATGTTGGGCTGAGAAGAAGGCCTTCGGGTCGGGTCACTCAAAATTTAATTGGGCTCTTCCCCTTTACTTGTTGATAAATTGACTCAAATGTACTTTTCGATTATCTAGTTTAAAATGATATCGTTGAAGACTTGAAATATATGATATTTGCTCTATTACTTATGTGTTCCGCTTATATATATTATGTATAGTATATTTATATTATAACGATGATGATCAAAAACACATTTGAATATCTATTTTTTACGAGGTTTATATTTAAACTATTAGGTGTTCGTATTTTCTATCTAAATTCAAGGCCGACTTGAGTATAAAGCTACTAGAGAATTATTTTGGGCGCTAATTTTTTGGGATCTCTCATGGTTAAATTTGAAATGAAAGTTCCGAGTAGAAATATAATAATTTTTTTACCTTATTTAATGTAAGGATTGTTATAATTGATCATGAAATAGTCTGTATGCAATTACAATATCTTTATTATAATTTATTTATTTTATCATTTATATCATGACGATTAACATGAACTTGCATTATTATTCCTATATTTACATTTTTCGTTCTCCTTTCATTATTCTTATCCTCTTATAATTGAAATTCTGTAAACCCTCTCAAACGATCAAAATCTTCTTCATTATACAAATTCTAATATACTCAAAAGAGTGACAAAAGATTTATTCTCCAAAGCATTTCAATTTTCCCAAGTTAGTTGTAACTTGTATATAAAAATATTGCCAAGAGTGGTAGTAATATCACATCAAAATTTGTGTTACATGATCAAAATATAAATCTAACATCCTTACTTCCTCTGTTGCAGAAAATTGAACTCTTTCAACTTTGCTCCTAAATTATGTAATCTCCCTCTTTGATTTTCGAATCATCATCGTACACGATTGAGTGCTAGATAAGCCACAACTCTGTAGCCTACTAACATCACAGCCATGACCGAGACATCGATCCACATATTGTTTAAGCCTACTGATTCAATGGCTGGTAAGTTTGCAACTTGGCAATAGACTCCTTTTGAACATTCATAGTAGTCATTGTCATTGTATTGAACCCCTAGAAGCAACTTGTAGCTATAGTAACTATAACTCAAGTATTTTAACCAAACGATGAACGTGGGAATCTGTTGAATGTAGTATCCTCCAGCAATTAGGAATACTAATGTTGTTACTGATGCTAATGTAGTGGCTTGTTTAACATCCATGAGTAAGGCACCAAAAGCTAGCCCGAGGCTTTGTGAAACGAGGACGTTGTAGAGGACTACTAGGAGAGATAGATGAATAGTAGTCATTGTCATTGTATTGAACCCCTAGAAGCAACTTGTAGCTATAGTAACTATAACTCAAGTATTTTAACCAAACGATGAACGTGGGAATCCGTTGAATGTAGTATCCTCCAGCAATTAGGAATACTAATGTTGTTACTGATGCTAATGTAGTGGCTTGTTTAACATCCATGAGTAAGGCACCAAAAGCTAGCCCGAGGCTTTGTGAAACGAGGACGTTGTAGAGGACTACTAGGAGAGATAGGATGAAAGTAGTTGGATCAGGTTTGAGCCCTCCCATCCAGTAAAGGATGAACGTAAATGCTGTTGGTAATGCTAGTTCTAAAGGCAAATCTCCTACAGTTTTGGCTAGAAAGTATGACGAGAGACGATACATTCCTGATGATCTCTCTTTGATGAGCATTCTTCTTTCTTGTGGAAATGTGAAAACTGCATTGTAGAGTGGATAGAACCCCCAAAATACCGCGAAAAAGAACAACATTGCAATCTGCAAAACAGGTTATTAGGACATTGTAACATGTAACAAGGCCTGATTATTGAAATAGCAAAAGATTAGCTCTGTTTACTTGACCAACCTAGCGTAAAGATTATAGGAAATTATATGTTTTCGTATGTGCAAATGACATAAGGTGAACGGATAATTTCTTACTCGATCTTCAATGTGGGATGTTGGAGTATGCCACCACAATAGTCCCGCAAGAAATGCTACACTTATAACTTGGAAGATCCTAAGCCTATTGAAGGTCTCGTGTCTTCGCTCCCTTAACCCTCTCATAAGTAGTATTTTGAATTGATGCATCCAACTTGTGCACCATTTCTCTAATGTCACACCATTTCCTGCATCAATAGACCCCACGATAGCTATTGTTAGCCACTGAATAAAGGCGATGAACGGTTTGTAGTTTCATTGTAAATTGGAAACTTACTTATACAAACATCATTTGTGCAACTGTAGTTACTGCATACTTCAGTTTTCAACCTTGTAGAAATGTTCACTTCATACGCGGAGATGAGAGCTTCTCTCACCAAGTTCTTTTCCAGTTCAGTACTGTCACCTTGATCGTTGCCATTCTTGGTATCCGATCCAATCCCTGAAAGACCAATAATCGATTTTAAGAAGGCAAAAATACGGTAATGAAAGGAACGTAAGAGTTTGTCCCTAGGTATGATTTGGCATTTAGGTTGAAACATGTTCATTTCAAGTGTGTTAAAGTGAAATGTTTTAATATACCATTCGCGAGATCGAGCAAGAGATCAGCTGGATTGATAGTGATGGATGTGGAAAATCCAATAGAGGAGAAGTATTCCAATGCAGTTGATGCAGGACCATAGTAGATAGGACATCCCTCAGAGAGCAACACTACCTTATCAAACATATAATAAAGTCGACTAGACGGCTGATGGATCGTTGTGATCACAGTACGACCACCACTTGCTAGTCGTTTAACAGTGTTAAGGATCCGTAGTGCTGTTGTCGAATCAAGTCCTGAAGTTGGTTCGTCTAAAAGTAGTAAACTCGGATTGATCAACATTTCTTGACCTATACTAACTCTTTTTTTCTCTCCACCTGATATCCCTCTAAACAATGCCCCTCCAATCATACTGTTTCTACACTTGTTTAATCCAAGTTCTGCAATAACATGCTCTACATGTCTCACTTTTTCGTCCCTTTCGAGGTTTTGTGGCAGCCTAAGCAGAGCTGTGAACATAAGTGTTTCAAATACTGTAAGATGAGGATACAGGACATCATCTTGTGACACGAATCCTGTTCTACGTTTGATTGAACTCGAGAATGGCTGGCTGTTGTATGTAATCTTCCCAGATAATTTGCCCGAAAGACGCCCTCCTAGTGCTGTTAGGAGGGTGGTTTTACCACTACCTGATGGACCTAACATAGCTAGCATTTCTCCTGGATACACAGTGCCTGTCACTCCATTTAGTATAGTCTTTTCTTTTGTGTTTGATGATCCTCCACAACACATTCCTTTGTTTTCTTGACTAATCTTGTAAACAATTTCTTCAAACTGCACATTCAAAATGAAAACATAAGGAAACATTACATTCAACCTATGTTATTCGGACTTTTCAACAATCTAGCCAGTGTCAGTGTTAGGATTTTCACGTTTCAAAATATGAAAAAGTAAAACTCTAGTTATATATAGATAAAAAGTAATTTAAACCATGTATAAACATGGTAATTTTCCATCAAAGAGGGTGCCTCAAAACCACCTCTTCAGTCCTACCTAGCTCCGCCCCTAGATCATGCATGGGGCCTACAACACTTTTTTGGGAGGGTTCGAGCAACATATACATTAAATTATTAAAGTATTACGATAAGAGCAGAGTCAAAAAAAACTTTTTTTACTCTATTTATACAGTATAATTTTCCGATAAAGAATGTTCAGTTACCTTCAAAGTTATAGGATACATGGCCTTTTGTAAAAAAGATTGTTGTGACTTGATCTGGACAGTGAAATCCAAACATGACTTGTCATATTGCTTCGACGAATTCGTCGAAGCTTCCATCGAGTCTGTGCCATCATTTTCTGGTTTTGGTGTTACACAATGAAGATGCATATTGCCAATTATAGTTGAAACAACTTGAACTATATATGTTTGGTTTATTTTAGTATTTGTGTTTTGGCTAGAAAAAAAAATAACTTAAGAAGAAGAAGTTAAAAGAGTTGATTTTTTAACTTGAGTTTGTTAAATTGAATTGGACAACCATATAAATATATAAAGAAAGAAAGACATACAAAGAAGGATCTCTCTTGTTTGTGTTAATATAAAGTTAGGACTATTTCACTTTCTTTTTCTTGTGGGCTCTTACCTCTTTCTATTAAAGTATATTGTAACACAATCAAATTATTACACTCATCTTCTTCATGTTAGTTTTCCTCGATGTGTTCGATACAAACGAAAATATTTTCTTTAAAAAAGTATTGCTTAAGAAAATAAGTGATTTTTTATTATTTTTAGTGACTATTTTTCAGTGTAGTAATGGCTATTCTCACATATATTCTGATTGAATCGACGAGAAAGAAAAATGTCAGTTGGCTATTTTCAATATTTCAATTAGAATGTGTTGTATTTTCAATATTCAATTAGAATGTGTTGTCACCACCATTTTCCTAGTGAACTGGTTCGGTGAGAATGTAGTGGAAAAATCATGTTTTGTAACACAAATTTTTTATTGAGGAGGGAAAAGTCTTTGTTTCTAGTGGTTTTAATAAGCAAAAAAATATTATGATTGATAAACACAATATAATTTTTTGATGACAGATGTTTAACTGATCCTTCAACCTATGATGTTGTGGCTCCGCACTAGAAATAATGGCATCATGGGCGGAGCCATTTTAGACTAAGGGTGATCTATTGCACATCTTTTACTAAAAATTATGTCGTATACGGAGGTTAAATAATAGCTATTATGGTGTATATTTAATTTTTTACACCTTTTACATAACTGAGAAAACAAAATGAATACAATTAACTAAATTTCTGGCAGCATCAGTGATTATTGCTACATATTCTTTAAATTGAATATGTAGCAAAATATTCATATTACATGACTTACAATTCAAACTTTGCAAAAAAAGTTTATATACTTTTTTTTAAGCGTCTATTATTTAAATAATTTAGCTGACCATATAAATCATATTATATTCTTTAATTATATTCATTAATCTTAATTAGAATAAGACATCAATTTTATGACTTATTAAGGCTAATCTTTACAATTGAAGTTGAACATATTTTAAATTAACTTATCTACGTAATAAACATTTGAAAACATATGCAAAACACTTTTTACCAAATTTTGAATAAAAAATATTTAATATGAATCTTTATCATATTTCGGAATAATAATAATATATATTATTCATACCACCCATCGGAAGCATTTTAAATTTATGCTCCTCACAAGTTGCTCCACAATATATATGTAGCGAATAATAAGGTTCTTTTTCTAATGTAACGTAATGCGATGGACGTGATTATTTCATTCTTCAAATATATATTATTGATTTGAGTTTTGAAAATTTTTTGTCTAACTTTTTTTTAGTACTAAAAGAAATGTATTGTAGGAACCACGTCCTCCTTAATATGTCTTGCACAATATTAAGAATTTGAATTAGTCAGACTATTAAATTTTGAATATTTCATGACATTTTTTTTAAAAAAAAAATAGAGAAAGATATCCATTATATCGTAATTTATAGTAGGAGTAAGCAATTAATTTTATTCTTTGTATATTATTAGGGAAAAGAATAAAAAAGATAAGGTTCTTTTCTTTGTATTTGAAAATTGATTCTAATTTCTAAATATATTCCTCCAACACCACCACCCTCCAGTTAATATTCTTTAAACTTAAATATCAACATTTGTATCATCTTGTTGGTATACTTTTTTTTTTCTAATATTCATTAGAAAGTTGAATATATTCTTAATAAATTGTTTGATTCTTCGTTTATTTTTACAAAAAAATATATATATATACTAATAATATATGTTATTTGTTATTGTTATTGTTCTTTTATTCATGTTTTTTATATAACTTTTTGATTACTATACTTAATTTACATATATATTTATTTTTTTATATGCTTTATTCAAGACGATGGTATGTTGAATTTCTACCACCAGAAGATAAGGATAGGACTGTGGTCTGCGCATATTTTATTTTTTATATCTCACTGATAAAATTACGGTGATTCTAGTTTATCTCACTACTAAATAATTGCGTTTTAGAATCTAATATTTTCCAATATAATGAATATTCTTAGATGCTAATTAAAATCCTCTTATAATTCAAAATTCTGGATAAGTCGATTGACTTGTGTGAAAACAACCACAAGAACAAAAATAAAACTTTACATTGTTTGGGATATTTTTATCAAAGTAACTTGAAAAAATCATTTCTGAATTTGTTTTTCAATTAATGTATTTTTATATTTGGTTGGTCATTATTCTGAAAAATATCTTTGGTGAGAAAATGATATAAATGGCTGAGTTATATACAAAAAAAATTTAAATAATATTTTTCTTTACTCGTAAAAAATATTTTTCGTTTTTGTACCAAACACACCCTTCAATAAAAAAATTTTAAAAAAAGAGCTCACCTCTTGGTTCTTTCCTTTTTATTTTTTTTAAGAAATAGGTCATGAGTAATTACTAATTATATTTAAAAACTAGTTCATGAGAGGAAAATATTAACCATATAAGAAGGAGATCATTACTCATATTAAACATCACACTCTCCTTCACGATCAAGACTAGACATTTAACATGCATGTTATTTCAATAAGATACTTTATCATCGAGTGAAATAAACTCTGCTATGATATTTATATGAAAAATGAATCTTAAACGTAGCTCAACATCAAAAACTAAATTATTATATTCAAGATCATAAGATGGACCACTCATATACACTTTTTCTCTTCATTTTGTTTTTATATATTCATTTAAATATATTTTTATAATCACTTAGACTAGATGAGAGAGGAAATGATTAAAAGAAGAACACATCAATAATGAGATTCAAATTATTTGTCTCCATAAAAATATAATTTTCTGTATAGCACTTACCATGGGATATCTTTAATTGTGGAGCCATGCATTTCTTAGGTGTTTTAGTCTTTTTGAAGAAGTGGAAGGCTAGGGTTATAGCATACCCCCCACCCCCACCCCACCCCCAAAGTAAACATTTTTAATAGTTTGAAAAAAGTTTCTTCTTTTTAATAATCTACAAAACTTTTACTTTGTTTATTTGCACGTTAATTAAGGAAAAATGATTGGACGATATGGTGGGATAACTAAATTATTAAAGGTAGATGATCATGTTTTGGAATTTATGAATATTTTTAATAATTTTAAGTAAACGTAAAATATTATTCTCTCCGTTTATAATTGTTTGTCATGTTAAAGTCATGCACACCTCTCAAGAAAAATTTAATACAAGGTGTAATTTGACTAATATAACCCTACTATATCAAGAATATCAAAAATTTAAGTAACTTTTCAATTGAACTACAGTATCATTAACGGCAAATTTGGAAAAAGGTGAGCAATTATTTCTTGATTATTTAAATTGACAATTAATCTTTGACATTTATTTTTAATATACCTGACAAACAATTGTGGACGGAGAGAGTACTAATTAAGTTCATAATCAATCGAATATAAATATTATAGATTTTTTAATACAAGTGCTGAGCATGAACAAAAGTTATTGAATTTCTATGATCATATATCTTAAGGGCTAGATTTGTGCGTCCTTATTGAAATAATACTAGTATTTATATGTAACAACTCATCCTAAATATTGTTCGTTTTGATCTTAGGTCCTTTACTATAAAAATATGTTACTAAATCTACAAATTATTAATTTCTTTATATACATGTTTTTGTGCTTTATTGATATGGAGTTTGTTACTAGAATATCACATCATTCTCAAAGGACTAAAACTCAAAATTCAAAAATGATTTTTTTAAGCAAGCAATAGTACTTTACTAGGTGCGAATTTAAATTAGTCTAATTTAAATTAGTATATTCAAATTTAAATTAGACAAAATCTGATTATTATTATTTTTAAAAAATAAATAAATATATAGAATACTTAAATAAAGAAAAAAGAAACTTTTTGCACTTGCTTTTTGACATAATTTTACATATAATATATTCTTTCTTGCTTTACTTGAAAATGTTTTCTCTCTCTCAATATATATAGCCCCATGTGGAAGATATTCTTTGCTCCCTACTCCTCCTAGCATCCATGAACACTAAATTAATTTGAGCTTTAGTAATAAATTTATAAAAAAGTACATTAAATGTTAAATGTGATTAGATGTCTTAAGTTTGAGTCTCACGGTTAATTATCATCAAATAATTTTTTCATGTGTTTGAACTACGAAAGAGAAATGGAATTACACGTAAAAAGACGTATTAATAATATAATTAAAATAATTAAAATGTGGTCTATCAGGCACAATTTTAATTTTTATATGAAATAAATTTATACTTCAATATATGATATAAGCAGATAGAAATTAATCTTGGATTAAAATCGCATAATTTATCACTATCGAACAAAATAATAACGAATCGACACATGAAGAGATGTGTTGACAATAGCATATCATGTAACTTTCATTGATGAGAATCTTAACCAAAAGTTTGTTCATCAAAATACCCTTTTCAAAAATAAAATTCATGCAATTTTGTTATTGTACCAAAAGTACAACTTATCTCCATATTATTTATTTATTCATAAAACCAGTTTTAACACTTGATAAATGGAGTATTAATATCACTAGGTGCTTATTGGTTTATATTAGCATGAGTTCAATATTATGAAATTATTTGATGATAGGGTGTACATAGTCGATTATAGATTAATTTGTTTACATAATAAATATTTGACAATACATATAAAAAGATTCAAAATATTAATTAAAAGTGACTAAAAAGAATATTTTGTTATTTGCTCAATTAAAATAAATATATAATCTGAATATTTATTATCTACTCAATTATTATATACTCTTTCATTTGAATTTATTCATTCTATTTTTATATTAATTTATGTAATAATAATAGTTGGATACGACATTAAAATAAATAAATTAAATTTATAGTTACCTCTCATCTCCTTTTTTTAATATATATATATATATATATATATATATAATAAACTAATTTTATTTTATTTTTTAATTAATAAGTATTAAAGTTAAAAAAATAAATGTAAATAAAATAAAATAAAATAATATAATATAAAATATGTTATTTTATCATTCTTCCCAAATTTTCTGGGAATTTTTTTTTCTCTATATATATCCTAATTAGATGGCACTTAGATATGTAGTGGCTTTCTTTGAATAGAGAATTAATTAATTAATTAGGGGTCAACAATCAATTAAGGTTGTTAAAGTGGCAATGATTAGGACAAATTAGCTAAGGTTGGAAAAGCTAATATGCACAAAGTCTAAAAAGGTGCTTAATTACATCATTACTCAATATAAACCAATTTTTTATTTTTATTTTTGCTTTATACTAAAAAAAAGATGTCATGTTATGTTCTTTTATCCATGATTAATTTTAACGGTAAAGTTTTCAACTTTATCTTGAATATAATGAGATTTTCTATAATCATATAAATATTTATTTTTTAAAAAAAAGAGATGAGAAGTATATGTAGTGTTAATTTGTAAAAAAAAAAAAAAAAGAGATGAGAAGTATCTAAATAAGTTCATAATTATGAGCAAAGTTTACCACTTTGGATATTGCATTATATTTATGCATACAATCGAAGCAATTCTTCTAAAACAAATAAGGATACATGTAAATAAAATAAAATCAGATTGATCATTTAAACATGTATCTAATACAATAATTTCGAGTTTATGTGACACAAATCTAAATAGTTAATTGAGGTGGTTTTAATATATCAATTTATATTCATTAATAAAAAGAAAGATAATGGAGGATTAAAGCACAATCAGATCAAATATAATCTTTTAGATCATGTATTTATATTTAAACAGTTACTCAATGTATACGAATCTCTATCTCAAAATCGAATATGCTGATTCAATTATTATATAAAACTCATAAATTTAAAATTTTAAATACGTTTATTAAAACAAATGAAGTGATGTGGAGAAGAATTACTTAGTGACATTTAGGTACATTTAACATGTGAAAACAACAAAAACCCACAAAACCACGCGTGAGCCCATATGCTTATAAATCATTGAACACTTTGAAAATCCCACTTCAATTCTAGTCCAAAAAAAATAATCATTATTTTGGTAGCCAAATATAATACATTATTACGTATAAAATGTTGGGCAACTTTTACATATAGCAAATAAAAAATTCATATTTGTATGCTATAGCAAAGTTTGCATAATTGCGCTCCATAGCAAACATAGAAATTGTATAATTCGTTATACATATACAGTTGAAGCGAATTGTATAAAACGAGAAAGAGAAAGATACTTGGGCAGAGACTTGTATAAAAACGAAGTGTATAAAATGAATTGTATGATTATAAGTGTATAGAACGATTATATACAATTTAAATTTGTATAAATGAGAAAGAGAGAAAGACAAAAAAGACTTGGCAGGGAATATACAATTGAATCCAATTGTATAAAACGAGAAAGAGAGAAATTAGATACAATTTGAAATTGTATAAAACGAGAAAGAGAGAAAGGCAAAAGAAATCGGGCAGGGGAGTATTTTTATTGTATAATTATAAGTGTATAGGACGAAAATATATGTACTTGCATGTGTATATACAATTTTCTCACGCTTTATACAAACAGAAACGCAATTTATACATTTCGTTTATGTTTGTATAAGTGAGAAAGGCGAGGGTGGCGAGCGAGATCTGAAAGAGGGGAGAGAAGGGAACAAAAATATATGTATTTATACAATTTTCTCTACTTTATACAATTCGAAACAATTTTATACATTTGTGTTTGTATAAAAAGTGAGGAAGCGAGGGAGAGGGAGCGAGGCGCCTGGCAATTTTTTGCAAACGTTTACTATGGAGCACAATTAAATCAAACCGTAGCTACTCCATTTATTTTAGGTTATTAGTTTGCTATTATATACAATTATCCCTAAAATGTTTATAATATATACTAAATATATGTATGTATCGATTAATATTTTGGTGAAAATCATATTATATATGAATTATTATTTTGGTGAATGACTATACAATGTAAACATTTCGAATATATCCTTTAGGACTTAGCCTTAGTCTTGACCCATCTATCATATTATTTTTGTCACGACCAAAAAATGGGCGTGATGGCACTCGTCTTATCCCACCAAGACAAGTCAGCGTAAAACTCAACTTATTAGAATAAAATGCGGAAAATTTACTATCAACTTAAATTATACCCCAAAATCTGGTTGTCACGTGTACAAGTCTCTAATGTATTAGAATTGAATCAAAAGAAAATATAAGTCTCATATGACGTTGTTTCTAGAGTAGAACAAGATCATAAACAGGAGTAAGAAGGTCTGCTGAGATGACAAACAGCTACCTCATAAATCTCCAAGAAGCCTCGGAAACGAAGAGAAATATATCATAAAGGTCCGGGCTAGTAACCTACAAAAAATTGTAGAAGCAAGGTGTGAGTACCAAACCACACGGTACTCAGCAAGTAAACCTCTAAACACAAGCTAAGGGAATGAAATACGGGTACTCCTATCACCCCCAACCGAACCTCCAAAACTACAACCTGCATAAACATCAGCCCAACCTAACAGCTCACAGTTTACATAGCACGTAACTCAACAACAACACTTAGACAAATTACATATCCTCCACAACAACACTTTAACAAATTACATATCCTCAACAACAACACTTAAACAAATTAGATATCCTCAATAGCAACACTTCAATAATTTATATATCGTCAATAACAACACTTCAACAAATTACATATCCTCAACAACAATACTTCAACAAATTATATATCCTCAATAACAAGCTCAGTATTCAACAATCACAAGTTCCGCAAAAAGACAATCATAAGATAAGCAAAACACAATATCAAGTTCTCTAATTATAAGTATGTGCAATGGAATGGAATGCAATGTCAAGTATAATGATGCATGTCTGACCTAGTGATACACACCCGCTGTCTATCAGTCCAGGACCCATGGGGGACATATCTGTTCATGCATCTGTCGCGGCGCACGACACGACCCTCGATAATAGTAACCATCGCGGCGCGCGATACGTCCCTCGAAATATAGTATCTATCGCGGCGCGCAATACGTCCCTCGAAATGGTACATCCTCTTTAAGTTCTCATTCTTTCTCAATGCACATAACACTTGTCACAACCATGTCTTAAAATAATGCCAATGACATGTTTACACAGATAAAGAGGATATGACCACTTTCATAACATTGCACAATTCACAACAACATCAACAATGATTCAACAAGCCTTTCAAACCATTCTCCATTATCAACACATTACACCCAAGCAATTATTCACATAGCTTTTATTACCCTTTTTTTTAATCATTAAAATTAATCAATGTGGACAAGTCAACCCATTACCAAGTCCATTACTCCCACACATATACCACAAGGAAATACACGCATTTCATACACTTAACAAGAGTTTAGAAATCCACTTGCCTGAATTCAATAAGAATTTACTCCGGTACTTGAGTCTTTCCCATTTGTTGAACTTCCAACTCAAAGCAATCTAATCATATACATAATCACAATAAGCTTTCAAAACTAACAATACCCATATTTATTATGTGTTTAGCCTTGACCTGAAAATTCACTAAAATTTATAATCAAATTCATAAATTTTGATGTCAATTAAAATTTCAAATCTCGTATTTTCCAAGTTTCAAGCCTAGGATTAGGTCTTATTCCTCTTATAACATAATTACAGTGAAATCAAAAAGAAAATTTAAGAAAATTGACACACTGCTGTTACAGCAGCAAGGGGAATCCAATTTGATTTTTTTTTCTTTCAATCCAATGTCCCAATATAATAATCATTGGATAATCATTATCCAATAATGACTAAACAATCATTGGCAACATCATATTGCCTCCAACCTTCTGCCGTAAATCGTTCCACAATTCACACTTAAATTACCCAATCACAACTTATTTTAGAATTATCAAAATTTACAACCCATAAATATATTTGTTGTTTAGCTTCTAAGAGCTAAAATGGCAGCCACTAATTATCGTTCAATATATAACCAAATTGATATACGATATTATTATATATTTACGTATAGGTGCAGCAATTAATGATAGGATAGCACAACCATTAATGAAGGCAAAAGTTGGAAAGCATCCGATGAATTCTTCTTACGTGAAGAAGTTTGCCCTTTGTTTAATCCCAATCGAAAACTGATGCCACACATATGGCTAATGTAAGACAAAATATTTATGAACTCCAACATTAATTGCCTACTCCCCACCGATTGACAGTTTAATACTTTTCATATACACTTCTTATCTTTCTCAATTTAAATTCCAACCAAAAGCACTATAATCCATCCAATTTCTAATTTAATATATTAATACAACTTATCATCAACCCTTAAGTATACCATTCTTTTATTAGAACAACAATACAAAAACAAAATAAACTTAAAGATTTTACCTGAAGCATGGGTTCCTTATTATGGTATCGACTTGTGCCTCCGCCTCTATCGTCCGACGCCCAGGTAATTTTCTCCCTTTCTTATTACTTTTCTTTTCATATAAAACTAATTAAGTATAAAAAGAGATAAACCCTACTACTTATTTAAATATATAAAGGTCAATAGTATAACTCAAATAAATTATCACTTTAGCCCATTAACTATTGCCCATTAACTATTGATTAAGTCAATTATCTATAAGACAAAATATTTATGAACTCCAACATTAATTGCTACTCCCACGATTGACAGTTTAATACTTTTCATATACACTTCTTATCTTTCTCAATTTAAATTCCAACCAAAAGCACTATAATCCATCCAATTTCTAATTTAATATATTAATACAACTTATCATCAACCTTAGTATACCATTCTTTTATTAGAACAACAATACAAAAACAAAATAAACTTAAAGATTTTACCTGAAGCATGGGTTCCTTATTATGGTATCGACTTGTGCCTCCGCCTCTATCGTCCGACGCCCAGGTAATTTTCTCCCCTTTCTTATTATCTTTTCTTTTCATATAAAACTAATTAAGTATAAAAAGAGATAAACCCTACTACTTATTTAAATATATAAAGGTCAAATAGTATAACTCAAATAAATTATCACTTTAGCCCATTAACTATTGATTAAGTCAATTATCTATAATTACCCATCAATTAATTACTCTAGTTACATGAATATTTAAAATTTTCAAAAATGACCTACCGAGTCATTACAATTTTGGTCTATATTATTAGAACTTGATATGCACAAATAATGGATGATTTGAGGCTATTGTTTATATTTCGTCCTAATTTAGGAAAGCTTTATAGAAAGGATCGTAAAGCTATACATTCGGAATATAACTTGGTATTATCTTCATTTTATATATTTCTTATATAAACTTTGGTATTTGCACAAATAGACGTTAAATTTGCACAAAAAGTTTTTTTTGGCTATAATATAAATGATGTCCCAACAATATGGTGAGCTAAATTTATCTGAAAAAGAAATATCATCCACAATTTTTATTAAAAGAATGAGTATGTTTGGATTTGGTTGAAAATATGACAAGTTGGTGCTGTTTTATTTTATATTTTTTTGTTAATTTTTTTAATAAGTTTTGTTATTATTTGCGTTTTTATATTTTGTTCAATTTCATACAATTTTTTTAATGGTTAAATTTAGTGATCTGTATTGTTCAATTGACACAAGTTTTGTTGAACAAACTAAACTTGATATTATCTTTAGGAAAGACTTCACAATATGGCAAACATCTATATATTCAAGAAAAATAGCTATGTTTTGTTTTTTTCATGTTATATGGATATAATTAGACTATAAATAGCAAAGTTAATTTTATACAAATAAATATTTTCTCTATATATATATATATATATTTTATATGATAAATAAATATTAAATAGGAAAATAATTATAATTGAATGCCTAATTAATTATGGCAGACACATTTGTGATCTTTTTCCATGTTTACCATCATCAAAAAAAATTCTTTCATCAATATTCATACATCACATATTTCTGTTTTTCCTCCAAATTCAAGACACTTTACATCACTGCAAGAGTGATTTTGTATCCATCAGGTATCTTTTAATTGCATAATTGTCTCGTACTTATACAGTTTGATACCCACAAATTATATTTTTTTTGCTCGTTTGTCTAATGTATCCATACTTGTACAGTTTGATACCCACGAATTGTATCATTTTTGCACGTTTATATAATGAATCCATATTATTGCTTAACAATAGTGTTGAAATGTATACATATTTATATACATAGATACTTGTATTGTTATATAAGCACAAGTTAAAATGTTGATTTACGAATACAGTTATATCTAGATATATAAGTACTATATCCAAGATAAAAGGTTGATTAGGGAATATAAGATAGTTGTATCCAATGTATTCATTTTTATGTTTAACAACAATGTATTAATTGTATTCTATGTTGGTGTATTCATTTTTTATTTTACAACTCTTGTATCTATTGTCATGTAGGTCAACTATTCAAAATCGAAAATACTTAACATTCATTCACAAATTCAATAGTTTGCTTACAACCATAACTTGAATTAATCAAAGAAAAATTATTAATACCTTTATGACGCCTTAATAAGAAATATGGAGACAACAAGAAAATTGAGTATGATGTATCACAATTTTTGTTAAACTGATAAAGAATATGATCTGATATGTCTTTAAATAAGTATATTTTAGTTATAAAGTTAATCATGGGAAGTTGCTCATTGTATGATGTAATGTAAGGATAGTGGATTATATTTAGAGTCAATTCCTTATTTATTTATTGTATTTAAAATGTATTAATGTATAAATAAATAAAAATTATACAAAATACAGCAAAAAGGTGATTTAAATTGTAGACCGTTATTGTAAATAACATATTTATAGCTAATTAGCTATTGGTATCCATTAACCCTATAAATATAGTTATTTTTGTAAGTTGCTCTTATCTTTATTAGATATATTATATAGTAAATTATTTATAAATTTTATCAGATAAACATATTTTCTTGTGTTATTTTTTTATATTTTGAATCAACTAAGATCATGTTAATGCGGTGTGTTAAACACATAACGAGAACACAAGAAAATCGAGAATCATGGTTATGGATGTCAAAGTCTCATGATCCTATATTGTGGGAGTTGTGAAATTGCCTCTTAACATGTTTTTGGAAAGTCGAGGGGCTCCGATTGTTATAAGTTAAGATCGACTATATAAATATTTTAAGGTTGTCATAGTACTCTTGTATACATGTATAATATATGTTCTTCATAATTGCGTTTCGATGTAACAATAAAAAAAAAATTAAATAAATTAAGTAAAAAATTATTAAATGAATAAATTCGTTTATGGAGTGCTTTGACTTTACCTATGTTCATACCAAACATAATTTGAATTCATGATATTATAGCTTCTATATACATAATTAATTAAATAGTTACTAGGTAGGGATCACTATTTATAAGAAAAATATGACATTATTAGGTAATTATAATATTATGGTCATGACAATGAAATCCAAATGCAAGTTTGTCAAAATCATAATTTCTTGATGTTAAATTCCTTTTCCTTGCCAAACTATTGGAAAATTTCATACAAACCATACATTTCTCATTGTTATGAATGATTAAGAAAGTTTTCATTTTTCTATTCCCCTTTGGCCAACTCAAACATACCATTTTTTAAGGCGAAATCAGAAATTTTGTTATTTAAAAATATTCAAAATTTAATGTGTATGAAAAATAACTTTGGATCTATATACTTTATATAATTTTCTATACACATAGTATAATTTTAGAACGAAGGGCGTTCAGGTGCCCATGGTCACTCTGCACTACATGTGGCTAGACCAACGACCGTGTTGAAGAAACTTATCTAATATGTTATGACTTGGTCTCGCTTTATGTAGTAGTAAAACACCTCGTCACAGAATTTAAAAACAATAATCTATTAAAATATTCCGAAATGGCAAAAAAATAATATCTTAAATATTCTTTTTAATCTAGGTGAAAGAAAAATCTAGGTTAAATGAAGAAAAGAAACAAGAAAAATTGATCTTCTTATTATCATCTTATGTGCATACTTAATAAATTCAAGATTAATATTGCTTTTTACGTTGTACATTCGATGTATACATGTGTATTAATATAATTGATTCTCTTGTGCTCTCATTATGCATATAACACACCACATAGCCATCGTCCTCGTCAGCTGATTTAAAATATAAAGAATTAAACATGTAATTATAAAGTGTTAATTTAATTCGAGATATAGTTCATATTATATATCAAAATAATTTTTTTGATCTATCTATGTCGTTGTGCAAATTTTCGAACAAAGAAGGCGTCAATTGACTCTTCTTGAATAAATATATGGCTCTACTATAACCACAATTATTTTAACATGATAAAAATAGTTGTGACATTACTACTATAATGAATAATACTTTTTTTTTTTATCAATATGTACTACATAACTCTTTTTGAAACAAATGTGGCTCTACTACAACCTCAATTATTTTAACGTGACAAAAATTCAGTGACCTTACGTGATATTAACCCGAATAAAATATAATGATTGGTTGTATGAATTTTACCTGTAAATACATTGTCATGGTCCTTTGGCACAAAAAAAGGTTCACTACAGAAACAATTTGGTCCAAAAATTCTTGTAGCCACTATGCAATTGCAATTAGGTTTTTGATCAATTTCTAAGATGGATACATCCAATTTAACCAAACCTTTTGCCTTAGGCAAAGGGTCTGGAATAGCTGCATATATGTACCTTTAATAATGAAAAACAAAAATTACAAATGTTAAGTAAAAGTGGTTTATATATAACTTAATGATCAGCACAATACATTAACAACTTCTTAAATTTGTCTCTATATTTGATATAAATATTTAATTTCGATTGAATATATAAATATATGAAAGTATTTTCTATTTAGATACTTTCGGTTTAAATTTTGAAAAGGCTTTTGAGGGTGTTCTTAAGCACACATTACATAGATAAGTTAACCACTAGTCCACTACTACCTCTTTAATTATATGTTTAATCTCGATAAACCATATATCTCAATCTCAGGCTTGTTGCTATTGAGGCCGTGGACGGCTCTATGCATAAAAAAATAAGGCCTTTGCCTTAGGCCCCAAAATTTCGGGGGCCCCAAATTTTATCAAGAATAAATTATATGTTAAAATTATTATAGAAAAAATAATTATTTATGATAAAAAGTATAATTTTTTTAAAAATAACTTATTTTATCCACTTTAATACCTTTTGTGGAGTACTTTGTTAAAAATGAGAATTAACAGTGAAAAGTGTTATAAAGTGAATTACAAATTTTTTTTTTATTTCTTTTTAAATTTTAGTTTCAAGCATTACTCTAATCATATTAAAATGAGGTTATACCAAGTTATCAACTTTTTGAGTCAAATTCTATGGTTCTAACTCTTATCTTTATTTAATATTTATCAACTTATTACTTGTATCATTATGTTAACAATACATACAATAATTGTCTCACGTAAAGATGTTTTTCAATGTTGAGTTGATAAAATCTTATCTAAAACTAGTAACTGAAAAAATATTTTCTATTTAGATACTTTCAGTTTAAATTTTGAAAAGGCTTTTGAGGGTGTTCTTAAGCACACATTACATAGATAAGTTAACCACTAGTCCACTACTACCTCTTTAATTATATGTTTAATCTCGATAAACCGTATATCTCAATCTCAGGCTTGTTGCTATTGAGATTTGAGGCTGATATTTAAAGTTATTTGGGGGGCATAATTTTTGGTGGTTAACTTATCTACATGATGAATACTTGAAAACAGATATATTTATTTTTTTTGGTCTGAAGTGTTTAATAAAAATACTATATCATATGTTTAAGTGATTATTTTGAAACAAACAATAATTCAAGTGTCTTAATAAAATTTACCTATAAATTTATATTAAAGGACCCCTAACTTAGAGGAGTTCGGAGCCTAAAGGGTACAAAATATTAACAAAAATTCCAAAACGGTATATAAAATTTTATGTTAACCAAAACGGCAAAATCGCTGCACCAACAGCGATTTGCTCCACCGGAAAAAGCAAAATCGCTGCATTGCAAAATGTAAATTTTTTTTTTAAAAAAATGAAATCGCTACCTAGGCAGCGATTTTAATTTTTAGGCAGCGATTTAAAAAAATTTTAAATTTTTTTTTTTTGAAATAAGCAAAATCGCTGCCAAAGGCAGCGATTTACCAAAAAAAAAATTTATGTAGGCAGCGATTTCAAAAAAATAATTATTTTTTTTGGGTAAATCTTGTTAAATCGCTAACTAGGCAGCGATTTTATAAATTTTTTTTTAAAATATGTAAATCGCTCAGCGATTTTATAAAAAAAAAAAATTTAAAATATGGAAGGCAGTGATTTCTCAAAAAAAATAAAAATTATTAATTATTTTCTCATGGATTTTGTTTTGGAGGGTAGTTTAATCCCAAAACTTTTTGAACATCTAGGATGTTTCATGGAAAAAGAAAACAGCTAGGTAGGTACTCTCTTTTTCTTTAATTATCTTAATTCTTAGCGAGCTTGGAGTTTTGATAAAGATGTCATGAGAAAATAAAAAATTAAAAAAATAATTTTTTTTTGAGAGGCAGCGATTTCCATATTTTATTTTTTTTTTATAAAATCGCTGAGTGATTCACATATTTAAAAAAAATAAAAAAATTTATAAAATCGCTGCCTAGGCAGCGATTTAACAAGATTTACCCAGTTTTTATTTTATTTTGACAGCGATTTCCATATTTAAAAAAAAAAAAAATTTGGTAAATTTCTTTACTTCATTTCAAAAAAAAAAAAAAAAAATAAAATCGATGCCTAGGTAGCGATTTCATTTTTTTTTAAAAAAAATTTACATTTTGCAAAATCGCTGCAGAGGCAGCGATTTTACTTTTTCCGGTGGAGTAAATCGCTGTTGGTGCAGCGATTTTGCTATTTTGGTTATAAAATTTTATATACCGTTTTGAATTTTTTGTTAATATTTTGTACCCTTTAGGCTCGGGACTCTAACTTAGAGAGTGTCAAACTTTTGCGCGAAGGTGTTTTAATTTAATAAAACACGAAATTCAAGAAAATGTTAAAAGAATTTTGAATTTATTAATTTTACATTAGTCATACAAAATATTAAACTCATAGTAATTTTTAATATTTTATGAGTGAATGAAATCATGTATCGGTAGCATTTGATTTAATATTATCAAATTTGAGAAAACTTAGTATAGTAGGTCAATTAACCTCATAATTTTAAAAAAAAATCTAAATAATGCGATACAAAAATAAAAACAAAAATCATAATTAATTGTACGTACGTACTTGTTCTTCTTGCCAATATAAGCCCGGTTGATACATGCAAGTTCAAGATTCCTCTTTGACATTATCTTTCTACTTATCCTCCCTGTCTTCAGGTCGATTTTTACTTTTTCAATTTTTGCATGAACTAGGTCCAATCTTTTCAAAAAGTGCTCTATCGATAATATATTAGGAGCAATAACTACTATCGTATCACCATTATCTTCTTCCCATGCATTTATCACATGCATCATATTGAACCCTGGTACTTCAAACCACCTCATTTCTGACTCATCTATCGCGTAACGAGGGATCACCCCAAGTCGAGGTACTTTTCTCAAGTTGGTACCCACCGGTGCTCCACCGGTGATGAGCCCTAAAAAATTCATTTCAATTTGTACGTCGGGAAATATGGCATAATTTTTTGTAATGGCAAAATCATGAACAAATGATGGACGTGTCATAGAGAAAACTGGTATGTCATGACTTTTGACCCGTTAGGGTTAATTCGAAAATAAGTTAAGTAAGGAGATAATATTGTATCGTATCGAAAGGCAAATACCTCATTAGTAATTGGATCGATTTTTGGATGGGCTGTCATATTTATAGAAAGATATTTATCGAAATTGTGACTACCAATAGTTATGATATCACCATTTGGTGCTAATTTTATAGCATAAGGAATATCGGATTCATAAAGAGCAAATAATTTTCCACCAAATAGTGCCAAGCTAGTATTTGATGGTCCAAAACCATTGCGTGGATCGAATTGACCAATTATAATTCGAGTTACAGACATTGCTCCGCGAATAACAAAGGCCAAGAGACTATTAAAGTCGGAGAAGACATTAGGAATGATTGAATATCCCGCTTTTTTCTCTACCAAATACTTGTAAGTTTTAACATAACGACTACAAAATATCGCTTTGCCTTGAGAAATTTTAGTAGAGTGAAGCATTCCATCGCCATCAAAGAAATGGAAAGGCCCACGAGGGAAATATTGTGGATTTGGGCCATTTCTAATGTAAGCACCGTTGAGACACGATGGGAGGGTGCCTTTTACCACCTCACATTCTGTGGGAGGAAGTTCGTCAACAGGAGCAAAGTTGTCAGAGAGAACATATTCTGGATCAACAAAAGAATGACGTGGAGGGTCGATGTACGTGTCGATGAAATCATCACATGCATTCAAGAAAACTTCTAGAAATAAGGGTTTCTTTAGGGGTTTAAGTTTATTATGTTGTGTAGATGATGGTTTTTTTATAATAGCTTGTGGAAATACATATGAAGATTTTCTATTAGGAGAAAAAAGAAGAGTTTTGTGGTATGGTAATAATAATGTACAAGTGAAGGAAAATGTGAAAGCATTCATAGCTTGTATACTTTTAAGAAAAATAGGCAAGAAAACTAATTAAGGAGTCTATTGAATTTTCTTTGATAAAGGAAATATATAAGTTGGATGATACAAGGCCAAGGGGATAGGGCTAATTTATAGGGCTCAGTGGCCAAAATATCAATATTTTGGTCCTGCTTGTTAGCCTAAATGATTAAAAAAAAAAATGGAGCCGGGGGGCGGGGGTGGGGGGCTTCTGTAGCAATCTCTATTATATCACAAAAAGAAAGTTAAATATCAATGTAAAAAATATGACATCGAAGAGTTGTACTTACTTTTGCAATTGTCTTTATCACACACACACACAAAAAAAGAGTATTATCACTTATCTCCAGTGGTGGGACTTTTGTAACTACATATTTTTTTTAAAAAGATCAAAAGTAAATAGAAAGAATATATATAAGAAAAAATGAGAATGTTGAGATATATATGCTAGCTAGCATATTAGGAAGGATAGGAATAAAAACGACGATATTCAAGAGAAAGTGGAAGGGATCTTTGTGGTAGACAAGATGAGAGGTGACAAATTTATATATATAGTTCGGACATGTCTAAAGGAGATAGACGTATGCCCTAGGTGTGGAAATTTAATAAGAACTGTACTTTCTATCATGCAAATGATGATTTTTTAATTTCTTTTTTAGTAAATACCAATAGATTTGAACGGAATAAAGTATATCATTTTGAATGCAAAATTTAGTATTTTGAGAAAAATATGAAATGCACGTTCCCAAAACTAGTAGAAGAATTAACAAATAACAATGCTTTCCGAACAAAGGTAAGTACAAATTAAAATAGTGTGAAGAGAAATTAACTTCAATTTTTAAAATGAGATTAGAAGAATCATATTCAAATTTGGTAGGGTAACTTTAACAGTGGTCACAAAATAACATGATATGAGCTATACAGTCACCAAACTCAGATACAGGATCTTCACCATCTATCTTATCAAATTATAGTCCAATCTACCTTGTATGCAAAAGTTCAACAAAACTAACAAGTCGTTAACACGAACATGCTCGTTCATTAGCACAAAAAATTGAAGGTAACAGTGCAAAAATGGCAACCAAACTCGACTACTTCATCCATCTCCCATTATGCTGCAGGGAAACAGAATATCCTACCAAATCTCACCCCCAACTCCAACTTGATGGACATTCTAGAGTAAAGTTTTTTGTTTTTTGTTTTTTCGATAGAGTTAAGTGTTTGCTATGGCCTCTAGATGTAAACTTACTTACAGGAAAATAGATGTAAGAAGATAACTAAATCATGAAAGAATGGAGGAGGAGAAGCTCCACATGTTGCAGTGTAGATTCAAGATCAATGGAACTTCAAAGCTATTGATAGAATAGCAAGCAATGGGCAGCAATGAAATCAAGCATTCAGAAACAGATTCGGATACTCACCCCATTCAAAACCAGCGTACTGCATCGTCCAATTATTGATCCACGACACCATTTCAAGCTCATTGTACAGTCACTGAAATGGGTTTTACCAATTGTTTTCAAGCACTTCTGCCTGCAGATGTAAATCCAGAGTGAACCGATCATGATGGTTTGGCAGCTATACAGGGTATGAAGGGTTGACTTAAGCTGGGAAATAAGAGCTTGTTGAGAAGAACTGTGTCTTGTAATATACGATCAACCTTCTGCAACAGAAGATACAGCTGCATAATCCAAGCGAATCCGGTTTGGCAAAGGCCTCGCAATGAGACTGTCAGTTACCCAACCTGCTACCTCACCATCAGTTTTGACATGGTTAAACTCTCTCTCAACATACTCCAAAGACATCTGCAGCCTTCCCCCAGGCCTGCAGTCATTAGCTACACTGCTCGACTTGATTCCTGCATTTGTCTCTAACCAATACAGGTAATTGACATGAAACAATGACTTCAACATATCTTGTGGTGATGAACTTTCTTTCAGTACAATCTGCTCCAACAAGTGCAAAGTAAATGTAAAAATACTAGCTAAGCATAAGGTCAAACCACCACCCTCCGTCCATTTCAATGAAGAAATGGAAAGCAGAAGTGAGATAAAGACGGGAATTGAATCAAGAAAATTTCCAAGTAAAACAAGCCTACTAACGATCTACTCATGCTCAACTCCCTCTCCCTCTCTGATATTTGTCACTCACTGGAGTATTCACTTTTCCTGCTAAGTGAATGATATATATGAGTCATTAATTTTCCCTTCAGAGAGCTCCTCCCTTATTTATACAGTTCAATATCTCTAAATGATATTTTATTCTAACTTAAATAATTCACACTTCAGAAAGCCAACCTTTAGATCTCAATCACCATTTTTATGAGGTTCACCATGCTGCTTGGTGATCAACTAAGGTATTCTGGGAGCTACACTAATGCAATTGCTGAACATTTTTTGTGCTAACAAGAAAAGCATGTAGTTCTTTAATCTCTTATCACAGGACTTCCCACCATTGTTTGCTAATACTGGCACATACAATTTTGGATTGCTTTTAACTCAAACAGTGACCATCATAACTCAATAGTGGTGATTGCACGTTACAAAATGGATTCTGCAGAACCATCATATTTACTTCTCTTTGTTATATATGAAAAAAAAAATGTAGTTGGGGTTGCATCTGAAGTCGAGTTCCACAGAACATGAAATAAAACACTCTTGAAGAAACATGGGAAGGGCAATATTAATTTTTCCACTCAAAGCCTAATACTTGTAATGACCTAGTTTAGCTTTGTTTGAATACCCAACATTCATAGTGAATGTCCCGGTGGGAGAGGGAAGGTGGGAGGTTACTCTTTCCTTTAGTTGTAGTAACTACAATCACCCTCTGGAAAGGCCAAAATATGATCAACTGTTCCTGATAAAAGAAAGGTTCCTTAAGAATTTCAATCAGAAATTTGAGCTCTAACACTTTATTCACCAGTTTTTAGGAAGTTGACGCCTCTTGCAGAAGGTAGATCAAACAAAATCTTTAGCTGGAATTTACAGGTTAGTCTAAACAAGTGATGTCTCAACAATGAAGATAATAAGGGGGAGGAGAGAGACTGGATTACTTACACAAAATCTTCCTTCATGCTCAGTCAAAATGTAACCTTCATTCTTGTACAGTTCAAACAGAGCAAGCACATCTTCTCGGCTTGTAGCAACATCAGAAAGTTTAGAACCCAGCTGCAACCGTCGCACAATCCCTGCAGCTGCTTGCTTAGCATGAACAGAAAGCACTTCTGTTTGTGTCTGAAAAGACCAATAGTCAGAGAGGATGGTCTATTTTCATCGTTTGCAAGTCAAAAACAAATTATA
Organism: Solanum lycopersicoides; assembly: GCA_022817965.1. Lineage (NCBI taxonomy): Eukaryota > Viridiplantae > Streptophyta > Magnoliopsida > Solanales > Solanaceae > Solanum > Solanum lycopersicoides. Next base: position 686,065 of record CM040625.1, on the reverse strand, counting down.
TCTTCAACTGGAAGCTGGCATAAACAGAGAAATTTTTCTCCCATCCCCAACAAGGAACAAGGGTTATAGTAAGGGCCATCCCTAGTCACTATTCACTAGGTCATCCTTGGTACTCATTATCACTTAAGTTATGCCTATCTTGCAAGTTGTTTAGTTATTATAATTTTTCTGTACATTTGTATTTGAATGAGCATATTTTTTCTTAATTTCTTCAACTATTCTTAGATTTTCCTAATCTCATTTGATGTTAGTAGTTGCACATGAGAACACCTCATTTGTCCTCTATGACTTGATAAAACAGTTAAGCTGGACAAAAGTACTCTTTCTGAGATATCCATCTTTTATGTCATCAATTTATAGAATGATATAAGAGAATACCTAGCTCCCCTGCTGCCCCCCGCCTCCCCAACCCCAACACACACAGACACAAAAGAAACATGTTTTACTGCATAAGCATAGACCAGAAATCCCTGCAGTGCATTTTATATATTTGGATGATGAATGAAAATTTGTTTACATGGTAAAACATCAACACACACACAAAGAACTTTACAGGTTGTGAGGTTTGCATAGATATGAGGGAAGATGTCTTATGAAACTAGTAAAAGTGGAAGCAAACTCACCTCATATGCTGCCTTTAGATTTAAAATAGCAGCTGGAAAAAGGGGCTCCTCATCATTGACCTCTTTAACAGAAGGAACTAGACCACTGAGCAGATATTCACTGAAGACTAGACCTATCAAAAAAGAGTCGCTAACATAAGATTAAACAAGGACAGATTACGTGACAAGTTTCAGCCACCTCTTATAACTTAGTAAGATTTCTACTAAATTAAAGCAACACTTCTCCAGCAGTTAATAAATAAAGTTAATATATAAAATCCTTATCCAAATTGTAATGATAATGTGATCTATGCTGCAAGGTACATGTCATATAAGTTGTCAATGCATATGCACATGTTCCATAATTGATCACTATAACATCTTCTCCTTCACTTGTTACATCATTCAGGACAGAAACTTAGAACTAGATCTGAGATGTACTTTCCAACAGTAAAAGTGATTGTGTAATAGGTCCTCTTGAACACTCAATTCTATCAATGGAAGCGAGAAGAATAGGCCACTCTCATGAAAAAGAATCCACTGAACAGTTTAACACACAAAATACAGAATACAAAGTAAACTTCCTTGTACTTTTCAAATTAATTGCTTGTATCTTATGATATAAGAAATAAAAACGCAAGAGAAGAGAAGTACTTGCACGATAAGGATTTAAAGTCCTCAGTTGAATTGACTGATATGACTTCAGATTACAGAACATGTGGATCCAAGTTACCACTCCAAAAGAGGCAAGAGCAAGAGATGTAGAAGAGCGGGTGCAGTTAGCCAGTGCAATGCCAAGCATGATTCCAATAGCTTTGCTCACCATTCCTTGAGCTTCACCCTTTGCAATCACCTGCTATTAGTAACTGATTCAGAATGGAATTCTTGTGGTAATCCTTGGTCCTCACAAGGCATATGTGCACAAATATATGAGTGGTTCTTGTAGGTAATCAAGAGAGGCTGGAACATTAGAAGTTTCATGACCCCAACATATTTCGACAACCAAAGTAAGAATATAGAAGTAAAGAAATTACCTCAGCGAAATTCCTCTGAGCGGCAAAACCCGCATAGAAGCAGCTCCTTGTAGCAGCCTGTAAGACAAAGGATTTGTTTATCGTTGTTTACTGTATGAACCTTAATCCCTTTTTTTTTTCTTTTTTTTCCTTCAGGGATGGGGGTGAGGAGATTGTGTTTGGGCATAACATCCAATTCTTCTCTGTAATGAAGAAAAAATTACATAAATTTAATGAAACACCAGAGAGAAACTTGCAGCACATGTTTGAGACACAATACCAGCAAAACATTGGATTTGCAGTAAGACATGCAGATCAGAACCTTGCCCTTTCTTTAATCATGATCAGATTCACACTTGGATTCAAAAAATATTACCTGGATTAAGGAAGCAGCTGATCTCCCTGCTCCAGCAACAGCTCCGATAGGAACAAACAGATGTGGGAATGCAGGGGTCAAAATCTCCAGGCCATAAGCAGCATTTTCCAAAAGATCGGCAAAAAGCCTCCAGCTCTTAGGATTGACATCAAAATGCCTGCCATAGTTCGACAAAAGAATCTTGCTTAGATATCCAATGCCATCCTTAAGCACCCAATTGATAGCAGCAGCAGTAGGAATAGCCCCTTTCCCTAATCCAACAGCATAAAGCAAGGCCTAGACATAACAAAGTATGAAAAATCAATCAGCATTGTTCACTCTTATGACTTTCTTCCTAAGATGATTCAAGACAACAAAGGTGAAAAAGGAAAAAACAAACAAAAGTATATATAATCTATTAAACTTGCAATGATCCACGAGCTCTCTTGCTAGTTGTTACTCGTTATGAATCTTGGTATCTTTTTTGAGTTAAGAGGAATCCTGTTAATAGTGGTGGAAGAGAAAAGAATTGCAATGAGAACAAACTCTTTTCCATTGACCTTTGATTTGCTTGGTTGACCTGAATCGCCCGACCAATAAGATTGAAATAGTGAAAACTGACAAATCACTTTTTTTGTTGATAAGGTAAATATTTTATTTATAATTGTGGGAACCTCGTATACAACCAACCAATACACCAAAAAAGAGAACCTACACCATAATATGGTTCTCAACATATAGGAATCTCGAAAGTACACAACAAGGAAAGTCGAGACAAAAAAAGTGATAAGGCCACATTTGATTGGACAAAACATGTTACTTGTACACATGACATATTTTTATTGGTCTTTGCTTTGACAAGGTATGTCACGTCATTTGGCATGTGGAATCATTTTCTCTCCTTGAATTATTTGGCATTCTAGGCTTGAAAGGGTGCTTGTAACATTCAATTTACACTGGTTAAGAGTCTGAGGAGACCACATTTTAGATAATCGATCAGAATTCTAGTTACGTTCTAAAGTCCAATCGACCATTTGAGAGAATTCCTCTAAAATAGCCACGAACTCGCATATCAACCAATTAGCGGAGTATGAGTCGACAACTTGGTTAACATCCCACTATCTTCAACTCCAATTAGGAGCTACGTGTGTTTGAAAGACCGGTATATACTCTCTGTAGTACATCATTTCTTAAAATTGCATGACTAAAAGAAGCTTGGTTAATCGTTGGCTGAAGCTAATCAAGTGCCTATGAGTTTGATCTAGAACATGATGTATTTTAATCCAAAGGTTTGAAGTTTGATTTCGATTTAATTCTTGATATTTGAATGCTAGAACACATGAATGCTTGCGTGTAGAGACATTCGTTTATTTGACTAGGTATGTCACATCATTTAGCATGTGACATAATCCTATTTGACTCTTTCACTCGATTCGGTGTGTCGCTGACATGCTCTAGGATAAGATGACAGCTTGAACTAACAAAGTGATTCATCATTTTAACTCCAAATCAACAGAATATCCCAACAAAATTAGATCTTTTTAATCAAATCCAAATTCATCAGACTCAAATAACTACTTCAACAACATTAGCTCGTCATATTTATTTGGGCTAATATATCTTTAATCAACACAAGAGTAGTACCTGAGTTGCAAGAACACCACTAATTTGTGCAGCAACACCTTGAACCCCTCTCCAAAGAGCATACTCCAAGTAATCACTTGTAACACTCTCCGGAAATCCCTCAGGAAGCAACAAAGTCGTTGTTAATTCCTTGCATTGCATCCACAAATTGGAAACAAAACTCCCCGAATCCGAATCAGGCCATAACCGTGACCACATTGTCTTAGTAAGAACAAATTCATCCTTTGAATAATCTGGCACAAGTTCAAACCGTTTTCCTCCTTTAATTTCATACACAATTTCTCCATTATTAGTTTTTGCTTGTACAAATGAAGCTAACAGTAAGCAGCAAGTAATTGAAGAAGAAGCTGATACAAGGAACAATAACAATGGTTTACACGATAATACGGAATCGATAAAAGTATCTTCATTTCTAAAAATAGGAAGGAGGAGAAGAGATCTTCTCTTATCAAAATTGAAGAAATTGCTCCACCAATCGCCGCCGCCACTACCGCCGTTGTTTTTACCGTTTCCACCAGCACCGCCACCGCCGTTTCCGATGTAGTTATCTCGGCTGGCTGAACGCCGAAGAAGAGATAGCCTATGGAATTTAACCGGAGTGAAAGGAGGAGTGTAACCGGTGGAGGCGGAGAACACGGCGGTGGTCGGCGGAGGAAGGAGGGGCAACGGCGGTGAAGTCAAACGGGAAAGAGAGAGAGGGTGGCCGGCGTAGCTCATGACTAGTGAGGACTCTTCCAAGTGGTTGTTAGGTCGCGCTTTTTTTTTTAATAACTATTATTATTATTAACTTTCCTCATTTACATTATCATTTTTTCGATTTGATATTCGTATTAAGGCTTATTAAATCAAAGTTGCATATTATAAAATTCATTCTCCGAAACAACGCTTTTAAAGCGTATTTTGATTTTTTAAATCATTTCAAATGTTTATAATTTGATTTAAGTTGATTTTTCTCTAAAAAAATTATCAAATTAATTTACGGAATTGTTGATTGTTTGAATATCAAAATTAAATAAAATCAATCGGATCGATGTTGTTAGTGTCCTTTTTTTTTTAATATTCAATTTATCATTGATTTTTTATATTTAAATATATGATATAGGAGTAATATAGTTTCAAACACATAAAATAGACTATATTCTCGCATAACATTATCAAAAATAATTAATATTTGAAAAAAGAGGAAATATATACCTAATCAAGTTATATATATATGACTTTCTTTTTTAAAAAATTGGATGCAAAAATCTTGCACTATACAATAAATTAAAAATCCTGATGTAATACATCAATATATTTTAACGATAATTGAATTGAAAGTAATAAAATAACTAAATAATTAAAAGATTTGATTATATTAAACATGAAGTAAATTTTTGAATTTTATCAAATAAAAACTATAAATTATATTAAATACTTAAAGTGATTACTATAAGGACAAACAAATATATTTTGGTCAAGAGGTTTTTAAATTTTACCAAATTGTTACAATCTATACGATTAAATTTTCTAATATAATAGCAATTATCTTTTGTCTTTGCTACAAATTAAAAAAAAATATTGTACTCATCTATTATTATTAGTAATATAATATAATATATAAGTCATTTTGTGATCTTCTCCAAAGCTATGAGAATTCTCTGATTTCCTCATAGAGTACCTACATTCAAAGATTTTTATTAGTAAACAACAATTATCATTGAAAACTCTTATTATATTGTCGATAGAAAATTGATTATAACAAGTACCATTAAAATTAAATTTAAATTTATCATTGATATATATGATGTACGTCATTTAATAGTAATATCGAACTATTAAAATTGACAAAATTAGAAGTGTACATATACTGGAAAAATAGTAGCTAGTTGTTTATTGAAAAAAATTAATTAATGTAATTCAAAATTAAACGGTTAATTAATAAGGATATATTATTCAAATTAGTCTTCTTAATATTAGAAAAAATATGGGAAAGATATAGTTTTATAATCATGTAAATATTTATAATGAACCTAAAAATTAAATTAAATATATTTCTCTTTTCTTAAACTCTAGCTCCAATCAAATATCATCATCTAAATGACGTAGAAGAAGTATATCATTTTATGGTAATAAATAACACACAATAAAAATATCACTTGTATTTATCAAGAAGGGAAATATTTTTCATGAAAAATATTATGATAAATTATTAGAAAAAAGATTTGGATCTAAATTTTTGATCCACCATTATTCTCTAGTTAACATTGAGATTTCAAAAAAGAATGTACATGATTGGTAATTTTAGATTCTATTTTTGAAAAATATTTTTGATCACGAAGTTTTAAATCTTACTAGAAGAAGTTTTAAACTATTATCCTGATATTTTATTTGTGAAATCTAAAATCTGATAACAATGAAGTTTCACTTTAATGAGTGCATGCATATAAATAATCTATGAATCTTTTCTCATGTCGAGAATAGAGCCAAAAGAAAATCAAGTTCTTGATCGTTTTCTTATTATTTTGACAAATATAAAGCAGAGGATTGCGTTAGATCGATAATCAATAAAAAAAAATGTAAAAAGTCCTACATTGATTAATCCGTCAAGATATGGAGTTATTTAACATGTTAAAAAATGTGAATTTTTACCTAACGTCCAACCAACTTTGTAAATTTAACCTAGCTAAGTGATACCAAATTCTATTTTGCCTTTTTCTTTGATAAAAATTAAAAAAGGTCTACTATCTATTAAATTAATAAATTAAACAATTATTGCTACCTAACTATTTATATCAATGAAGTTTGAAAATACATGCTTGTAATCTAGAAGTTGTTAAAGTTGTACGTATCTTCAATCAATTATCTAATTTAATCTTTTCTTTGATAAAACCATTTAATTTGAAATTTATTTAATACATTTCATAAATCATCTTATCAATTATCCCCCTTTTAGATTATTATTTAATAAATGATTCTCTTTTTCATTTCTCTTTCAACTCATGAATCTTTAAGATTGCAATTAAAAAATTTCTTTTGTGGTAAATTGAAAATTTTATGGAAAAAGGTCAAATCATTTTGTAAGTTAATTATTGCAAATATTAGATGACACTCAAATATTTTGTTTGCACAGTTGTATAATATATTAACCAATATTAGACCTGAGTCTAACATTGTTCAGATTTCGCAAGTGAAGTCAGGAGAGAGCAGTGGGTACGACTCTATCCTTCTAGAATCTAGACCGTTATCGCTACACCCTTAACGTCAAAATAAACGAAGAAGAAGCATTTTCTTCCTCTTTTTCTTTTCCCCTATTAGAATATAAACTTTAGTCTCCTAAGTTTGTATTCACTTCACTAATCACTAGATCACACCTCTTCCTGCAATCGATTTGTAGACTCGCCCCCCTTAACCCTCTCCCCTCGAATCAAGAATAATCCACCATAAGCCCATGTTGTTCTCCAGAAGAGGGAGTGGGGTGGGGCGAGGGGGGGGCGAGGGGGGGCTTGTAAATCTTTATCTCTAACTAATAATGTAAATAAATAAACCAAATTAAGAAAACAACTTCAATGTCCACATCAATAAAGTCATTATCAACCCAATTACCTAACCCATTAGTTCAAAGCATAATCAAAAGATTCAAGAATGATGACACACCATGGATTAGGACATTAGTAGAAGAAATTCTAAACAATTAGAATGATACTATGATGGAAAAATCACAATAATTGGTATCTATTATTAATTTTATAAATTAATAATATATCATTATTGATCTGTTAAATTATTTATCAGATTATTTAATATATGATACTTGGTAACAAACTTATCAACTTTTTATAGCTTAGATAAGCAAAGCTACAATTAGCTTATGTGCTTACTTAAGCAACAAATTATTTTCTATCTATAATCCTCAAAATCAGTCATAAGCTTGTTTAATTAGCTGCATTAAATAGTTAAATAGCTAATTAAATTACAATAAACATGTTATGATTTATCCTGAATTCTCTACCTTATATATTTTGAATATTTTACTATGATTATGTTTTACATTGAAAAGGCAAAAATTTTAACTTCTATGAATTAAAGTTTATACGAGGATCTGACACAGATGCAAAAAGTTCTCAAGAGGATCCGAGCAGTATAGACCCTGAGTCCTAGTCTAAGCACTATACTCAACTTGAAGATACAGCAATAGTGTCAATAGTCCTCTTTTGGCATGAAAAATGACCAAATGAGCACCAGTAGGCAGTGGCGGATCAAGAATTAGATACTACGAGTATTGAGTGGGTTCTAAAAATGTATATCTAACACCACTTGTACTCGTTTTTTCGCTCATACATATAGCGTTGAGCTGCTCAAGTTATTGTCATTCATCTCATTTTCGAAACAAGTATTATATTTACACAAGTCAAAAAAAGGAGGTTATTACAGCTAAAGTTGTATAGGTTATAACAAGCTAGAAAGGGCACAACTTTTTGTACAAACAAGTCAAGTAACTGTTAACGGACCTTTACGTTCCAGATTCTTCCACGATGACTCGAGCTGCAGTAGGTGTAACTTCTCAACAAATGCCTCTAGAACTTCAGCCTCTTCTTCTGGTGCAAAGACCATGCAAATGCTAAGCTCCTGGACCGCCTCCTCGTATTCCCTGGATATTTGTTCATTTGTTCATAGTTTCACAGCAAAAACGCGGAAAAGAACAGAAAAAGTGTCATTGTTTACCTGCTATAGTACAACATCATGCCATGGTCTCTCCTCAGAACCCAATTGTGTGGCTGCAGAATCAGCAATCTTTGCGAAGCCATAATAGCCAGCCTAGAAAGTCGGTACCATCCCAGACATACAGTCATTACAAGCGAGAAGTATATTGCACACAAAACTTCTACTGAAAAAAAGACGTTTCTTACTAGCCTAAACTAATAAAACGAACACCTGAGAAACATTGTCAAGCATGTTTCTACATTTCGGATAAAAAAGTTAATGCACTAGAGATGATAATCAAATGTCAAGTCGAGGTAATCCCATGTTTGATGAAAACAAACTATCGAAATTTGAGGATGCAGAAATGGACATGGATATAACACTGATGAGAACTCGAAAGATTTCATTCTCAACAATCATATCTAAAGATTAGTGCAAGTTAGACATATTTGGCAGACCAAAGAAATATCAACGGGTGAATATGCTGGATCCTCCAAAAGTAGTGCAGTTTTGGAGAATCAGACACAGATGTGACAGCATTTCTGGAGAGTTCGAGCAACACAGATATTAGGATAGACCACCGAGTTTAGATATGGAAGCACTTTATGAAACCAAATGGTGCTATAAATGAGAGGGTTTTCGGAACCTAATTATGATTGACTAACTAAAAAACCAGATGGAATTAAAACTCATGCAATATTGCAGCATAGGAAGTAATAAGAATAATAATGTAGCCAAAATTATTCGCGGTTCTCCTTTTCTCATGCCAAATGGTGCATATTAGCATCTTGAACCTGTAGGGACAACACAAAGTGGCCTGCTTAATCAGGAAACGGAACCAGCGGGTAGTAACAAAGACACAATTAGAGTATATGATCTTTACCTCAAATCTTGAGGCCGCAGCAAAGGTACAGTTGAAGCATCGGTCTTCTTAAACTTCTCATCAGACTTATCGACAGACCTAAGTGGAGAAGTCAGCATCAAACCATGATTTGCTCTTGACGCACGTTTCCAATGAATCCTCTGTGTAGGAACCTCCGATAAAGTCAGGAAAGGATAATACATATAATAGAAGGGGTTCTGTATATTTGTCAAAAATTCATCCCGTTCTTCTTTTCTTTATAGTAATAGTACGAGTACACTATTTCAGTAAACTTCACTTCATTTAGTTCAGTTTAGTTTTAGTTTAGGAAAAAGAACTATTTTGTCAAATCTATGAATGGCGATTGGCGACATTAATATTCATAAATAACACCATGAGATGTATAAATACAAGCTTAAAACGTCCTAAAAGACTCTACCTTTTAGAAGAACAAAACTCACCATGAGATTAGCCAAAGCAATTCCAATAATATCTCGGTTTGTTGCAATCTCAAGCTCTGACAGTGAATTGCTATTGATGTCCGAGGCCATTGATCTAGGGTCATCAACGCACTTCCCGTTAACAATACCAAACAAGCTGTGACCAGAAGTAACCTTGAATAGCTCCTACAACAGTTGCAAATGTAGACAGACTAGCTCAATGAGACTAGAGATCAACGTAAATTCTGAAGGAATATATACCAGAAGTAGTATATGGACATGCCAACGAAAAGATCAAAACATCCATTAGCTCAGATCAACATATTGCCAACGAAAAGATCAAAACATCCATTAGCTCAGATCAACATACCTCAGGGTTACCAGTTTGGGGCCATATCAAGAATTCTTCTCCAATTCGAGATCCCACAATGGTTAGGTTAAGTCTTCGACAAACTTCAATGTAAATGACGCTAAGCAAAATTGCTGTACATAAGTTAAACAGCATGTCAGATTACATTAATAAAAATGAAGCAATCAGTAAAGAATTCTGAATTTCATGAGGCTTAAGAAATACGCAAAATAACGAGGATATTGGTGAGACAAATTTTGAGATATACCGCTACAATGCCCAGAGCTTAACACTGAATGCAGGTATGAACATTTTGAGTCCAGTGTCACAGATGACCTTTTGAAACCCCTCGACTTAAAAAGAACAACGTTTACTGCATCCAGAACTTCAACCAAATGGCATCCTATATCTCTCGGAACTAGCTCTGCCTCAACTTCCCTTGCAATGGAATCTAACTCGGCCATCCATTCACTCATATTTTTTCCAGCCAGAGGCATGGCTTCCACGCATTTCCAGTCTAGCGTATCAGATGGCAGTGAAGTAGATCTTCGTTCATTTTGGAGTGAATAAAAATCCATTTCCCGGTTGAAATCCATAAATGCCTCGTCTTCAGAAGCAACGTAGAGCAAAGCCTAACCCGGATAATAGAAAACGACAAAACAACCAAAAGAAGAAAGCAATTAATACAAGTAAAAGAACGAATGAAACATGCACGTTACTTGTGAAATGATGGTTTAACTCGTATGCTGAACGCCTCCGTTCACACACAAACAATTTTTTTACTTATTTGCATTTATCTAAAAGAAAAACGACAACGCCAGAAACTATTTATGGACAGAACATTCCAAAAACAAACAGCCACTTCATTTCTGTCCCTTGAAACCAAGAAAGTGGTTATATTCAAATCAACAGATCAACTGCATTGTACGAAAAGAGCTTAGCAAGACAAATTACTACCTTTGCGAGGGATATATCTTTGTCCTTGGACTGAAATGATATCTCCTGTGTAAACTTTTCCCTAGCATCTTTCGAAACCTGACAAATCGCAAAATTTCAATCAACGATCAAAATCTATACCGAGATACTCCAATAGACAAACAAAAATAGGCCTACTATATATTCGCTCTACTTCATTCTTACATGGTGGTGTTTGACTGGGCACAACGCTTAAGACCAGAAAGATCTTAAAAACACATCGCTAAAAGTAACGTTTCCAAATACAGAAAGATGTCATTCATCTTTTAACAGGCTAAGACGGAAAGGGTGTCCCATAAAATAGAACAAAAGAAAGTATCTCTATTCACTGATTAAACAAGTATAAAATCACCATTTTGAAAGCAAGAATTGATCTATAAAGCAGCATATAACAAGAAATGTAGTCCCAAACCTCCTTATAGAACTTGGCTCGCGAGGACCATCGGGTTTCTGTTAGAGCAGCAGAGGAAGCCAAAGGTGAAATGCTCATTCCCAATTTAGGTTCCTTTGTACTTGCAGCAGCAGCAGCCAATTTTTTCCATTTTCCTTTCTCGTTCCCAATCCAACATCCAACGCGACCATCAAAATTACACCTGATGATCCCACAGAATAAAGGGTTTGGGAATTTTCACCTAGTACTAGCATAAATTCTTCTCCAATCCACAAATAACTTTACATAAACAAAGTACAATAAAAAAAAAAAAAACCATCAAACACCCTTCTAAAGCTCACATTTTTCCTGATAAATCAAAACAAGAATCAAAATTCAACAAACACCCTCTAAAGCTCACATTTTTCTTGATAAATCAAAGCAAGAATCAAAATTCAACAAACATCATTCTAAAGAAACCAAAAAGAAAAGAAATAAAGCTCACATTTTTCTTGATAAATCAAAACAAGAATCAAATTTCAACAAACACCTTTCTAAAGAAACCAAAAATAGAAGAAATAAAGCTCACATTTCTTCCTGAAAAATCAAAAATCATCAAACACCCTTCTAAAGAAACTAAACAGAAGAGAAAAAAAAAAACTCACATTTTTCCTGATAAGTCAAAAGAAGCATCAAAATTCAACAAACACCCTTCTAAAGAAGAGAAAGAAAAGCTCATATTTTTACTGATAAGTCAAAACAAGAATCATAATTCAACAAACAAAAGCAAACAGAAAAGGAAAAAAAGTTCACATTTTTCTTTATAAATCAAAACAAAAGCCAAAATTCAGTAAACACCCTTCTAAAGAAACCAAACAAAGAAGAAGAAAAACTTGCATTTTTTCTCTAGATAGATCAAAACAAGAATCAAAACTCATCAAACACCCTTCTAAAGAAAACAAAAAAGCTCACATTTTTCTTCATAAATCCAAACAAGAACCAAAATTCATCAAACACTCTTCTAAAGAAACCATAAACAAAACAAGCATCTTTTTCAAATAAATCAAAACAAGAACCAAAATCCAACAAAACCCAAATGCAATTCTTGATTTTAAGAGGAAAAAAAAAAAAGTTACCTGCTGCAAATGTCTATAGAAACCATAGCTACTTAAGATGCTTTCACACCACTGATAACCATTCCTCAACTCCAACAAAACTAAAAGAGGGGAAAACAAACAAGAAGAAGAAAAGTTGAAATCTTTGATCAATTTAGTTGTTCCACTTGTTCAAGAATCAAAATTATAGTTTTTTTTTTGTATGAGTCCATTTTTGAGTAGTGAAATTGAACAAAGAAACTGACAAATTGAAGTAACTGAAATTATTATGACAAGTAAAAGAACAAATGTGGAAGCTGACAATACAACTAGGATTACACAAAACTCCAAGACCCATGGTATTGGAGGATACTTTTAAAATCTTCTCTTTTCACACTAATGGATTTCATGAGACTGAAAAACTATTATCACAAATAATTAGTACTTTTTTTTCTTGTTTTTTTTTTTTATATATAGTAAATTGAATGTATAATCAAATATTGTTTTAAAACTGTTTTAGAAAGAAAAAAAAACATATGCAAACGCGCCTTTAATTTATGGAATAATTACAGAAATCTCACATTTTAGTTTATTTATCATTATCCCCTATAAATTTTACAAATCTTCAAAATTTCTCATTTTTCTCTTTAAGTCAAAAATGACATTAATGTATTCGACCCTTTTTTAATGTATCAACGCTTTGATTTTTTGGTCAATAATGTATCCAGACCCTCCATTAATGTGTCGATCCTTTTTTTTAATGTATCAACGCATGTATCTGACCTTTTTTTTAATGTATCAGCGCTTTGATTATTTTTTTTGTCATTAATGTATCTGACCCTCTTTTTAATATATCAGAGCTTATATTATTTTATACATTTTAAAGATTTCTGTAATTATAAACTTTTAAGGACTATATTATAATTTAACCTTAAATGTATGTGGCTTCGATAATTTGCCCTTAATTTATCTTATCATCGATGGTCAATAATATTATCTTTTAGAACTAAAATGGACAAATTCTTTTTAAGAAAAAAAAATTAAAATTATAGCCATATTAATTTGTGTAAAACATAAACATTAACATATACAATAGAGGATCTTTAATAATTTATCTAAAACTCAATAAGTGCTAGATTCAATAATACTAACTCAATAAGTGTCACATTCAATAAGACTTAAAATTCATAAACTTTATATTTTATTATGTCTTCATATACTTCAGATTTGAGAAAAGTGTGAATTTATCAAGTCACTAGAGGCAAAGTTATAATTCTGCTTATTGGGTTATCACATATGAAATTATATTTTTTACTTGTTATCACAAACTAAGTTATAATTTCTTTTATGTAGCTATTAAAGACGAATTACAATTCTATCCAAAAAAAAAAAAAGTGAAAAAATTTAATTTTAGTTATATCTTATAAGTATTTTTTCTAAAACTTAGTAAGTTACTTTAATAGAACTTAAAATTTTAACTTTACCTCGATAATCATAACAAATATACGTATTAAGTTACAATAAAAATAACAACCAATCTAATGAAATTTTATAAAGTGAAATTTAAAAATAATAAAATATACATAATATACACAGATCTAGTCGCTAACTCTCGAAAATATAAATACTAGTGTTTATGAATATGTTGAGTCTTGTAGATTAGCATTATGAAGAAAACAAGGTAAGAGAAGTGAAGTGAGTGCCAAGGATAAGGTTGTTAATGTTTAGTTAAAAGAAAGAAAGAGTGTGAGACATAAGTCATCACAAAAGCAACATCACTTCCCACCAATTAGTATAATATATGGTTTCTTCTTTCTAGTGATATTATTTGATAATTATGTATCTTATCATTAACTAAGAGTTTTCTTTAATATATTAAAGAACATACGGCTAGTTAGATATATGTATTTACCAAATACATTAAAATAGAGAGAAGCTAGTGAGATGAGGAGAGAGGCGAGTGATGAGATGGGGAAGAGATAGTGATGTATCGAGATATATGTGAATTACACTAGATACATTTATCTGTATGTACCTGGGATACTAGATAAATAAAAGATTAGTGGCGCGTGAGATTTATCTATATATATCCAGATACATGTGAATCTACTTGAATACAATATATCTAGAACAAAATTACACCTAATTTTGCCTTCGTGTATTTTGAGATACATATATCAGAACGTATATAGACGCGCCAAATTCTATAAGATTCCTGATATTGTAAATTAAAATGTATCCAAATAATAAAATCCTAAACTAATAAGATTTATGTAAATTTCCTTTTTCCCCTATACACATATTTAAAAAAGATATTATCCAACACAAAATGGAATAAGAATATCCTGTTGCTATCAATACGGTAGAATAATTCAATATTGGATCTAAGTTCTAGACATTACATTATCAATAACATCCCATCCCAGTCTTAAATACTCTATTCGTTTACTTTTAATGTCATGGTATATAAATTGTAAGTATACTAATATAATGAAAAAATATATCGTAAAACGTTACCTATTCAATATAAACTTTTTGTATCGTATTAAAAATGAAAATTTGTCGATCAACTTAATTAATAAATTAATTAGTGGTATGATTAAGTGTTAAAAGTTGATGTAAGAATAAATGTTATATTATGCATATATTGATTAATTTGGTGATCATTGAGTGCGAATAAAAAAACAAAGTTAAAGTAGCTAGCAGAGTTCGACATATTTAATTTTTAATTCTAATATAAATACTTAGAAAAAAAAGTATAGAGATATTATAAATAATTAAAAATATAACAATTGACTTTCTAAATAACAAAACAGTCATTTTCTTTTGTTTAAAAAGAATATACAACTCCCAATGATTAGATTCAATAATTTAATGAATTATCCTCACCACCCAAAATATAAAATAATGTTTTAATTGACTCAGCATATCTACTTCAAGACATATCCACAAATATAGCAAACACCGAGTTGTTTAAGAATTTTTGGTTTCTTTTATATATATATAAAAATTATTTTTTTTTGGGAAACTCTCATATATAGCCACTCAAAAAATAATTAATTACTCTTCATAGCTATAGTTTGATAATTACAATTTGTAGCTACATGTTATATAGAGGAGAGAGGCGAGCCAGACTGGGAAAGAGAGGAGAGAGGCGAGAGAGAGGGGGGAAAGAGTGGGAGAAATATGAATTATATATGTATATTGGTTAGATAATTGTATATTATACATTGTAATTGTATATATGGCAAGCGAGACTGGGAGAGAGAGGAGAGAGGCGAGCGATATCGAGAGAGGGAGGAGAGAGGCGAGCGAGAGAGGGCAGAGAGTGGGAGAGAGGTGAATTGTATATGTATATAATTGTATATAACTGTATATTATACATATATTTTTGTATAAATGACAACAAGTAGGGAGAGGGAGGAGAGAGGCGAGCGAGAGAGGGCAGAGAGTGGGAGAGAGGTGAATTGTATATGTATATAAGCTAAAAAATTATATATTATACATATTTATTTGTATATCCTGGCGAATTATACATATACAAACATGACTAGTTATACAAACTCGAAGTCAGCCCACGTAATTAATGTATAATGTTAGTCGCGAGCGATAATTATAGCAAACTATAACTATGATGAGTAATTAAATAGTATAAGTTTGCTTATCCGCGTAATTTTCTCTTTTTTATTTTATATATATTTTAGTTTCAATCCCTAATAGTTTTGAACATTTGACTTCTTTAGGGTTTTCTAAGTTTGTTTGACTTTTTTTCTTGAAACTTCTATTTTATTCAATTAATAAAGACTCAATAATTGAGAAAACATGTCCTAGCCTCAGTAGAATAAAATTAAAGACTCAATAATTGAGAAAACATGTATTCACTTTAGTGGATAGAATTATATGATGTTTATAAAAATAATTAAGCAAAGAGTATTGGGGGTGGAAAACGGGGAAGGGGGGTAATTCTTTTTTTTTTTTTTTTTTTTTTTTTTTTGGGGGGGGGAGGAGGGGGCTAAATATGTCATAGTATGTTATTTATTTTATTTTATTTTTTAATGTTAAAATTTTAAAATAATAGTTATTCTAAATTAAATAATATTTAAAATGAAACGAAGAGAAATCCATAGTTAAAATGAAATTAAGGAAATAATTAACTGAAGTGAGGCTTGAAGCAAAGATTTCTATCATCATTACAACTTAAAATGTAAAACAAATAAGACCAAAGAAAACTTCTATACTATATATGTGAAAAAGAAAGATATGACTCATTATTAGAACCCTTAAAAGCAAATAAATATTTTTTGGTAAATCATTTTTTTCATTAGAAGCAAAGTTATCCAACACTATTTTTTATTTAAATATGCATTAATGCCCTTTTGTTCTGAGCCATTTGAGTATTAAAATAGATTTACAATAAAATTAACCTCATTCTTCATCACAACTTTTCTTAAACCC
Organism: Solanum lycopersicoides; assembly: GCA_022817965.1. Taxonomy (NCBI): domain Eukaryota; kingdom Viridiplantae; phylum Streptophyta; class Magnoliopsida; order Solanales; family Solanaceae; genus Solanum; species Solanum lycopersicoides. The sequence continues at coordinate 669,223 of CM040625.1, read as the reverse complement.
CAAAAATTGATGAGTTTAACTAATATCCATCAATTCTTATTTAAATATTTTTCACATCATTTTGTTACTTTACCAATTAGCAGGTAAGTTATTATTTTGATCTAGATAACAAGTTTCACTTTTTCTAGACGATTTAAGATGTTTCGAGTAACATGATCACAACAATAATTTATTAAGTGAGGTCCCACACGTGAGGCTTGAAAGGCTTGAAAGAGAGACTGTTTTTAAACACTATTCGTGCGTGTATATAACTTAAACTCTGAATCTATTCCTTTTTTCTTTCTTTTTAATTTGTATATATGGACAAAGTGCCTTCTCCATTGATCCCTCTTCTCCTTGTACTAACTTTAGTGTTACTTCTTTATGGTCATAGTCTTGTAATAAACACTATTTCACTAGTAGAAGATTTAAATTTCACTTTTTTCATTTTAATCCCTCTTTTAGCTATCTTTTTAATTTACAATACAACTCAATCAATCATACTACCTCTTTCTTTCATACTATTATCTTATACATTTTCAAAAATCCTTATTGTCCCTCTTGTATTGGTCATTATAATATATTTAACGAGTTTATATTTACCTTTTTTTCAAGAGAATCGTTATCAACAGAGTCGTGTTTATGAATATGAAGATGAGTTTGGAGGATGGGGATGGTTGCTTCTTGTTTTGATCTTTTTTGTTTGTCAAGTTATGTCTTTCAAGGTAGAAGGAAATGCATGGGGTTTTGTAGTGGTAGTTGTGATTTTCTTCTTCTTATACAATTGTTTTAGTGACTAAATATTAAAGTCACTAGATTTAATGCAATATAAAGAATTTTTACACGATTTACTTGTTTTAATTTATCGTAATAGATAATCTATCGTATTGTATAGGCTATTAATACATTTTATATAAGTATGAATACTTGTAGTTATGACCATGTAAAACTTCATCATGATATTGCATTAATCAGAGGGATTAAGTGAGTTATTGCGATATAAAATTCGAATAAATCTATCATGTATTTAATTAAATATATTATTTAAGCTGGAGGTAGAAGTAGTTAGAGAAATAAATAGATAGTTGCATATAAAAGGAACAAAAATTAATGAAAAATTGAGTTAGCAATGGTCCAAATAAGGATCGATGAGTTCGATTCGTATAAAATGAAATCAATCTTATTTTGTCATTTAAAATATAATTATAAAAAAAAAAATAAGATTTATGTAATAATTTTCAATTTAATAAAATAAAAAGTATTTTTCTACTTTTGTATACATATTAAGAAGTTTCAGATACAATTTCTCAAATCCTTTGATTTATGGAAAATTTAACTATTTTTTAGAATCGCATAAAAATGTATTTAAGTTATATACTTTTCAAGTTTTTGTTCTGTTATTTATAACTCCCTATGCTCCATAATAGTCAATCATCTTTTGAAAATAATTGTCTCATTTATTAAATGAAAAAAGCATTAATAAAAAATTTTCTACATTATTTTTATAATTAATTATTTTTTGAAAATGTTGTTAAATAAATATCTAAGAATTTTTTTTAAAGGATGATTAATAAAAATAAAGTGATCAACTAATATAAGACAGACATAATTAACATTTTTTTTCAATTAATACAAAGGAAAACAAGACATGAAACCTTGGGTGGACATCTAACATCTATATTAGTTCTTCATGGAAGTTTCTATCACTTTTTTAAAGTTTTTTTTTTAATTTCAATTTCTCAAGTTTTGGTAGAAATATTTTAAAATTTAAAATTAAATTATTGATAATTTTAAATTAACAAATATTTTTTATAACAAGATCTAAGATACGTAATTTCAGTTACATAACTAACATCTTCTAATTTGAGTTTCTTTGCTCTATTATAAATAAATATTATTATCATCTATTTGTCTCATAAAAATAGTAAAAGTAAGAACAAGTATGATAAAATGTGATACAAATTTTTGCATATGCATAAATAAATTACTATTATTTATTAAATATATTTATCATATATTAGTCTCGTAAAAATAGTAAAAGGTAAAGAACAAGTATGATAAAATGTGATACCAATTTTTTCATATGCATAAATAAATTACTATTATTTATTCTCTTATATAATAAGAGAGATTTACAACTAAAGTATTATTATATATTTCCTTATATAATAAGAGATAGAGATATAATTGAAGCAGATACGATATAGTTGATATCCATATTTTTTAAGTTTAAAATTGTATTTATGGATTATTTTGATCATTTAAAGATTCCCTTTAAACTTTAAACTTCAATTGTGTTGTCCTGCTAGTTCTGCTAGTTTTGTTGAGTGAATACTTTCTATGAAAGACAAAATGATACTCATTTGTAGTTTTTTTATTTTTACAAATGGGCACCATCTAGATTTAACTAGATAATATATTTTTGGGCATATATTTTTGAAACATTAAAAAAGAATTTTTTGTTCTATTTTAATTTAAATTACTGCATAATTTTCTTTATATGGTAAGATCAACTTTAATTATGTTCTTTAATTTTATGTTTAAACGTAATTTTAGTAATTTAAATATTAATAGTATTTTTGTAATTTTATAATTATTTTGAGTAAAAAGTTAATGATGGATAAAGAAAATTTTTTAGTGATAGATCGATGGATATTCAATAGGTCTCTTCATATTTTATATAAAAATCATTCAATTCAATATGATTTGAAATTTATTAATATAAATAGTATTTATTAAGTATTTATTTTATATTTAAGGTGATAATTTAAAATTGTTTAACTAACACCACTTAAAAAAATAAATTTGTGAATAAATATTTGGTCTGCGCATAAACAAATTAAAATTATTTAATAAAAATTAATTAAAATTTAATACTAATATTTATAATGTATTCATTTTATTTACCATTGATATGAATGTCTACTACCACATTAATATATATAATTTATTTAAATTTAAAATTTAAGATTTAAAATAATTTGATCAATATCAATTAAAAATTAACTTTTAAATAAATAATAGATGTACTGGCTCGTCGTCACTATATATATATATATATATATATATATATATATATATATATATATAATATGTAAATAAAAGCCACAATATAGAAAGTTAGGATAAAATTATATGTTTGACGTCTTCTATTAATTTTATTTAAGGAGTTAATATTTTTGCAATAGCATGTTTTTAACTTTAGTTGAACATAACAAATCAACAATAATGATATGTCGAAAATGATAATGCGAATGAAAATGTTTTATATAATGCGAATATTACACTCAAAAATTTACATTCAATTTAGAATGATGAATATATAGAATGAAAATAATAATTTAGATAATATTAACTAGTAATCGAAGATAATTTTTCTAGTAAGATTGATAAATGTGACATTACTCACGTTATTTAAGAAATATAACCCATTTTACATTGAATCATTGATCCTTTTATATAATAATAACATCCTTACTTTATTAATATCTCAATAATTACACTGGATAATATTTATTAATAATAACATCCTTACTTTATTAATATCTCAATAATTACACTGGATAATATTTATTAATAATACTAGATAAAAGACTTTAAAAGGTTTTATTGAGTATAAAAGACAGAAGGAAAAAAATAAAATCACACAAGATAATGTACATCAACACTCAAAATATTACTAGTAAATTGTGATCTTTTTCACTATTTTGTATTCTTTAATTGTTTCAACAATTATTAGATCAAAATTATTGTATCAGTGATACCCAAGTGGAGCTGGACAGTCCTTCAGTTCTTGCCCATGGTAATAAATATCCTGCCATCAATTTGCACAAAAATTCACTTAATTCATCCCTAAAAAAACAAATTTCTGCAAGAATTATACTATAATAAACAAATATTGTAAGAATTTTTCTATGATACAAATATTGTATATCATATATTGTCAAGTCTTATTCTTTAGGTAACTAGGTTCACTAAGTTATTACTTGTTACTTAATTTATTTTTATCCTAGCAATTTTGAGTGTTGGATTAATTTATTAAATTTGATCCAAATCGTCCTCATAATACGTCTATCTTTTCAAGAATCAGATAAAATTTTATATATGCTAATTCTTACCGATGCAAAGTGATTGACATCGCGATGATGAGCCTCATCCGCCCTAACCACCATGACAACATCTTTAAGAGTCGCGTCTTGCGTCAAACGCCAATAATCAATAGCAATAGCCGGAGCAGCTACATTTTCAATATTTCCCTCATCTAATTCTTTAAGAAATTGAGTGTAGGAATGAATAGCTTCTTCTTCTAAGTAACCAACAATTCGATGTGCCAATTTTGGTGACAAAATATAAGTCATAAAATAAACATTGAAGAATATGCCTTGTACTATTAAGACAAGTGCACGTTCATACCATTTTGGTTTTGATACTTCCATAAATGTCATTAGGTGCATTCTTTCATTTTCTGCTTCTTCTAATAGTGCTTTGATCCAACCACTACTGTGTTCGAATCGCCTTAAAGATTTACAGTGTAATAACATTCCTCCTACCATACCGAGGACTGCTGCCACGGTTTCCAACATCATTGCACGACAACCGTACCTCCTCTGTAGCAAATTATAATTATAAATCGATCGAAATTTGTTGATATGATATAATAGTATTTTATAACATAATAATTCAAATTCATACTATTGACTTTGGGTGTCAATGGGGCCAGGCCGGGTTGACCCATTAGGTTGGATTGGACTATAAATAGTTTAGTGGGCTGGGCTAGGAACGAAAAACTAGTGTTCGACCCGGACCAAAGCCCATTAAGAGATTAACAAGGTTATTCGATTGGCTTTATTATTGTTATTTTTCTTGTTCATATCTACTTCAGGATCGTTCGCTTTTATTACACATTAAAATAAAATACAAAAATATTTACCTGAAAAAATAAGTCTGTGGGTACCCTAAGGGCCTTGACAGTCCAATAAGCCACTTTATCCAACAACGTTATAGGCTTATGGTGTTTTTTCATATCAATCGATAAATCTGCTCCCATGGCTATATTCAAAATCCATAAAAAAAAAAATTTTAAAAAATAATCAACATATTAAGATTATCAAATTTAACATAATTAAATAACATTAAAATCAAATATACATAGGTCAAATGTTCACATATTACATATATACAATAAAAATAAAATTTACGTACCATAAAGCAATTCCACTTCCATGGTGTACCATCTTCTTTTGTAACCTTAGGGGGTTGAATACCCCAATAGCTAACAATAACTTTATTATTATTATTATTTCCACCACTAGTAAGAGCGGTGGCGTTGACTTCAGCGTCACTGTTCTGATCAACTTTTCTTTGACTAGTTTGTTCATTTTTCTCCTTGTCGCTCAAGTTTATTGTACTTGTGTTACACGAATTTATAGTTGAAAAATACCTAACACATGTAATTATCGTCTTTTCGAAACCCTTGATAGAATTTTCATGCAAGAAATTGAACGATGCACCGATAACAACTCCGCTTCCGGTTTCATTTCCGGCCACCGGACGTATAGTTGAATAGTAACGTGGACCAATGTGAAACATCATAGAACGCGCCAAACTCGATGCGCCACGTGTAATCATCTTTGTTATTTGAACTATTTGAATTAAAGTGAAATTAATTGAAGAATTGCAAGAAGTTTGGATAATAACTTAAGAGGAAAAGGCAAAGTTTGAGACACTTGTTTATAAATTAAAAGGGTATAAGACACTTGTTTATATAGGGTTTGTATTTACTTCTTCTATTTCAATTTATTTGGTTTATCTTTTTAATTCGTTATAAAAAGAACGAATACTTTATTTGGTAAGTAATTATTTGATTTTAATTTTTCCGATGACATAATGCAACAAGAATAAATGACCAATTTTTTATATACATATTTGCAATTATAAAGTTAAAAAATATTCTTATAGTATATTTTTAATTTAAGATCATAAAATTTAAAAGTATTTAAACTTTGTAAAATTTTATCTCGTATTAAAATAGAACAAATAAATTAAAATAGAGAAAATAATATTATTTATATTAAAAAAATATTATAAGGTGCATTTAAGCTTCAAATTAAGGCGGTAGAAAACGATGTCTTATTTACTTTGTGATTTCTAGACATAACTAGAGAAATCTTACTTGACTAAACTTTTTTCTCTTAGAATTAAATGACAAAAGTTAGTCAACTTTTTTTCTTCTTCTTTTGTTTTTGTTTGGTAGGGGCAAGTAATTGAGAGTTTAATTATTTGTATTTTTGTTTGAGTTTGATTATTTTAAAATCGTATTGTGTAAGAGTTTTATTTTAAAAAAAATACTTTTTACAGATAATTGTTTCATATATAAAGCTCGAATTGAGAATTTTTAATTAAAAAAAAAAGAGTAAACTTCATTTGCTACATCATTATCGTGGATGAAAAAGGACTTTTGTTCTTACAAGTGTGGCAATAATTTAGCCACGAAATAATTGTAGAGTCCACCACTAGAAACTTCCCCTCGATTGATCTACTTTCTAGAATAACGAAAAATTAATATGGACATGATATCATTTATAGCTTTAATTAAGTGAGTTATTTATTATTTACACTATGTATTTAATTAATATGTAAAAACATAAATTTTAAAAAAAACTATATATATTTTAGATGAAGATTATAAAAAGTAAAAACGGAGTAGGTTATATATTGAAATAACGTAAAAATTAGTTGTGTTGAAGGATGAAGAGGATATAGTTAACCTAGAATGTCACTTGTGAAATTTATTTTCTAACTTCATTAAAAATGATCATTTTCTCATTTTTAAGAACAAAAGAACACGATTTCAACTAGCTTATCGAGAACATAACTTTAGCTAGGAAGTTACGGAAGACACAAATCATAGTACAAAATTGCTAGGTATGCATCATCTAGTATTCTTGTTCTCTCACCATATTAGTAGAATTATTGTAATAGTTTCTTGTTTTTCGACATTATTATTATATGTTGTTTTTTATTTCAATTATGATATTGTTTTGTTATATTATTGTTTTATTATTATCTATTTGTTTCTTGTATTTTCATTAATTCTTTTTTGAATTATTTTCTTTAGCTGATCAAGAGTCAATCAGAAATAATTTTTCTATCTCTAAGATAATGGTAGGATCTGCGTATATTTTACATTTGGCCAACTTTAAAAATAGAGGCAAATCTAAAAATAGTAAATTAAAAAGTGTGACATTTGCAAAAATCAGCATTAAATACGAATTAATTAAGGCCCAATTCTGTTTGGGTTAAATTATAAAGTTGGGCTTCACTTGATCTAGTAATAGGCTAGCCATACATGATAAGCTTTTAACATATTGGTCGATCGGTCAAAATAATTATAATTATTATGCTCTCCGTTCACTATTGTTTGTCATAATCTCTATTTTTAAAGTCAAATTATAAGAATTTTGACTAACATTTTAAGATGTATTTTTTTATCATATTGATATACAAAAAATTGCAATTTATAGTACTTTTCATATAGTTTTAGAATATCTAAATTTTTTGTTTAAAATATCGAATTAATGTAATCTATTTTATCTTTGAATATTAGTCAAATTGACTTTTGAAGAGCGTAACATAACAAATAAAAGTGGACGGAGGAAGTAGTTGAAGAATTGAAGTATATAAACATCGTATATTAAGTATGTATTATATTTATATTATAAATTAATTATATGTATATAATATATATATTTTTATATATTATTTTGATGTACGACTATACGTTATAAAGCCTCATACTCTTAATTTGTTTTTCATGTAATTTAGTCATCAAATTTAAGTTTAGTAGTTTAAGCACAAAAATCGTATGATCATCAAATTAAAGTATTTAATTGCACATACACTTTATCACTTAATCATTGTTAACTAAGGCATGTTTCATTTTATTAAATTATAATCACGATAAAATTAATTATTCAAAAATATTGGAGAATTTATCCATTGAAGTTGTAGCTTTCACCTAAAAACAAAAAAACAAAGAGGAAAAAGTAAGTGCTAAAAGCCTAAAACCAAGATAAAGTGCTCCATTTAATTCCACGTTGAAATCTGACTAAATTCGTTCATGTTGGAAGTCTCACATTGGTGACTAAAGTGCTCTCTAACAAAAGTGATTTCGTACTTAGGGGACTCGAATTCGAGACCTCTAATTAAGAATGAACGAGTATGTAGCACTCCACCGAAGACTCTTAGCACTCAACAATTGATTTCCTTTTTACATCAATTAAATCTTCTTTAATTTCTTCTAATTCTTCTTATGTTGTCCCCTAACTTTTTGACAAAATTATGAAAGCTTTTTCTAATTATGTTTTGGCTTTATGGATATATGAAGTGCTAAGAATCTTCAAAAAGCTTTAAATAAAATCACGCGTGGGATCAATGAATATTAACACTAAAATAAAAGTTGTTGCCTACCATCAACCCCACGCCCACCCCCACCCTCCCACCCCCACCCCTAAAAAGGAAAAAAATATGGAACTTTGAAAAATATTTATCATATTAACCTCCTTTTTTCGTTCATTAATGTTATGATGAGTTACATTTCTCTAAAATATATAATGTTCATAACATGGAATAAAATACAATTTGCAGATCTGATTCGAAGGTTAATTCATGATTTGAAGTTTATAACCCCTGTAACTAGCAATTTTGAGTTGACATATAATAATAATAATAATAATAATAATAATAATAATAATAATAATAATAATAATAATAATAATAATAATAATAGCAGCAGTAGTAGTAGGACTGACAGTCAAATAGATATTCAATAAATTTATTAATTATATATATAATTTGGACAAAATGTTTTGAATTCACGTGAACACGTAAATTATTTTGTAAATCCGCTTGGTGGATATATAAATGTAATTAAGTTTGAGTAATTTTTTAAGAAATGTTTATCAAGTATTATTAATTAGTATGTTAGGGTGCACTAAACATATATAAATTGATAATACTTAATATCAAATACAGAAATATTCTTAATGGTTATGTTTCTAATTTATAAAACATATCTATTAGAAGTAATTTTGATTTATATAAACACTATTTTTCTTAATCCACATAATTTTCTAAGTCACACTAGTAATCATCCTTCAAAATTATTCTTGTAAAATAAAAATTTCTCTAAAGCACGTCGCAATGAAGCAGGTTAGAAAAAAAATAATAATATAAAAGTAACTAATAGAGAAAAAAACAGTAACAACAAGAAATATATAATAATCGATGAATATATAATATGTGTGTGGACCTTGATAAAAATGTGTTAAATAGCATGCCATTTTTAGTGCATATGCAAAAGCAAAAGTTAGTCAATATTATGCAATTTGGTTTGACTAATCACAAAAATATAGAACATAGTACTCTGGCTATAACAAAATAACTTTTAGCGATAATAAATAAATATATAAATAAAGAGTACTAAAACTTATATCGGTATTAATTAAGTGTCACTAGATCCAATGTCGCTAAAGTCTTTAGGGACATATATACAAAATGCTAATTGCCACTAAAAGTATATATTTAACGGTCATTGCTAATTAATTATCGCTAAAATTAATTTTGATGTAGTAAGTGCTTGCATTTCATATGGGTCATATCTATTTGTGTTCTTCAACATGTGCACAAATATTTAATTACAACTAGCAATAATTCTTATTTTACAAGGAAAAAAAACATGTAATATAGGTATATATGACTAGACTTTTTGTGGTGGGTTTTGAATATTTAACAGATTTAATTAATAATTAAAGGAAGAAAGTAGTAGCCATTCTCTTTAACACATGTTTACATGGGTATTATTTTTTAATATGACTTTGGATCATTCATATCATATAAGCTAATTTTTCAAGTTGAATTGAGCATAATATCTTTTATTTATTTTATTATGATATTCTTTTTATTCTTGATCTACTCAATATTGAGGTCATATTATATTATTCACGCTTTGTCTATTGATCCTGAATATCAAGAGGCTTGTATTATTAAGAGAGTTCCACATTAATCAATAAAACGAGTCGTTATTATTAATTTTCAGAAAATTCTCATATCGTGAGCTAACTTTTATGATTGACTCAAGATTTATCGAAAATTTCTCCATCATAATCAATTTCTTTTTATGAATGTATAATAGTTGTAGAATCTCATTACGATATGGGATTTGGTTGGTAAGAGTAAGTAGAAGGCATTTGCACAAAATCCTCAAAGGGGGGAAAAGTGGCGAGGAAAAAAGCACACAAAATTGCTAGGTTTGATAGTCCTAACAAAAACTAATACTTTGATAGTTCAAGATGTGAGAAATTTATTTAATATCACTTATATTATAAGATATAAAATAAAAATATAATTTTAAATCAAACCAAATATACCTCTAATCATAGGCGAAATTATAATATATAATTATACAAGTTCTGAATTTTTAAATTACGATTTTAAATAAGAATAATGGAGTTATAGATTTAACATGTGAATAAATTAATAAATTCCTTTATGATTTCCGGATTACTTCAAAATAAAGCATCATTTCCCACTTATTTATTAATTACTTATTAATTAAATTAATTGCCAAAAACACCCCTCCCACCACCCCCACAATTAGAGAATATAATATACAACCATACAGCTTGATTATGATGGGATTGGTTCAATTTCAGTTCACATATAACATATATTATTTAAATTATTATAAAAATAAAAAGAGAAACATCAAATATATAATTTATTATTGAATTTGGAATCCCAAATACATGAATAGATCTGAGTATGACCATTGTGCCTTTGACTTCTTGTCTCTATTTGGAACACAAGAAAGAAAGAACGACACACCTTCCTAATTTTGTTAATATGTTATAAAAATAATAATATTATAATTGTGGTATAAATAATTATGAGATTCCTAACTTCAAAACTCAAAGTTCAATTAAATATAGATAAAATAGTCATTTTTAGTATTAGCTTAACATGTACTAGTTAATTAGTTAACATAGCTATAATTTGAATTAATTCTGATCGATACCTTAATTTTATCTCCTCTCTCCTCTTTTCCTCTCTCTCGCCTCTTTTCTCGACGTATGCATATATAAATACAAATTATTCATATACATATAAACAAATATAATCGCCTCACTCTACTCTCTCCTCCCTCTCTCAATCTAGCTCGTCAAGTACATATACATATATACAATTATTTGACATATATACATATACAATTCGACAGATACATATATAACTCGCCTCTCTCTTCCTTCTAACATGTAGCTACGAATCTTAACTAGCAAACTATAACTATGAAGCCTAATTAAAAATATTTTAGTAGCTATTTGTGATAGTAGCCCATAATTTTAGATCAAAGCTTATATTATCTTAAGAAATTTAATATGCATAAATTATTAATATAAAAATCAGTAATTCAAAAAGAATCAATTTATTAAATATATAAGCTTCAAATCCTGTTTAGCCTTTACCTTTTGCACCTTTTTAGTAATTCATAAGGACTAAATAACTCAATTCATAAGCTTTAAATACTGTTTCGCCTAGTCCTTAACAATTTAAAATAATTAAAATTTTAAAAATTTATAAACTTTAAATTCTATTTTATATTTATTTTTTACTGACAAACCTTTAATTTAAAAGGCTTGAAATTCTGAATTCATACGCTTTAAATCTTGTTTTATCTCTATTTTAAATAACATATCTTTAATTAATAACTCAAAAAGACTAAAATACTGAGTTGATAAATTTCAAATTTTAATTACACAGCTATCTTTAATAAGCATGTCTATTTATCCACATCAATTTCATAATATATTATTTAAAAGAGGACAAATCCCATCAATTAAAATCTTTAAACAACACTCACTTTCTTCCTATTCACTCACTCTATATAAGTCTCACCTTCTTATCATCACCCACAAACCTCTCCAATTTTTCTTCTTTTAAGTCTTATTATTATTATTATTCCATCAAAACATGAAAATATCACAAAATTCCCCACCTTTCTCTCTATTTTAATTTTAATTTCTTTCACTTCTTAACTAAGAAATTAATATATATTTTCTTCTTCTTCTCCTATCTTGTGTTTTTTTTTCTTAAAAAAATAATTATGACAATAAAATCAGAAACAAAATCCTCCATTGAAGTTCCTAATGCTCAACAACAAGTAGTACTAGCTGAAAAAAACACATCTACTCTTTCTTCCCCTACCACAGCACAAAATGATAAATTTGTGCAGAATGGTGATGATCAGGTAATTAATTAATGAATTTATATATATACTGATAGCGTAAAAAATATTTTTCTCTTTTTCACTATCAATATTATTCAACATGTTCCAATAATTAACTTCTTATTTTTCAAGTTACTAATCTTACTGACGGTTACGAATTGTTACCCTAAAAAAGGCTAAATTCTTACTTTTCTTTGTTCATTTTTTTCATGTGATGAGTGAGGTGGAGTCAGGATATCATAAAAGTTTAGAATTCGATTTTTTTTGTCGAAAGATTATCTTAATCCTTTTATATATATATATGTACGATATAAAAGATAAATATTTATTTTTACTAATTCAACTTAAAATGAAGACTTTGTATTCCTATAAACTTAGGTGAGATAAGTTGCATTCCTCTTTTGTTTTGATATATTACTATAAGTGCTCAGTGATTCGATATTTATATTAAAATATTTGATTAATTTAAATTTATGTTAGATATATGTACTAACTAAGGGTGGTATAGTATGTGTTAGTTATACTTTATATGTTTTTTTATTTAATTTTAAGTTTTGGGGTTAATTAAATGAAGACGTGTTGATATCATAAAAAGAGTTATTCATTTAAGTACACTTTGACTGTCACTTAAGCTATTTTTATCTCCATTAAAAAAAAAAAATACAACACACAAATAAAATTAAATTGATGATTTTATCTTAAATTTTACACACTCTACTTTAATGTAAGAATATCCTTGAAAATAATTGTTCATTTTAATTTAGTTATGAATTTCAAAGATGATTATCAATTTGGAACAAAGTTTTTAAAGCTATAGTAATAGCTTAAATGAGACTTGAGGGAATATAAATTTTACAAAATTTAACCAATATGTAATGTATAATTAATGCAGTAGCAAAATTAGAATTATTATTAAAGATGTTTAGTGTTCGAATAAATCTATTTAACCTAAATCAATATATAATCACATTGTTTAGACACTTATTAAAAATTTATTTATTCATAATTGTTTTTCTAATTTAACTTAACATTATTATGTTATTTTTTGTTGTGTGTTTTTGTTGAATGTTATGGGATTTGGTGGGGTTTATATGTTGGTTTGAAAATAAAAAAAGAGTATTTTCTGCACGCCACAATGAGTGCACTAATTTTAAATAATAGTAATTAATTATCTTTGAATTTTGATGGAAAAAAAAGAAGAAAACACACACATGCAAAGACATAAATTATTATGACAAATAATTGACGCATGCTTGACTTAGTTTAACTTTATATAATAATCATGACAACAAATATAACTACTCTCCGTATTTTAATAATAAAAAAAAGATTTCCTAAAATAAATATGGCTTTAAATAATATTAGTTTTAAAATGCACTCGATCTTATATTAAATATAATATAACTAGTTCTTCTTAAATATATATATGATTATTAATTAAAATATATCAATAGTTAACTAATTGATGAACTATGAAAATATGTGTTCAATTTTCGAGAAAGATCTAATAAATAGAAATAATTTAATAATTTATACTTTGTATTGAATATTTACTAATGAACGTGATCTGAAGTAAAATAATATTTATTTTATGACGCTGAGAATATATATTAATAGTGTAGTTAATATTATCTAGAAAAGAGGGAAGATATTTATAATTCTCATAATAAACTAGAGAGAGAGTGTTTTAGTAGTCCAATAAGTTCTTTATTTATTGTTGCTTTTTAACAAAATACTTTTGAAAAAGATTATTAAAATCGTTTTACTAAATTAAGTTACAAAAGCTCTTGAGGATAATTATTAAACATGTTTCTTTTCTTAGTAACAATGTAAAAACTTGGTGTCTTATTGTCTTAATTATACATAGATAGCTTTAAGGAGATAATGATGAAGTTTCATGGTGTTGAGAACAATAGGGGCCTCTAATGTCTCTTTAAAATAAGTTGGAGTGGCAAAAATTTAGGGTGTGTTTGGTATGAAGGAAAATGTTTTCCTGGAAAACAAGTAGATTTTGGACTTATTTTCTCATGTTTGGTTAGTGAGTGGAAAATATTTTCCTAAAATGATTTTTAGTGTTTGATTTATGAATGAAAAATATTTTTTGAGAAATATCTTTTGTTTTTACTAGAGTAGAAAATAATTTATGAAATTGAAAATATTTTTTAGAAACAATTTTTTTTTTTTTTTTTTTTGTGTGGGTGTGTGGGAGAATGTGTTTGTATGCGGGCAAGTGAAAAATAAAAATTGAAAATTGAAAATATTTTTTTAAAAAAAAAATAATATTTTTGGGGTTGGGGTGGGGTGGGGGGCTGGGGCTGGTACGGGGTTGGTAGGGGGCTGGGGCTGGTAGGGGTTGGTAGGGGCTGGGCTGGTAGGGGTGGTAGGGGGCTGGGGTTGGGGCTGGGGTGGGTAGGGGGCTGGGGCTGGGGCTGGTAGGGGGTGGGTAGGGGGGCTGATAGGGGTGGGTAGGAGGGCTGGCGGGAGGCAGGGGGTAGCTGAAAAAATAATTTTTGAAGTTGAAATTATTTTTTAATAATAAAATTAATTTTTTTTGGAGTTGGGGGAGGGCTGGTAGGGGTTGGGTAGGGGGGCTAGGGGGAGGGAGGTAGAAGTTTTAAAATAAAAATATTTTTAAAAATGAACTCACATTTTTTTGGGAGGGGGGGTGGCTGGTGGTGGGTGGGTGGGGTGGGGTGGGGGTCAGGGATGTGGTGAAAAATAAAATTTTGAAAATGAAAATATTTTTTAATGTTGTTTGGCAAAAAAAAAAATGTAATTTGAAGTTGGAGAAAAGTTTTGGAAAATGTTTTCCTTAATTTTTTAAGGGAAGTCATTTTCCTTAATTTTGAGGAAAATGAGTTGATTTGGAAAACATTTTTCAAGACTTTTGTCCCAACCAAACATGAGAAAATTGAAAAACATTTTCCAGAAAATGTTTTCCTTCATACCAAACACACCCTTAAGAGTGCACATCCAGATACTTTAGTTTTATGTCTCGTGAACGCTCGATGCTAATGAGATACATACTTTGAGGTGTCTAGACGATCATGTTATAAGTTGAAGTGTTCAACTAACAGTTTAATAGAGTAAAAGTGAGTTGAAGTATAAATATGCTGTTACTTGTATTTTTCAAAGTTAAAGTGCTTATAAATCAACTGAAGTCAAGTATATATGAATATTTATTTATGTATTATGTGAAATTAGTGATAGTCTAAGCTCAAAACGAACAAATAAAATATTTTTTAATAATTCCATTTTACCTCTACTTTTTCTCTTAATTTCAGAATCTCCAATAATCTTTCCTTTTCTCTGTACTTTATCATTTTTAAAATTAACTAATTAACTTAAAAGTCTATAACTTTACACAAATTTGATGATAAAAATAAAATAAAATAGTCTTTTCTTACAAAAATAAATAAATACATACTTTTTCTTAAAAAGGTAAAAAGTGAAAAAAATTTGTAGTGGGGGTGACTGTGACTTGTGACTTGTGAGTTGTGAGTGTACTCAGCAGAACAAACAACAGTGTTGCAGAACAAAATACCATGAAAATATTCACTACTCATACAATTTTATCAAAATAGAATTTGTGTTTTCTCTCAACTTTCTGCAATTTTTTTATTTCTTTTAATCTCATCCATAGAACAGATTCAAGAACTAAAGATGATGAGTTCAGTTTAGGTAATTATTAATTATTTTTTTTTTAAAAAAAACTTCCATATGTATAACATAGTTTGAGTGGATATATGTTTTTTTTCTTACTTCTTGTTCAAGAATCTGATGACCCACTAAGCAATTTTTTTTGTTTGTGTATAAAGATTTGATTTTTAGTGAAGAACTATGTCATAGTTGGTAAAGTTTGCTCCTTTATTTGCTTTAGCTAGATGATTAGATGAGATCTGACATAACTGTAGTTTATCGATGACATGACCTTAGATAAGAGAGTAACAATCTTTATTTGCTTTAGCATGATAATCAACGTGACATGACACAACTACAGCTTAGCGAGTACATAACTTTAGATA